>CM066258.1:8972423-9007423 GCA_033675135.1 Frankliniella intonsa | reverse complement strand
GACAGCGGCCGGCCCGCCCCGCCCCGCCCCGCCTACAGCCAGGACGGAAGCGGATATGCAGCACGGCCCCAGCCCAGCCGCGCCCCGGCATCCTCACCGCTACATTGTTACGCCCCATTGTTCGCCCTTTTCCCCACCCTTCAGTTATTATCCCCCGTAATGTGCCTACAACGCATGAACAAAATGCATTACAACTATTCCGTTAATGATGTGCAGCGTCGCAGCATTGTTCACTTTCGCCCAAAAATGCGAATCAAGGATTAATACACTATTTTTGTTCTTTAAATTTATAAATTAATCAGCAATGATTGACTACAGGACTATGTATTTTTTTTCTGTTTCCTATATTTTGTACAGAGTTGTTGCTTGTAGATGCATTTCGCAATAAATATAGCATGTGACATGTTCCGTTCTTTGAGCAGAGACGCGACGCCACACGTGAGAGAGAAAGAGAGAAAGAGAAAGAGAGAGAGAGAGAGAGAGAGAGAGAGAGAGAGAGAGAGAGAGAGAGGAGGAGAAAGGTGGGGGCAGAGGGGTGGGGGAGGGGAGAAAGGGTGGCTGTGTCGGTGCCACCTCAAACAAGACGACTCGGGGCTGAATAATACATGGCGAGACAGCGGGGAGACTTTCTGTTTGATGAGGCACTGCATGTGCAGAGCGAGCGGGCCGGGCGGGCGGGCGAGCATTTTTGGTGACGCGCGGGGGAGAGCCCGGGGCGCGGGGGGCGAGCAGGGACCCTCATTAAAACTATAGGCACACCCAAAGCGATCGTTATAGAGGACCCCTATATACTGTATTCAGTGCCGCTCGTCACGGCCAGGCTCGCTCCTCCGCAGAATGGGAGGGCGGGCGACGGAAAGACAAATGCGCAATGCTGCCACATCGCGTACACGCCCGCCCGCCAGACTCGGCCGCTCTATGTTCTTTCTTGCCCTTTGACATCGGGGGGGCTAGCTCTGGCGAACGACACGCGAGAGGCGACTATCTGCCGCGCCACTACATAAAGCACTGTGTGCGCGCGTACAGAAAGAAACGAAAACTAAGCAGGGCAATTGAGCAAAAAAGCAAAAAAAAATAATGGTTACTATATTTATGAATTTTATTGCCGTAGTGGAAACCCAGAGCGTGCAGACGCAGCTGAAAGCTAATTACACTCCCTGCGCTAGCCGGGCCGGGCCGGGCGCGGCGGCGGCGCGGTCACCGTAAGGCGGTTCACTTCAGTAATTAGGTTGTCATTTTTATTCTACGGCCGCACAATAAACGTCACCCCAACCTGATGCGGGGCCCATTAGCATAAATTCACACTTTAGCGGCGGGGCGGGGCGGGGCGGGGCGGGGCGGCTGCAAGTCCTCTGCCGCTGCGGTTTACCGCCCGGACACATCGCGACCCGCCCCGCCCCGCCCGGCCCGGCGCCCACGCCCGCTCCTCTCTAGCAGCAGAGGCGGCGCACGCATCAATTTATTTGCCCTTCTTCTTCTTCTTCTTCTTCTTCTTGTTTCTTTCTCTCCCTCTCTTCCTAATGTTCGTTTTAAAATTATTATACGCGACTGCGGAGCGCACAACCGATAAACTACAGTAAAACGCTTTGAGGCTGCAGCATGCTGCACTACCAAGAGGCGGGCGAAGCGGCACTGCAGCGGCAGAGACAATAAATAAAGTGGAGAGAGAGAGAGAGAGAGAGAGAGAGAGAGAGAGAGAGAGAGAGAGAGAGAGACGAGTCAAACTGGGTTTGGAAGTGGCATTCTCCTTTGCAATTATGACGGAAGGAGGAAGGAGGGTGCGCCTGAATGTGCAGGGGCGGGCCGCTGCAGGCCGGGGCGGGGCGGGGCGGGGCGGGGCGGGGCGGGGCGGGGCGGGGCGGGGCGGGGCGGGCCGCCTGGCATGGCCAGGCTGTATTCCTTTTACAGCCTAGCTCTCAACAGGCAGCCGCTGCAGTCCCGTGGAGCGCCCCACTCTACCGGGCCGAGGGTAGCTCTCATCTTGGCCTTAAAGCCTTCATTCTCATTCAGAGCGAGAGAGAGAGAGAGAGAGAGAGAGAGAGAGAGAGAGAGAGAGGCAGGAGGAAGAGAGACGGTGGAAGGGAGGGAATTCGGGTAGAGACGGCGTAATTCAGAGCCGAATTCATGTCAGCCCTCGCCACTTTGTCTGAAAGTGGCAGTAGCCCAGCCACACCGCCACACTGCGACGTCAAACGCCGTCAAATTCGCTACGAGTGGTTCGAAAGTTCCCGCGCGCGCTGCGAAAGCCTGCTGCGAGAGCCTGCTGCGAGAGCCTGCTGCTCGCCGTTGTCATCCCGCTCCGCGGGGTACCGCACTGCCGCCCGCCCCGCCGCCCCGCCTCGCCCGCGCAGACACAACTGCACTTGAAAGAGCTTACAGTGATTTTCACTGCTGCAAGCTACGGTGAACCCTGCAGCACTGTAGCTCACGGTGAATTTTCACCGTGAGCTACCGTGAATGTCACTGTAAGCTACGGTGATGCGCCCTGACATTCGCCGCAGCTTACGGTGAAAAAATACGGTGAAAAGCTACAGGGCAGCAGGGTTCACCGTAGCTTGCAGTGAGAATCACCGTAAGCTTTTATTAGTGTGGGTCATTTTCTTTCATTCATATTTTCAGGGCAAACCACTCCGCGCGGTGAAATTTTCTCCGTGCGCCCCGGCCCGCTGCTGGCGGTCTGCGCTCGTCTTCGCTGTGCTACGCCACCGCGCCGGGCCGGGGCGAACAGCACCATCAGGCAGCCAGGCCAGCAGGCGGCTTGCAGCCCGCCCGGCCCGGGCACCACCCCGCGAGCTTAACAGTCATCTTAAACAGACTGCAGCACCCCCTGGGCCCCCGGGCCCCCGCAACCCCCGCAGCGGAGCTGGGGCCGACCGCCATCACCTGCGTTTTATTTGCCGCACCGCACCGCACCGCCGCGGGGCGGGCCAGCGGGGCCACTCGGGGAGGGTCGTGTTTTAAGACGCCCTCCTCCGGTGAGACGAGTCCAATGTATTCTCCACCGCGCCGACAACTTGGCGGATGCGTGAAAACCACTAATATTACAAGACTAGGAAACGAAAATATTTTTATCTCCCTTTCCAAAAGGAGAAACCACTGCAAATTTGTTTTTCCAGTAGGAAACCTGGTACATGCCGCATCTGAGCATGACTTGTAACGCTATCAATCCAGCAAACGGAAACGACTCAAAGTAGGAAGGTTTATGTCCTTCCCCCTCCCTCCGCCTTCCCCTGCGGGGGGACCCCGGTGATTACGACCATCAGCTTCTTATAGCACCTAATGGCGCCGGCGCCCGTAATCTGCAGCGGTTACATGTCTCATATTTCGCTACTGTTGCACCGGGGGATATCTTCGGCCCTGACCCAAGAACCTATATAACAGAGATAACGCCGGGACGACTATCACCACGCTACTCGCTGCAGCCCTCCGTAAAAATATTTCTTTTTAGTTTACGCTTAACAGTTTACGACGGAGCACAGTGAAAAGTATTCTCTTAAAATGACAATATATTTTGTAAATGACGATTTACCAAGTATGAAGTAAAATAATTACAACGGACCACTCTTGCATGTCAATTCCAAGTCCATTTTTCTGTAAAACCCTCCACCAGTGTCCACAGTTCATGAGGAAATTAAGATTCATGCAATTGGCTTTACGTCTTCCACGGGGGTTCCTACGTCGGGTCGGGCCGTCGAGAGGTTACAGCCTCTTCTCCGGTGCAAGAGTCAAGGAGATTCGAGGAGAGCCGAGCCAGAGGCAGCCGGCAGCCAGACGGAGGGAGGCGCCACGGCGGAACAGAGGCTACATTGTGATGACGGCGTACTGGAGGGAAAGAGAGTGAAAGGGGCAGAGAGAGAGAGAGAGAGAGAGGGAGAGAGAGAGAGAGAGAGAGAGAGAGAGAGAGAGGGAGAGAGAGAGAGAGAGGGAGGGGGGGAGGTAGGTGAGTGGGATTAAAAGAATGTAATAACGACTGCAGAGGCCGGGACGGGGGGCGGAAGAGAGACAGCACGGAAAATAAGAGACGGGAGGAGAAAATTAGATGTGAGGAATAGATGAAGGCAAAGGTGAGGAAGGGAAAGGGGCCGACACTCCTGCCACGAGGCTTGCACCGGCCTACTGACGGTGCTTCTACTGGTTTCTTTTTCTTTTTACGGCTCATTTCATTTTATGCCTCTTGCTGTCATCTCCTACCTTTTTGCCATATCCCTGCTGCTGCCCCCTCTCCGCGGGCAAACTACAATGTTACCCGAATCCTGACTGTGAAAACGACAAGCCGCTTTCCATGCCTGGCGGGCGGGGACTTCCACGGGGTGTCATTCATGCTTTCTTTCTGAAGCGGGGACGAAAGACGAGGAACGCGTTTCGATTATATTACAGTTTTCGTGCCAGCGACGGCTCATCGACTTGATGGGATCCGGATGTATCACATGAATCAGTTGATTTATGCATCAGCGCCGAGATGGACGGAAAGAAAAATATACGCGGGAACGCAAAATATAGAATTTTGTGCGCGAATTATTGAGTCCCTCGGGAGAGAAAAACTCGGGTACGCTGAGTCAACACCGAGGCGGTACTCATCGGATGAGAAAAAAGAGAGAAAAGGGATGGGGTGGCCGAAGGGAAATGCAAACTCTCCTCCCTAAACCAAACACTCGAGGAGAAGGGTGCGGGCACAACCGAAGCGCTCCACCAGTTGGTTTGTGACACCCCATTTTCTACAACATCATCTCGAGTAAAAATTGACATGGCATGAAAGAGAAGAGTGTCCCCGGGAGCGAGAGAGAGGGAGCAGATTTGTTTTCTCGCCATTCCGGCCCGTAACTCCTCCAGGCGCCCCCAGGAGTGCACGGGCCACCTTGTCGCCGTGGCAAACAGGAAAACGTGTCCTTCCAGGCTAAACGGTTCTCACATAAATTTCGGGGCAGAACGCGCGTGTCGAGATGAAAATCACGCTCCCTGCATTAGTCCCGCAACCAGGAGAAAAAGACTGAGAGAGGGAGCGGTCGACGCGGTTTATTTATTCCGCTTCTTTCATTCCCGAATAAAGTTAGGGGGGAGAATTTCTCCTCCCGACCCGAACGACTTTCCTTTTTTTTTTTTTTTTTTTTTTTTTTTTTTTCGTACCGCGAGCCCAGACAGAAAGCAAATATGCGGTCCCAGCAGGCATGGGGCGTCTCGCCGCGCCGGGCCGGCCCCGCGGTCTGTGTGTCAGGCGGGAGAAGTGCACAGAGGCCGTGGCCGGGGCCGGGGCCGGAGCACGGCAGAGGCCCGGGGGACGCCGGCAACGGAGAGCATGCATCATACATTGAGGCCATTTTGTCGGAAAGATAATACGAAGGAGCTGAAGCGCTTTGCCACTGCAGTCCCAGCACTGGAAATACTGGAGAACATTGGGCAATCACAAAAGCCGCTCCAGCACGGAAAGAAAACTTTCACTCCGTTTGCTCAGAGGCGAACGCGACAGTAACGGGAAGGATAAGTGGGCCTTAAGATTACAAAGAAAAATGTCGCAGATCACTCACCTTGTATATGTTGAAATATAGGACGATCATGATCATACACGGAATGTAGAATGATGATAACGATGAATATATCACAAAGTCTGTATTATAGAATATGCACAAGTCTGGACTTCTATCGGGGGTGTTGTTTAACCCCAACACTATAGGAGTCCCTATTGCTGCCGACACTAACCACACCACCACTATAGTACACCACACTCTTCTGTTGTTCTTGTGCTTGGCGTACTTAATTGGTTGAGTTACAGCGATATATCTGCAAACACAGAAAAAAAAGACGCAATGTCAGTAAGTGGCAATCTTCATTTGTCATCATCATCGTTATCATGTTAAAGGAGGACCTGGAAAGAGCCGTGCGGGCCGTATATAAAAAGCCCATCCCATTTAAATTAGCACTGAAGCCCTTTAATTTCAGCCGCACAAAGTACACCTCATTTCGCTCGGGATATTACGAAACATGCCAGAAGTGATGAGACACAGCATGAGTGCAAAATACGGAATGCTGGACGGTTTACAATAAAGATGCTGTAAGAAAAAAAAGTTTAGGGCACACGCTGTACAGCCTCTCTCCGCCCCGATCGGGATTCGAACCCAGACGCGTCTGCCCGACACACCCACACCACAAGTGAAAATCGAGTTTTCCAGCGGTTGAAAATATTTTAGCGCGGCGCCAGGCGATGTGAATGCTTATCACACGCACCTCGCACAAACAGAGCGCGCTCCGCGCACGTAGAGGGAGGGTTGGGGCAGGGTAGGGCAGGGCAGGGCAGGGCAGGGTAGGGTAGTGCAGGGTAGGGCAGGGGTACTACAAACAGCACCAAGGTTAATGGATCTGCCGTCCCCCCCCCCTCATTCCTTTCTGGATTTATGTAAAGAAGACGGCAGCGTCTTTTTAAGAATGGTCAATACATTACATTAAAAAACATAAAAAATGTTTGGTGTGGAAGAAAACCCCGTACACTTTTATAAAATACCACAATTTATTGTACATTGTAGGGTACTACGAGCTGAATGTACAGCGTTTTACTGTTAATTTCAAGTACAATGAGGGTTTATACGGTTCATCCTGACGGTATTTTTTTTTTACAATGTATTAGAAGTAAAAAGCACCACGAGCACCACCAATGATTGGACTAATCCAGGCCGCATGCAGACGTAGCGCAGGACACGTCGGGGCAGCGTGGGGCGGGGTGGGGCGGGGCGGGGCGGGGCGGGGCGGGGCGGGGCGGGGCGGGGCGGGGCGAAGGGCCACTCATTAGGGGAGGACCGCGGCCCGGGCCGGGCGAGGCGAGGCAGTTTTCATTCGAGGGAAACGGAGCCGAGTCCGGTCCCATTTCTCATTAATCTCAACTGACAAATTAAGCCATTTGCGCTCGAGGTGACGCGGCCGAGCCGGACCTAACAAGCAGGCAGCAAAGGACGGGACCAGGCGCGTGTGTGCGTGTGTGTGTGTGTGTGGGCGAGTACAGGGCACAGCACGGCACAGCGCACAGGAGTCCTGGCCCCGCCCCGCCCCGCCCCGCTCGGCGCACTACAGAACAAACAGTTTGCCAGGTTTGTCGCTGCGCCTTGGCACTGAACTCATTCGTCACTTTACACCCGCGTACAACATCGTTTGTAAACTAGCGCGTCAACTCGGTCAACCCGCAAAACATGATGTCGTCGTCGTGTTAGGTACTCCTCAATCATTTTCAACCGTTAATTTTTATTTTTAAGTATTATTATGCTTCTCTGTTATTGCTTTGCATTAAAAAAAAAAAAAAAAAAAAGTGTTGTAAAAGAAACATTAGAAAAGTTTCGAGCACGGTAATTTTCCGGTGGTATAGAGGGCGGCGCGGCGCCGAGCACTGCATTGGAACCTCCAGTGTGGACGCAGGCCGATTGGCCATTACGACCCTTGTCGCGGGGCGGGGCGGGGCGGGGCGGGGCGGGGCGGGGCGGGGCGGCGCTCGGCTAGTGGCAGAGCGCTGCATAAAACATGGCTCTCGCACTGCATTCGGCCGCCCGGCCGGGCCCGCTGCGCTATTCCGCTGTTACAATGAGGTAATCAAAACCGACGAGACCTCCGGCATAAAAATGGCCGCTAATGGAATTTATGCACGCCACAGTGTCGGACGAGGTGAAATTGACCGGAGTATGGGCTTTCCGCGTGGCGCGCGCTGCCGCCCGGCCCGCCAGTCAATATTCACCCGATAAACTTAATTCCACCGCGATTTCCATGAGAATAGTAGGGTAACGAGAGGCAGAAGACCTTTCTACAGGTCGTAAATAAAAAAAAAAGGTTTAAAAAAAGGAGTATGATCGTAGGGCGCGACTTCCATCGGCAGGTGGCCGCAAAGCAAGATGGCGGCCGCGCAGGGCTTAGATTCACATTAAGCGCGCGTCTCCGCTGCGCCCGGCCCGGCCCCACACCACCTTGTCTCGACACCTCTCGACTCCCGGCCTCTTTGAAATTCCGTTTCACGGGAATTTTCCTTGTAATGCAGTGAATAATTCACCGAGCACGGAGGGCTGGCGGGCGCGCGCGCGAGGAGGGGCGCGGCGTCCCTCGGCCTAAGCCTCGACCGTCTCTTCTTCAAACCCAACGTTGGGCTCAACCGAGAACAGGGCAAAAAAAAGAAGGGAAAAACCTACAGAGGGAGAGGGGGCACAAAAGGAGAGAAAGAAAACCGATATGCAAGCCTAGAACAAGCATTTCCCTCCTTCGCCCTCTCCCAAAAGTCTTCGCCCACTCTCTTCCGGTTTACATGCGGCAACCCCTCCCAGCCGCATTAAATACGGCGCAGATAATGCCACGAGATAACCTCCCCGGTGCCAGTTCTCACACACGGTACGTTACGCACGCGCAGGGGAGATACAGTGCGACGCCAGCATCCCCTCCCCTCCCCCTCCCTCCTCGCCCAGCTCACCCCCACCCTGTGTGAGGGGGGAGCGCGCACCCCCAAACTTAAAACCTCCCTCGCGGGGACCTCACCCACCCTCCCTCCCTTTCGAAACAGGGCTTTTCGATAGCTTTGGCTAAGCGAAAGGGATTGTGCGGTAGGGCCGGGCGCGGCGCCGCGCGGCGGGTTCGGTTCGGCCGGTCACGGCCAGGGCCAGGGCCGGGGGGCCGCCTAGAGGGCGCCCCGCAGGGCCGTATAGCGGTTCACCCTGGAGGCCTGCTTGGCTTCAGGGGGAACGCCCCACCCCGCCCCGCCCCGCCCCACCGCGCAGCAGCGCCACGCCGCGCCGCCCGGCCGACCAGCAAGGGACTTTGCCGGCACATCTGTCAATGTCTGGCGGTCGCTCGCGTGTCCCACTGCTAATGTCTAGGATCAGGGTAATCCGGCCCCAAAACTCCCCGCAAAGCTTCCCTTTCCTAGCGGACTCCCCCCCCCCCACACACACACGCACACACTAGGCTAATTGCTGCTTAGCGCGCGCGCGCGCGCATGCACGCACTCACCTGTCTATACTAATGGCGACCAGGTTGAAGATGGAAGACGTGCTGCACGTGACGTCCATGGCGATGTAAAAGTCGCACACGAACCCTGGGAGACTCCACGTCCCGTTCACCTGCAACAGATTCATGAAACGATGCCAATTAAATAAAGGAATCACATGAAAGGAAAACCATAAGCCAGCGAGGCAAGGAGCCGTGCCGGGCTAGGAGGGGGAAAAAGGGGGTTGTCGATAATATTGGCTAGGTCAAGCTGCCGCCCTCGCCGCCCGGCCCCCCGGCCCGCTCTCCACTCCTCCCGAAATCGAATTACCAAAAAGTTAACACCCTCTATGACCCGTTTCTCCCCCTCCTGTTCTTCTCCCAATCAGGGGACCAAACGCAGCCGAGCCCCCGTAAGCGCCCCCCTCCCCACCACAGCCGCGCTTCCGTACAAGGCAAAAATGAAAGAGGAAGTAAGTTTGCAGAACTTGGCCGGCAGTGTAAGTGCGGGATGATGTTCTGCTATGACGAGACGAGGTAACGAGGTTAGCGTCGCCACTTGTTGAACGAGCCCCACCCCGCCCCGCCCCGCCCCGCCATCAATCGCTGAGTTATAACGAAGCCCTCACGCTACCGAACGCGTAACGTAAATAGAAGCAGATTTTGTTTGCCGTTGGCAAAGTGAATGCGATCGGAGCATTTTTCCTAAGTAAACCTGCGCGTGAACCCGCGAGCCCCCAGGCCGCACCGAACAAAGCAAAGCCGGTGTCACCAGTACCAGGCCCCACGGCCAGCTACTAGCAAAAGAAAATTAACAAAATTAAACGAAAGAGGGGAGGGGAAAAAAGTTACGAGGATTATCGGGATAAGCGCCTGACAGCGATTTTCACTCCGGGCACGCCCGGCGGTAGAGAGGGTTTGTTCCGCCAGTGAGCATGAAATGCCCCCCGCGCTCTCCGATACAAAAAAAAAAAGAGAGAGAGAAAAAACTAAAGAGGGAAAGCTGCCGATGATGATGAAAGTGATGAGATCGACCAACAATAAAGGGAAATTAATAAAAAGAGTAGGCAGGAAAACATTTTTTTTTAAAGAGGGCCAAAGGGAGCAGATATAATAATAGAAGAGCGCCTGGTTGCGGCTTCGACTACGCTATAGCAGGTCCCGCGCCCGCCACGCCCCGCCACGCCACGCCACGCCCCACCACGCCACCCCACGCTCAGTTTAGGCCCATGAGGAGAACGCCTCGGCAGAGCCCCTCCCCGACTTAAATTGAACCTAAAGGAGCCGTCCTAAAACCAGGAATCCGTCCGTGCGGCTGGCGAAGTAGAGCCTGACCTACTGCAGCCTCGCTTTGCTCACAGCGGTCATGTCCGCTCTCCAGCCGGGTGTCTCCGCCCCGCCCGCGTTATTATCGCAACAGCCCGCCAGAGGGCGCCCTCTCTCCCGCCGCCGGCTCGCATGCCGGGCGCGGCGAGTGGACGCGGAATGCCACTCGCTATGCCGGTCCGACGAGCTGCTTTGCCGCCCCGCCCCGCCCCGCCCCGCCCCGCCCCGCCCCGCCCACGGCCCCGGCCCCCGGGCGGGAGCAAACCCACCCGCCCGCTAGGTCCCGATGTGGTCCGCCAACGCCCTCCTCGGCACTTTGATGCGGCTCGCCAAAAACATCCTTTTGACGAGGAGGAGGAGGAGGAGGAGGAGGAGGAGGAGGAGGGGGAGGAGGAGGAGGAGAAGGAGGAGGAGGAGGAGGAGGAGGAGGAGGAGGAGGAGGGCGCGCAGGCGGTGCTCGAGGCCGCGGCGTCGCTGCCACGCACTCCACGCCGGGCCGGGACGGAGCAGGCCGGGGACCATCACCGCCAGATTCCAGTTTTCCAGCCTCCCGGCCCGGGTTAAAGTCCCCCCTGATGGGTAGGCAGACCCGGGGCGCGCAGCTGTGTCGAAAATTGCGAGGCAAGAATCGGGGCGTGCATAGGCAGACCCGCCGGCAGCGGCTGTAGCGCGGGATTGCCTACCGCCCAGGGGGCCTGGAGGCCATCCACGACGCGAACAATACACACAGCTATCGCGACAGCTTGCGCTCACGGCAGAGGCGTACCATTTAGCAGCCCGTGTTTCGCCCCGCCTCGCCTCGCCCCGCCTCGCCCCGCCCCGCCTCGCCCCGCCCCGCCCCCCGCCAGCAGCGCCAGGGGCGCGCCCGCAGAAGTAGTTAAAACGGGATGCACGTCAGATAACGATCCAGCTTGGCACCTCCTTCCACCTCGACGGTGTTTGCAGAGGGCCGGGCCACCCACGCGCCAACGCCTCCGGGCCGCCTCCGGGCCGCCTCCGGCTGCGGGGAGAGAGGAAAAAAGGAGACGGAACAGTGCGCGAGGGAAGAAAAGGTCGAACAAAAAAGTGAGAAAAGTGATTACTAGCTTGGAAAGAAGCCCCCCTTCCTCTCTCTCTCTCTCTCTCTCTCTCTCTCTCTCTCTCTCTCTCTCTCTCTCTCTCTCTCTCTCACGGCCGGTCTGCACGTTCCGACCAGCAGTGGAAATGGGAGAGAGCCTCACCGAGCAGCCGAGTCAGGCGAAACACTTCCAACACATGTCCCCCATGTCCCTGGCTGGGGTGTGTCCGGCCTGGGCGGGGCGGGGCGGGGCGGGGTGCGGCGGGGTGCGGCGGGGTGCGGCGGGGCGTGGCGGGGACACGTCTGCAGGCGGCCAGCAGTCGCGCCCAGAGCAGCCCGTCTTATTGAATCCAGTCGGCCCCGCCCGTACCCTGCGCCCCACCTGGGGTGGCAATACCACTGCTACCTGCGCCCCCAACACACACACACACACACACACACACATCTGAGGACACACGGGCCGTGGCAGGATGCTGGCCAAACGTCTTTTTAATCGGCCGACCCCTGTGCGACAACACGACACAGCACACTCCGCAGTCGACTTTTGCTTGCCAAAACTTTAACATTTAGTTCTTGAGACCCACCTATTGACATTCTGAACAAAACTAGAAAAATTTACAATGCGGGAATGAGGCGGAAAACTATGACATTCGCAGGAAGTACATAGCAAGTATTCATTTCCTAGAGATTGGAAAAAATCAAACGCGGGCGTCCGTGAGCTGCGCAGACTAGAACGTAACGGGATGAGTCAGCGCCAGCGCCCCGCCCCGCCCCGCCCCACCTCACCCCGCCCCGCCCCGCCCCACCCCACCTCACCCCGCCCCGCCTCCACGGGGGACACCGCACGACGTTTTAACGCACAGCAGCCGCGGCAAGGCGAAGGGGGTAGGAGGCGAAGGAAGAGGGGGGGGGGGGAGGGGGCGATTTAACTTCTCGCCGAAATGACTTTAACAGCTTCCGTTGGGTCCCCGAGGCGGCAAGCCAGAGGGTCGGGGCATGTAAAGGTGTGGGGTGGAGGGGGGCAGAGAAGCAGCTGGGATATGTGTGAGAGAGAGAGGGAGAGAGGGAGGGAGAGAGAGAGAGAGAGAGAGAGAGAGAGAGAGAGAGAGAGAGAGAGAGAGAGAGAGATGACGATGAAAGAGGGGGAGGGGGTCTGGTCCATTGTAACGTGCGGGTGAGAAACGTGGGTGAAGGATGCGCGCGCGCGCGCACACACACACACACGGCAGGAAACTGCTCCGCGATTGGATTCGTATCGGGGAAAGAAGCGTGCGCGGCGCACCCACACACGCACGCACGCACGCACGCACACGCACGCACGCACACGCACGCACCGCACGACAGACAGGTGGCGCGCCGGGCGGGAAAAATATTTGCGACGGATCATTGCCTCCGGCCGGAATCACGTCCACTGAAAATGGGATGGGACGCGGGGCGGGGCGGGGCGGGGCGGGGCGGGGCGGGGCGGGGGGGGGCGGGGCGGGGGCGACAGGGTGGGGCGGGGCGGGCGATCACAAGAAAGAAAGGTCGTATATTATTTTCGCCAGAGTGCGATCCGAATGTGTTTTATGTTTCTTTCAGGTCGTATCCAGCAGCCTATGGGCGCCGCGGCCGGCTGGGAGAGGCGAAGGCGAAACTGCCGCATACCTTGCTGCCCCCTCCGGACTTCAGATTCACTGTGCCATGCAGGAAAAAAAAAAAGAAAATGGCAGGGCAAAGACCACTTAATATACCAACTTTTCTACCAGTGTGACTTGAAGAGTAGGCTTAACATTCACATCGATAACGGCGTCGCGTAGAACGGTCCGCACCTGCGCCTGCCTGCTGGGCAGTATCTAAAGGAATTATAACAGGACTTGGCAACTTACTCCAGGGGACCGTGAAAAGGGTTATTATTGACTTTCGCTTTCATTTCATAGAGTGCTTCCCCTTGCCTGCTGGCGTGGGGGAAGGGGTTTAGCCATGAATCTATTTTCAATTCTAGGGAGGCGGTTGTCACGTCACGGCGTTGACTGCTTCAAAAAAAAAAAAATTCCGGTAAAACCCAATTGTTGCCATGGCGACACTCTGGGAGGCCTAATGATGAAATACGGCTGGCGCATTTTCAATCCCGCCCAGGCAATAACTCACAGCGGATATCGCGTCATCAATTTGGCCGCGAATGGGGTGTTGTTGTTCTGATCGGGGAGAATACCGCCATTTGCATTCGCGTTTGTACTAACATGTATCGGCGGCCGCATCACGTCCGTCACATACCGGAGTGCCGAAAGCTAAAGAGAGAGAGAGAGAGAGAGAGAGAGAGAGAGAGAGAGAGAGAGAGAGAGAGAGAGACTTTTCTGGGCGAGTAGGACTTCACTTCACTTCACTTCTAGTCTCAGGACGGCCTATGCATCGGCCATGGCCATCTCAAGGACGGGACCCCCCACGACCCCCCCCCCCCCCCCCCCCGCGCCAGAACGCCCGACTGCGCGACGCGGGCTTCGTCGCGAACGTTTAAACATTTCAAGAACAATTCAAACAGACTTTGGTATGAGAAAGCGGCAGCGGCAGAAGCGATGGCGGCACTTCGTCAAAGTTGTGTCCGCCTCACTTGTGCTCTAAACTTAGCCTCTCTTTCCATCTCTCCCCCCCCCCTCTCTCTCTCTCTCTCTCTCTCTCTCCCTCTCTCACTCTCTCTCTGTCGCTCTCTTCGCCTTCTCCCGGCGCTAGAGCGAAGGAAGAGCCACCTGGGGCGGACCAAGAAGGGACACGTCCAAAGTCCCCGGGGTGCCGTGTGGCCGTGCAGCGGTGACGGGGGGCGGGGCGGGGCGGGGCGGGGCGGGGCGGGGCGGGGCGGGGCGGGCGAGAAGACAGAGCACCGCGAGCGCTACGAACGCAGCCGCCAAGTGACCGCGAGCAGAGTAGTGGAAGTTGGATAACTGTGGGGAGGAGGCAGTGGTGCTGGGCGGGGGCGCGCAGGGCGCAGGCTCCCATAGCGCGTAGGGGAAGTGTGGGGGTGGGGGGAGGGGGGGGGGAGCGGGGTGTGGTGGTGGAAGGGGGGCGGGGGAGAGGGGGCATCGGCTGCATAACACAACCTTGTTGCCCTGTTTGTTATTTCAGCCGCCGGCAGAGGGGCTACTTAGCCATGGAGAAGGACTAATTCTAATGGGGAAGCATCTGGCGTGCGTGACACGGCCCTCTTCTTGGTGGCGCAGAAGGCTTGTCCTTATTTTACCTACGAACCTCCGGTGTTCACAGTTCTAATCTCAAAGGTTCGAAGATGTACGGTATACAAATATAAATCAACTAAATGGCCCGTAAGAACCTTAAAACACAAAGAAATCGAGTGTACCGCACTCTATGACCAAAGCTAGAGAGAGACAGAGAGACAGCATGTGTCTGAAACGTCACAGCTGCCAAGATATAGGGGTTTTTGTAATCCATGAGTCTAGCCCAGCTCTCGCTCGCGACAGAGAGCAGGGCGGCGGCGGTGGCGGGGCGCGGCGGTGGTCGGCGTCGAGGACCACCCCGCCCCGCCCCGCCCCGCCCCGCCCCGACAATAAGGGCCGGCGGGAGCGCGAGGGGGGCGGGGCGGGGCGTATGTCCACACAGGAAGACGCCACACAAAGACTTCATTTCGGCTGGTCAGGCCCGGAGCCGCAAGGTATTGAGCGGCTGGCCCGAACCAAACACGGTGATTACCCCTGGGAATGGACCACCGGCTGGGGGCGGGGGAGCTCTACCCCTGTAGTGCTCGGGGGTGGGCCGTGCACTCGAAGCGCTTAGGGGCGGTGCAAGGGGGGCGGCCGCAGCGGGGCGCAACAGTAGCGGAACGGAAAGAAAAGAAATGGCCACTCGCGTCTCTAACCCTTTCAACGGAAATGTACAGAGCCCAGTGTCTCCCCTCAAATACAACTCAGAAATGAGACCCGCGAGCGCAACCAACTTCAACATTTTTATATAAGTGGTAATATCTGAGGTCGAAGTAGTCGAAAACTATCAAGAAATATTTTGTTCCGAGTTCAAATCACTGCATGATGGATGAATGGCCTACTAGCACGAATACAGCTGACCGGGTAGTAGACGGTTACTTTTCTCGATCTTGAATGGTTATTTTAAGCAGTGAAAGCTATCCCCAGAAGGGCGCGGGTCGATGGGCGCCCGCACGCCCGTCCAACGTGATGGAGAAACAAGTGCGCCACCGTTAAGGCGGGGCGGGGCGGGGCGGGGCGGGGCGGGCGGGGCGGGGCGGGGCTGGGCGCGCCTAGCGGGGGTGTTTGCCTCCGCAGATTGTTTCGGCTCCGACTTGGCCTCCTGACACTCCTGACCCCCCTAGCGAACCCTTTCATCTTCGGCCTCTCCGCCCTGCCCCGCCCCGCCCCGCCCCGCCCCGCCCCGCCCCACGCCTCCCCGAAGCCCGGGCCGAGCCCTCCGCGAATTCCTATTGTGCGGCATGCCGTGTTGTTTCGTAAATTGAGTGCCTCGTGGGGGTAAGACAGGGTAAGGGGGTCGCGTCCCCGGGGCCCCCCGCCCGCGCCGACCCCGCACCGCGCCGCGCCGCGCCGGCCGCCGGGCCGGGGCGGGGCCCCACCCGGGCCTCTGTCAGTCCCAACCTAACCCCGTTTTGAGGGTCGGCGGCGAGAGTAGAATTTCAATGTGGTAGGTTAAGAGCGGAGGGGCGGGGGTGGGGGAGCGCACCCTCTTCAAACCACATCTGCCCATACAAAACAACGAGGACCGGCCGGACCAGACGAGGAAATACTGTAGTCTGTATGAGCTAGGGGGAAACCAAACCGCCCTCTTAGTGACGTGTATAGCGCGAAACGTCAGCGAAAAATAAAAAAGTACAGCAGACAGGGAGCAATCCCTTTGATAGCGGAGCAGTAGCAGAGCCCATCCTCCTCTCCTCTCCTCTCCTCGCGGCGTCCAGAGGATTAAACGCTCATGAAACCCACGCGACAACCAGAGAGCGCATCCCATCCACCTGTACGCTGACCACACGACCCCACCCCCACGAGCTGCCTGCCAACCGACCCTCTCGCTCTCACCCACCCTTATTACCTTTATTATAGACCTCTCTCTCTCTCTCTCTCTCTCTCTCTCTCTCTCTCTCTCTCTCTCTCTCTCTCTCCTCTCCCTATTCACCGTCTCTCTTCCGCTTCGCACCCAAAGATGGCGCTAATCCACTAGGAGTACGTGCGGCAGGCACGTAGTTGCTGAGCGAAGTCAGTGTTAAAACAAAAGGACGGTTTCAACCCTTCCGCCGTGTAGATAGGCAACCTACATGATGAGAGAAGGGAGCATTCCCTCTCAGATATCCTGAAGTAGAAAGTCCCGGACACCCAATGTGATTGACACCAGAGGTGCAGGTCGCCGTGGCCTCCAAAGTGCGGTTGTCCTGTGCGGTGACCTCGTGCCCCTCCTGTGCGCGAGGGGGGGAGGGCGCCATAGACGCGGGACGGTGACACCCTTCCCGAATCCAGAATGACATTATGAGTGTGACGCCGTTGTGGCAGGGGCATGCTAAATGCTGAGCATCCCCTCTGAGCTGTCCCCAGGTCGAAAGTCTCAGACACCCTATGGGGTCGACGCCTGAGGCGCAATGGCCTCCAAAATGTGGTTATCCTGCGCGGGGACCTAGAGCACACTTCCAGAACCTCCCTCCCCCCCCCCCCCACCTCCCCTCCACTTTTCCCCTCCCCAGCCGGAGGTAAGATAAGTGCCAATAAGTATCATTTACATGACGAATATTAGAATGCAACTGCATGATATGCTGTCCGCCCCCACCCCCACCTCCCCCTTCCTATCCTTCTGAAACAAGTTTGTCTTCACACCAAGTTACTAGTATCAATGGTAAGCCAAGCATTGGGTCACTCATTTAAAAAGACATAGTAATGAATGTTGTTACAGAGGCCACTAACATTAAATGCAATTAAGACATTCACAAGGACTCATGACCTTTAAATGATGAGGCGAATCTATTTTGAAATGATTTATAGCTATTTGAAATAGAATTGAAACACTCCAAAACCTCTGTAGCATTTTAATGATTATATGACTTTATTCTGATAATATTTCAATGTTTTAGAAAGGCTGATTTAGTGTAAACACTCTCAGCATAATTGATATATTACAAGTACCGTTTCCCACCTAAATCCAATCAACAGTATCGCCTTTTTAGTTTGTGGGGATCAAATCTCTTTAAACTAATCATTTTTTTAAAAGCAATTAACTCTGTATCATTACTTTTATAGAGCAGCTTTTTTCTCATTCAAATTCATAGCCAAAACGTATCAAGCAGTATGTTTGGTTTAATACATAAGATAGCTTGATCAGAAATCGTATCACTGGGAGAGCAGCAAAGGTTCGGAACAAAATCCCACCAAATTTATCTGAGTAATACCCATACTATTTTCTTTTTCTTGTTGGGTTTAAAGGTTATAAGATTTTAATACTTTCACCACACTTTGATGTGTCTTCTTTAGTAGAATGAGACTCCAAATGTTTCTATTTAATTTTTATAAATTAATAACCTTTTTTAATAACAAATGTCTTTTATCTCATGTCTAAAAGAAGCACAGTTCTACTACAGCATCAGTACCGTATTGGGGAAACCGTTTGGCTGGTAATTTGTGGCAGCTCATTAAGAAATAACAACACTTGGGTACCGAGCAAAGGTTCGAACAAAATTTAACCAAATATAAGGAAATAATTTCACAGTTAGTAACTCTCACTTGTCAGATCAAGATGTAATGTGATTTTAATACTCAAACCAAACTCTTCTGTCTCCCAGACAGAACTGTATGATGCTCTATTGTAAACAACATTGTTTATGTTGTTAGGTTATGTCACTCACCCAAATAATAAGTTTGGAAGTAAGTTGAAGCGATCCTGGCTGTCATTTCAGCAATCCTTGACGTTCATTTCACAAATCCAGTACAATCAGCGGTATTTTTGATAAGAACTTGAGGCACTTACCCTCCCCACCCCACCCCTCAGACTTGAACACACGACAAATCACTCGTACACACACTTCTACAAAATGACGACACTTGAAACTTCGTGAGACGACTACCACCACTCTAAAAACTATTTGAGACAGCATATTTCGTCGAACTGACACTTAAATTTCTAACTTTGATGTTGTAAACAATCGAGGTGAACACCGGGCTTGGCTGGGCAGTCGTGACGTATAGTTCGCACACTGCCGCTAGGTGGCGCGTGGCGCTACCACTCAACTCCTTTCGTTGCCAACCTCTCCGGAGTGAAGTTTACATTAAACGTTTCAATATTTCAAACTCCATTTAGAGGAAAAGTCTGGAGAAATATTATAGCGCTGAAATTAGTAGATTACGGAACACTACCGCTTTTTACGATTACTTCTGTAGAGAGAACTGGCTAGGACAGACGGACAGAGGGACAGACTCACGACCAAGCTTCTGATGTAGGAGTAAGCGATTATTGCGAAAGGAGGACGGAGCACGGGAGAGAGAGAGAGAGAGAGAGAGAGAGAGAGAGAGAGAGAGAGAGAGAGAGAGAGAGAGAGAGAGAGAACAGAGAGGAGGAAGGAACGGGACGCGGTGAGCCGAACAATGCACGCGCCCGCTAGCTAATAATATTGCCCCCTGAATGCACAATTCTCTGTTCCTTTGCCCTTTCCTACTCTCTCTCTCTCACTCTCTCTCACTCTCTCTCTCCAACGACACGCGCTCCCCCTCTCGCGCAATCTCGGCCCGCCTGGAGGGCAAGGCCCGCGGGGCTACTCCATCCCCTACCCGGCTGGCCCCGGCCAGCCCCGGCCCTATGTCACCCCGTCCCGTGCGATGTGGGACCCGCGTCCCCTTAGCTTAGGCACCTTCTTTGTCAACTCGGAGGACACGCTTCCCCCAGCCCCGCTCCCCTTTAGGGGCGCGTATGTCTCTTTAGGGGATGCTGTATCCCTGCTGTGAAACGGCCTTGCTAGTTTCTGAGCATCCCCACCGCCGCCCACCCAGACATTTCTCACTACTATAGCAGAGCGACAACCCTACCCTTTGGCCTAGACATTAAAAATAAAAAAAATTAAAAAAACATGAGCGGTTAGTATTTGGTAAGGTTTTCTTGTGTATATTAGAGTGTGGTTTTTTTCCCTGCAGGTTACAATGACTGCGTAGGCCCTTGTGGACAGTTAGACTTCGCCGTCGTGCCCCGCCTCGCCCCGCCCCGCCCCGCCCCGCCCCGCGCTGGGGCGCTGCTGCCGAGCAAGGCGTTGGCCGGGGCGGGGCGTCCAAGCCAGACAATGCTCGGAACGTGAAATGAAGAAAAGTACGGGGCAAGTTTGGCACGAGAAGAAAGTCGAAAGTTCAAACAAAGAGTCGCAACACCCCTCGGCTCGACTCGGCCCCATCCTAGTTAGTTAATAGGAAATCCCCGGACGGGCCGGGCCGGGCCGGGGCCGCGTCACGCATCCTCAGAGGCGGCGCCAAAGTCACAGGCGCCGGCCGTCGTCCGGACGCGAGCGGGACACAGGGGAACTGACACTCCGTTAGTGCACGCGTTCCAGATAAAAACAAAAAAAAAGAAGAAAAATACGATTTCACGAAATCCTGGTAGGCACGAAGTATGTTTTGGTTTCATCAGAGTTTTTGGTGGATGGTCTATGTAGAAATTAAGTTAAAAATTTCCAACCAATTCATTGAAAAAATTGAATTTTTTTTCTCCGAGTGTTTGATTATCGACATAAGATAAGGTCACAAGCCTAATTTGAGCTCGTTTGCTGAAACGACTCAGAAGATAGCTTCTCAGTAAGGAAATGTCCGATCAGCTTGATTTTTGAACTATAGGCTCGTTGTGCAATTAGCGTTCGAACACTGAATTCACATTTTTATTCTGACGTGTTCTTTCAGTTTTTAATTTTTAAATTAATGTACATGACTTGAATCAACAGGTCCCTAGCAACGGTCCTCCCCCCTTTCTCCTGCGTACCGCGCAGAGGCCGAGCCGAGCACCGGCAACAATACCGATTGGGCTTGGCTCCCCTTCTGAACTGGCACTATCCTGGGGTAGGCAACCCGAAGGGGCGTCGCGGTAGACAGAACGAAGCGCGTTTGGGGTGGGAGTGCGTAGTCCTAGGCTAGAACCTCCACTCAACAAAAGAAGGCCGACAGCTCGGCGGCTAGCGCGTCCACCTCGCGACTTTAACTCTTCATATTAGGTGAACGAAATGCTGGACAGTCTAAATGAATGTGTAATTATCAGTTTTGGACCTGCGGAAATCGTTTTGAAAAGTTTCACGTAAGTTCGTCGAGAAGGAAAAAAAGTGATTCGTAAAATGGTTTACGTAAAGAAACACGTAGATGTAAACTAGTTTTGTTCCTTCACGCGAGATTGAAGTCAAACTTTGCAAAACGATTTCCGCAGATATAAAACTAATATTTCCGCATTCAGTTCACCTTGTTAACGTTTTGGTGACTTTAAACAATGAGTTAAAGTCGCGAGGTGGACGCCGTCAGCCACCGGCCGTGGTGGCATTACAGTCCTGGCCAACAATCAGGAGCCGCGGCGGCCAGCTAGTGGTCGCGTTCAAAACTGTCCTCGTGGTGCATCCTTTTGTACGGCGCGAAACTGCAACGATTTTGACGTGACCATTCCCGCCTTCGAAACTTTTCGACATCGAGGTACAAAGCAACAGGCGATGCGTTTCATTGGTTGAAAATAACCGCGCAATGGTGGCATTGGTTACAGCTTTCCCCGACCCGGTTTGGCTTCCCTGTCCACGTCTGTTTTCCCGTGACAAGTCGAGCATTGCCATAGAAACGGAGATTTTAACTTCAAATTTCTCAAAATTGGCCACCAACTTTTGGATGGCATTGCAGCAGTGAACTCAGGAGATTTAGTTCTACATCTCTGCCAACTCTTATCAAAATCGTATAGAGAATTTCGGTTTTGCATAAGGGGCCGTGCTAATAAAAAAAAAAATACGATTTCACGAAATCCTGGTAGGCACGAAGTATGTTTTGGTTTCATCAGAGTTTTTGGTGGATGGTCTATGTAGAAATTGAGTTAAAAATATCCAATTAATTCATTAAAAATATTGATTTTTTTTTCTCCGAGTGTTTGATAAGCGACATAAGATTAGGTCACAAGCCAAATTTGTGCTCGTTTCCTTAAACGACTTAGAAGATTGGTTCTCAGTAAGGAAATGTCCGATCAGCTTGATTTTTGAACTATAGGCTCGTTGTGCAATTAGCGTTCGAACACTGAATTCACATTTTTATTCTGACGTGTTCTTTCAGTTTTCAGTTTTTAAATTACTGTACATGATTTGAATCAACAGGTCCCCAGCCACGGTCCTCCTCCCCCTCTCCTGCGTACTGCGCAGAGGGGCCGAGCCGAGCACCTGCAACAATACCGATTGGGCTCGGCTCCCCTTCTGAACTGGCACTATCCTGGGGTAGGCAACCCTAGGGGGCGCCGCGGTAGACAGAACGGAGCGCGTTTGGGGTGGGAGTGCGTAGAACCTAGGCTAGAATCTCCACTCGACAAAAGAAGGCCGATAGCTCGGCGGCTAGCGCGTCCACCTCGCGACTTTAACTCTTCATATTAGGTGAACGAAATGTCGGGCAGTCGAAATGAATATGTAATTATCAGTTTGGACCTGCGGAAATCGTTTTGAAAAAGTTTCACGTAGGTTCGTCGGGAAGGGAAAAAGTGATTCGTAAAATGGTTTACGTAAAGATACACGTAGATGTAAACCAGTTTTGTTCCTTCCACGAGATTGAAGTCAAACTTTGCAAAACGATTTCCGCAGATATAAAACTAATATATCCGCATTCAGTTCAGCTTGTCAACGTTTTGGTGATTTTAAACAATGAGTTAAAGTCGCGAGGTGGACGCCGTCAGCGATTTCGGCCGTGGCGGCATTACAGTCCTAGCCAACAATGAGGAGCCGCGGCGGGCCAGCTAGTGGTCACGTTCAAAACTGTCCTCGCGGTGCATCCTGTTGCACGGCGCGAAACAGCAACGATTCTGACGTGACCACTCCCTCCTTCGAGACTTTTGGACATCGAGGTACAAAGCAACAGGCGATGCTTTTCTTTGGTTGAAAATAACCGCGAAATGGTGTTATTGGTTAGAGCTTTCCCCGACCCGGCTCGGCTTCCCTTTCCACGTCTGTTTTTCCGTGACAAGTCGAGCATTACCATAGAAACGGAGATTTTAACTTCAAATTTCTCAAAATTGGCCACCAACTTTTGGATGGCATTGCAGCAGTGAACTCAGGAGATTTAGTTCTACCTCTCTGCCAACTCTTATCAAAATCGTATAGAAAATTTCGGTTTTGCATAAGGGGCCGTGCTAATAAAAAAAAAAAATCGGATCCTGAGACAAATCCATAAGGCTACTTCGTGCCTAAAAAAATCGGATCCTGAGACAAATCCATAAGGCTACTTCGTGCCTAAAAAGAGAAAAAGAAGACGACAGGCGCAAGCCAAGCCGGCGGGCTAGGCCACCGCGCCGGTTGGGTGGCCGGACGTACGAGCAGCACCCTCCCACCTCATCCCCTCCATCCGCGCCCGCGGCAGGGCAGGGCAGGGCAGGGCCGGGCCAGAGCGTGAAATTTCAGCCTCGTATTTTATCCCCCCCCCCCCCCCCCGGTCCCGCCTGGCAGCTCTTTCCCTACCACTCCCTTTACACCTCCGGTGACTCTACGCGGCGAGACAGGTGGTTCGCCGCGGCCCGGCGCACCGCGCACTGACTGAAATGTAGTCGCAGAAACAGAGAGGAAGAGAACTTTGTTCAGGTGTTGACGCGCGCGGGCGCCGGCCCGCCCCAACCGGCCCGGCCCCGCCCCGCCCCGCCCCGCCCGCCCCGGCACTTTGAAGAGCGCTGAGCGCACGGCCGGGCCGGGCCGGGGCCCTCGCATTAAAACGGTTTCACTCCACGGCAGAGCGAAAAGTCGCGACGAGTGATTCTAGCGCGAAACTGACGACTACGGCGGCGAGAGACAGGGGAGGGGCTGGGCGGGGCGGGGCGGGCTGGCCCACGGGAGTAAGACGCGACGCGACACTCGCGGTCACCTCTAATACGCACTAAGGGAGCGATCGTGGGAGAGACAGTACCGCCGAAGAGTTAGGCAACCAGCACGTCATCGTCAAGCCGTGTACGCGGAAACGCGCGCCTTCCGCGAACTCTGAACGCCCCATATTTGACGCTCCCCCCGCGGCCCTGCGCGACGCGACGCGACGACACATTCTGACTCTCCGTGCGCCTTTTGTCTCGCAAGATTAATGGCGAAGCGAAAAACTTGTGGGGAAAATGCTCGCGTCATAATGATAGGTTCTTCAACCCCCGCCCCGCCCCGCCCCGCCCCGCCAGGGCTCTGCTCGGCCGACAACCCTTTCACGCAGTGCCTCGCCACGACGCCTACTAGCTTTCTCTTTCTTTCTTTCTCCCTTTCCCCCCGAGCCCATTCCCTCACCCTTGCGCGCGCGCGCGGACAGTTCAGAAATTCCCGCCTCGTATCAAAGGGGAGAAGGTCAGTGGAGAGAGACAATGGGAGAAGGGCGGATTGGGGCGGGGTGGGGCGGGGCGTGGCGGGGCGGGGCGGGGCGGTCATCAATGAGGGGCCTATACCTAGCTCAGGGCGAGAGCCTTTCTCACTCAGCGTGACAGCGTTTGACAGGGGCGAGGCGAGGGCGGCCCCACCCGACCGGGCGAGGCGCGGCGGGGCGGGGCGGGGCGGGGCGGGGTGGGGCGGGGCGGGGTGGGGCTCCACCTGGCTGCCACCTGCGCACCTGCCGCGGGAGGAATGGCTGCACGCCCAGCCGTTGTGTACGGCGTCACGTGTTTCTGCAAAGTCGCCCCGCCCCACCCCGCCCCACCCCACCCCGCCCCGGTACGCCCGGCCCGGCGCGCCCACGCGCAGCGCTCGGCGGCCTGTCCGTCCGTGACTTACCGACGGCCTGAGCCTCCGCCGAGGCCTGCGCTGCGCGGCGCGGCCGACAGAAGCCCAAGCAACACCATTAATATGAATTAATGAGGGCGACACGGTATCCATGGCGACGCATTGTGGTTAGGCCTGCCTGCCTGCCTGCCTGCCTGCCTGCCTGCCTGCCTGCCTGCCTGCCTGCCGCGCCAGGGGCGGGAATCATCACAGCCGAAGGACACACGCGCACGGAGAGAAGACACTTGCTAATACAGCGCCTACAACTTTTCGTATTTGCAACATCAGCAAAAAAAAATAGCTGTTACAGCAAACAGCTAACCGCACACTAAACTCTTATGCATTTTGTTGTGCATAAACATGCAGAATTTTAAACAACCATAATGATGCACAATTTTTGTGCAACATTATGCACAAGTTGCACATAGTTACGCATGAAATTGTTCATACTATTTTGTTTATTTTGTTAAAATCCTGCATGTTTATGCACAATAAAACGCATAAGGATCTAGTGTGCGTGCAAACCACTTTGCAGAGCCTGCAAAGCGATTGCCATGACGGCAATATTTTTCCTGTCCCAGCAAAGAAAAAGTTGTAGCCGCTAAATTAGCAAATTGGTTTGCTGCTACAGCATGTCTTTTTTTCTCCGTGCGCTCGTCCTGAAACACTGTAAAAATTCGGTGTTCGGCTGAGTGCGAGTGCCTCGATATAAGTCTCGGTCGGGCCCCGCCCCGCCCAGCCCCGCCTGCTGCAACCCCTCCCCACACGACGCCTGCCCCTCGCGCGCTGCTAGTTGTGGGCAATTAAACGGGCTAATCGCGCTTCTCTGCTCTGGTCTCTCCTCGCGCGCGCGCCCGCACTTGCCCCGCCCCGCCCCGCCCCGCCCCGCCCGGTGTATTAAAGGGGATGCTTCGGGTCGGGGTGAGGGGGGGGGGGGGAGCTTTAGTCAGTTTAGAGCTGCATAAAGGAGAGGCAGTGTCACATAACGACGGCATTGAGACCAATCCCACCACTTCTCCTCGTGCAGCGCCAAGTCAAGTGAAATTGCACCCGTGTCCTAGGGCGTAGGATCCACGTGAGAAGACGACAGTTCAGTCCGGCACATATCACACACTCTAATCAAAAGTGTTCAACTGACACTCACTTTATTTTATTGGGGACAAAAGTGTTCAACACTTTAGTTGGACACATTCTGCTGGCCAAAATATCGGTCTAACAACTTGATGCCTCATAAAATACATGGACTTTTTAGCGAAGCATCAAAATGTTCAACATTGTAAGTATCAGTTGAACACTTTTGATTACAGTGTTTTCTCGAGTCTATTGCAAGCTTTTCAACAGCCGACAAACTACACACTCCCGGGTCATGTACTTTTTTGTACGTAGCTATGTAAGTCTATGTGCATGCGTAGCTTACGTAAAGAAATCGTACACAGTTACGCATAAATAAGCTTATATTGTGCGTAACTACGTACGATATTTTGCACATTTATGTAAGAAATCTTACGTAAGCTACGCATGCCGGGAGTGTGTATGACAAGTGCGCCCCTCGTAACAGAAAACATGTGACAGTGTATTGCGGGTCAGCCTACTCTCACGGGGCCGTCGCTGCGCCTGGCGGCAGGATCGGTTGGGGCTGCTGCTGCTCGGCGTGCGGATCTTCCTACAGTTACCCGCAGACACGACGCTCCCTTATAAAACGTTAAAATACCCGGGACCCTAGACACAGCCAGGCGCTCTCCTGCAATGACAATGTCCCAGCGCCTCCGGTCCGGGTCCGCAGGGCGACCACAGGGTGGTCCGGGGCGGGGCGGGGCGGGGCGGGCGGAGTTGGGCGGGGTGGACACCACAAGGAGGAAAAAACGGCACTGTCCGGTCGGGTCGGGTCGGTCAGCGATTCCTTGTTGTGGACGGGGCGGGGCGGGGCGGGGCGGGGCGGGCAACTGGACGAGCAGCTGTGCTGTTGCCGCCCTGGACCCACAAAGGCCGAGACCAGTGCACGCGACAAGCAACTCTGTCTTGAGGTGAAGCAGTTGGCGAGGAAACTTTCCCTCCTGTTTTTATTCCTCTTTTTGTCTCGTCCGGGGTCGGTTGATGGAGAGGGCCAGGCCGGTGTGCCTGGGCGCAGGGCAGGAGGTCTGTCTCTCTTCGGTATTATTTGTTGAGACGTCGGAAGTTGGCGGGACAGTTGTATCCGATCGCGGTCGTTGTGCGGTGGACTCTCCTCCTCCTCCTCCTTCCCCTCCTACCATCCTCCTCCTCCTCCTCCTCCTTCTCCTCCTCCTCCTCCTCCTCCTCCTCCTCCTCCTCTTCCTCCTCCTCCTCGCAGATGGCTTTTTTGCCCTCCTCGTGACGTTTACACGACACGCCGCACTGGCAACCTTTCGAAACGCGCGCCACGGACTTCCCCCCCGGGCGAGGTGGGGCGGGGCGGGGCTGGGCGGGGCGGGGCGATGCTAGGCGACGGAGACTGTCGAGTTACATTAACCTTCTCTAATCCCCGTGCGCGTGAGCAGGAGTGACGTGCCTTATTCGAGCGAGCGAATGAATTTCACACTATATCACCGCTGCAGAGCCGAACAGAGAGGGCCTGGCCTCACTACTGTATACTATATCACCGCTGCCGAACAGGGCAGGCGGGGGCGGGCCCGGCCGGAGCGAGCGCCGAGTCGAGATGATAAAATCTGACGTTATGGAAGACAATCGGGGACGCCTCGGGGACAGTAATACGACCCAGGCGGGCGGGCCCAGCGCCGGTGCCCCCGGGGAGGAGGCCATGGAGCACCTCACCTCGCCTCGCCTCGGCGCCCCGCTGGCGGGGAGCAAAAGGGCGTAGTGAACAGCCCCGCCGTGTTCTGCGCGTCGTGTCGCAACCACGGCCGCCTCACCTCACCTCCCGCCCCGCCGGTGGGGCGGCTGAGTCCCAGCGGAACGTCCCAAAGGGTTCGGCCCGGTGCCCCCCGCGCCGCCCGTCACCGTCACGTACAACGGCCTCCATCTCCTTCTCTTCTTTTACTCTCCCCGCATCCCTCACAGAGGGTGGGGGCTCTCACACTTGCTCCAGATCTCGGCCCGGCCTCGCCTCGCTCACTCACGTGCGCCGGCCCCAGCAGCCCAGGTCCACACAGTTGCACTCCCAACGGCCCTCGGCCACGGCCCCCGCCAGGGCCTCAGCCACGGCCCCCGCCAGGGCCTCGGCCAGGGGCCACGCTATGGTCAAATTAAATGTGCAGGGCCTTGAAGCCCGTCCGGGCCGGGCCGGGGCGGCACGACGGCCACATCGCCTGACCGACCGGACCGGACCCTCCCGCTGCACAGAGCGTTTAGTCTCCCCGCAGAGGTTTTCTTTTATTTCCGCCGCGAGCGCGGCGATATAATGGCGTCGAGAAACGAAAAGTCGTGGTGGCCCAGTCAAAGCTGTAAGCCGTCGTGGCGAGCAAGCTGTTATAGTGGTGCCGCCCCGCCCCGGGAGGCCAGCAGCCAGCACGGACACTGAGCCCCGGCACGCCACCGGCCGGGCCGCGCCGCGGGGCGGGGCGGGGCGGGGCGGGGGGTATAGAGACACGTCAACACGAGCCCATCCAATCTCTCGGTCAGTAGGGCAGCGGAGCGGAGCGGGCCGCAGGACGTCACTTCGTCTTGCCACCGCTGCAGGGGCCGCGGCAAGGCCAGGGGCGGAGCGGGGGCGGGGCGAGGCGGGGCGGGGGCGGGGCCGGCGGGGCGCGGCGGGGCGCGCGGCGGGGGGCGCGGCGGGGGCGCGGCGGGGGCGCGGCAGGGGCGCGGTGGGGGCGCGGCGGTGGTGCGGCCAGGGCGCGGCGGGGGCGGGGCTAGGCCCTGAAGAGTCATCCTGACTGACCTCACCAGTCGGTCGTCGGTCCCTGACCTCCGCAGTATAGGCGACCACCTCAGCAGGAGGGTACTACGTTGTCAACCAACAAGGCGCCTCTACTGTACACCGCTCCCCCAGTCTTCTCAGCACATGATACATTCATTATTGGCTAGCCTCAACTTATGTTTCGCCTAATTTCTGCCACCAAAATTATCTCTTAATTTATTTGTGGGACACAAAAAAAAAAACACACTGAAAGATTTTTAACATTTTTACATTCGTAGAGTAAAATCCCATAAAAAAATTTCCAAATTTTGATTGTGTTTTAAGTTTAAAAAATTCCTCTTATAATTTCCGGTGAAAACCTAAACCCGCTTCCGTCTGCGCTCGTCTCAGCGCGTCTGCCCGCTGATTAGCCCGCAAGTCTAAGTGAAACTGAAGCTATGGCGGTGCAGCACTCGAGAAATAAGGATGAAATTTCTCCCCCTCCGAAAAAATAAAAACAGCAAACGTACAGTGCTGTTGGACTTGAAAACTTTCGAAGCAAAAGGAAAATAAAAAGAGGAAAGCGAGAGCTTCCCGACTGACCTGACCTCCTGGGAGTGGCGCGGCCCCTGAGAGCAGCAGCAACCCACAAGCTGGCTCGAGCGGGGCGGGGCGGGGCGGGGGGCAGCAGGGTCCTCCACTCTCCAAGTAAGTGTTCAACGAGTTTCGCGGGGATCCGCGAACAACCGCGAGTAGCAAGTAGTATTCGTGAGGATTGGCGAGCGTCTGCGAGCACTAGTGTGTATTTCTTGAATTGTTCACGAATTTTCGCGATTCGCGAGTATCTTGCGGGAAGTTTCCACTGTGAGAAATATCTTCGTAAATTTACAAGATACTGTATTTTGAATTTACGATTTACAACATATGCTGTAAATTTACGACCGCACATTCTTGCTCGTCAATGAATTTGTAATTTTACAACATCTATCATGAAAAACTTTCCTGTAACCTTTACAAGTATTTTTCACAGTTTCATGTGCAACTAATGACTGCCGCTGCCCCAGCACTGTGCACGGAAATGGCGATTTAAAAATTTGGGCGCGGACACGCGGCTATCATTAGTACCCTTCATGAAGTCTCCCAAGAGGCATAGGCGAATGGTGAATGGTACGCAACGGCGCGATCCACCGCCGCTGCCGCTGCTGCAGCGTCTGGAGGCTCCCTTTCAAGTGTCGCCGGGGCGAGATGATTCATTAGGCCACCTGATTTCACTTTGCTATGCCCGGCCCGGCCCGGCTCGGCGGCGTGTTCCCCTCTCCCCTTTCCATGCCGACGGCCCCGCCCCGCCCCGCCCCGCCCCGCCCCGCCCCGCCCCGTCCCCAGTGCGTCGCTCCGGCGAACTACCATCTGCGCGCATATTGGAAACTAGATAGGTGAGGAGGGCGGGGGGTAGGAGGGGGAGGGGGGGGGGTGAGGAAGGTGACACGGCGCGAAGGTAAAAGGAAAGTTGCCGCCCGCCACTAGTGTCAAAACAGCAGGTGTCCACGTCACGAGCAACGGCGCAGGGGTGTCAGGTGTCGTATCCTTACTCGCGCAAAAGTGTCAATAAATTGACAATTATTTTTTTTTTCCACACGAAAACTCACGGGGAAGAAAAAGCTCCTCGGAATCTACCAAGCGCTTTATCCGAGGGGGCCTCAGCTCCGTCCTGCAGTTCACGCCGAGATTGTCAGGTTGCCTGTATATCAGGCCCCTTGAAGGCAAAACGCCTGAATATAGGCAACAAGTGCGGCTTTTGTACCCTGTTTTGTGAATATTGCCGAAGACTGCTCATGAATTGCCCGGGTAGGTGTTGTTCGCTGGATTGGCCGAGTTGAGGCCCCCTCGGCTTTATCTCCCTTCATGGAGCGTAGAGCCCTAGAGCCGTGGCACCTAACTCTGGGCTGGGATGGACGCGAGCAGGACTCTTTCTGGCGGGTCGTGCCGGGGCTGCCGGGGCGCGGGGCGCGGGGCGCGGGGCCAGAGTGTGCGCACAGATCGCGCGGGGGACTGGGCTGGGGGACATGATGGGTTAGTTGACACTCACATTTCCGCTCTGATTTATGGCGGCGTGGCGTGCGGCTCCCTGCCAGCAGAGCGTGCATCTGGCACACGTTGTGCCCCGCCCCGCCCCGCCCCGCCCCGCCAGGCCCGCTACGGCCGCGGCATAATATGACGTGTTCGGCTAAAACTTTTTCAATTTGAAGCGCAGGTGGGCTCCGTACACGTGTTACAACAATAATAATAATACTGTAATAGGCGCGGCAGTAGTTTTCAGCTCTACGAGGAGGGCGCGCTGGGCGGGGCAGGCGGGGCGGGGCGGGGCGGGGCGGGGCAGGCAGGCATCCCCCCTCCTATGCAGATTCTCGGGCCGCTTCGCTGCTTTCATATTCCGCAGCAGGCTGGGCCGGGCGCCTCTCTCTCTCTCTCTCTCTCTCTCTCTCTCTCTCTCTCTCTCTCTCTCTCTCTCTCTCTCTCTCCGATCTTCCCGAGGGAGCGTCGGGCCGAGCCTTTCCTACTGAAACCCTTCGCGGCGGCGGCGGTGGGGCGGGGTTCGAGAGGGATCAGCCACGCCCCGCCCCGCCCCCCCAATGCGGCAGGATGAACAAGTTTCGTCATAAACAGCCTGCGTGACTTGTGTCGAGAGGAACGCCCCGCCGCCGCACCCGGCCGCACCCCGCCGCACCCGCGGCACGCCGGATGATATCGCAGCGGATCACTGTCCGGACGTTAGCGGACAGTAAAAAGAAGGTCGGGGTCACCGCAGCAAGCACCGCGGGGCGGGGCGGGGGTCAGCAGCCGCACACCATCGTCTCGCCGGGTTTATGACGAGCCGAGCCGAGCTGAGCCGAGCCGAGCCGAGCCGGGCCGAGCCGAGCCGAGCCGAGCCGAGCCGAGGTCGTCATAATAAACAGTACAAGACTCGTACGGGTGCATGAATGGGAATGGTATAAACTTCATCCAGGTTTCCAAGCAGCCATGATTTTCTTATGGAGAAAATACATTGCAACGTCTTAGTTTTTCCAATACTGCTTGGAAACCTGAACGAAGTTTTTACAGTGAGCCCAGCCGAGAGCGTGGATAAATCAGAGCATGAAACGAAAAATAGAGGAAGAGGAGTGTGGGAACGCACACGGGGGTCGTTTTGCACTCACGCTCATATAACAATTCCGTGATTGGTTTGGAGATAAGCTGATCCAAACATCATCATCAGCTCCCGCGCAAACATTCTCCCTCCACCACCAGCAGCAGCTCCGACCAGCCCAAAATAAAACATCCATTCATTCAGCATCCCCTGCGGTCTAACATCCTCCTCTCCTCTCCCCCTGCCAGCACCCCCCCCCCCCCGCCCCCCGGTCACCCTCCCCCTCTCTCCCCCACCCAACACCCACCCCGCCCCCTTTCCGCCGGTCACAAGTCGCTCGGGCAGTAAAGCCTGCTTTTCAAGAAGCCGTAAACGGGCTGCTTGCCCCCGCCAGCTCGCGCGGAGCGGGGCCGGGCGGGGCGGGGCCGGGCGGGGCGGGGCGGGGCGGGGCGGGGCGGGGCGGGGCGGGGCGGGGCGGGGCCGTGCCGGAGCCAGAGACGAGGCTGAGCGAGTGAGGCGGCCCCGGGCCGCACGGGGTCCGGGGCGTCGACACCGCCGCGCCGCGCCGCGCTGGGCGTGTTCACAGTCTGGTTCGCGTCGTCTCGCCTCGCCTCGCCTCGCCTTGGAAACTTAGCGCCCTCCCGCCATACAGAACAGTTTGCAGCGCGAAATAAATAAAACAAAAAGATGTTTTTGCTGCTCACGATAAATCCCATTACGTTTTCCAGAGAGGGTTCCGCCACGAGTTTCTCGCGCGGGCCGGGCACGCCATACGCACAGACAGACAGACACAGACACCGACCCCGGCTCGCGTTCTTAACTTCCTATCGAGTTTCTCTTTGAGCAGGGGGAAACTAGCTGCGGATCTAAGCCACCCCTTGCACATAGCATCCACGCTCGCCGATTTATTTTCCGCCGAGCAGCTTCAGCGCGCGCGCGCACACACACACACACATGAGACTAAAGCCCCGCTGCTCTGTCGGCCGGCCCCGCCCCGCCCCGCCCCGCCCCGCCCCACCCCACCCGGCGGCCCCGCCTCCGGAGGACTCTGCATTCGAATGGCGCACACCGATCGACAGGCCATTCGGGTAACTCTGCGCTCGGCGAAAACCCCAGGCAGCAGGGCGCTGCTCTGCAGCCCGCCACACGGGCGCAGAAAGAGGCTTATTGCGAATTTCCATACTATTCGCCCAGCGAAACTTTCCGCAAAACTCGCATGAAAGTCATTATACATTGTAGTCAACTTAGAACTACTACTGCTGCTCCGGCACAGCCACTATTACTACGACACGTGCAGCAGCCAGACAGCGGGGCACCACCGACCCGCCCCGCCCCGCCCCGCCCCACCCCGCCCCGCCCCAACCCCACCCTTCCACCCGAAGTTGGGTCCCCGTACCGTTTGATAGCTTTGAATAAAATAGTTGCATGTTGAGGAGGTTGGCTGGGGAGCGGGTCAGTAGAAGGACAGATAGAGAACTGGTGGGAGGGGTGGGGGGGGCGGTCCTAAACGCCCCGTCCTTTCTGTGAGAGTGATGCCCCATGGTGGTGATCGTCGGGCTGGGCGTGGTGGCCTTGTGCTCAAGGACATCACTTCTTGTTTACACTCGCCGCGGTAACGGCGCCACAAAAATCTGCCTTCTTCGTCTCTCTCCCCCCTCCCTCCCTCCCTCCCTCCCTCCCTCCCTCCCTCTCCCTCTCCCTCTTCCCCTCTTTATGACCGCGTTCCAACGACCGTTCAACGAAACAATCACAATCATGTCAACTTCCCTGGCCTGGCCAGGGCGGGCGAGTACTTTCACATCGGCCGTACTCTGCCGCTGACCAATCCCCCGCGCGCTTACAAACGTAAATAAAACTCGCGGCACGGGGGCCGGCACGAGCAGCACTCTGCCAAGTGTGAGACAATATACACTTATCTCGAGATGTTACCGATCGGTGTGTGAAAATTCCTTTCGCACACTTATCAACAAGTACATTTACACATTATTTCTTTTACAATGTCATACACTTGTAGTGGAAAGTGAACGAATGGAGGGATTCACACTCGTACAAGTGTGCGAGGTTCACTCACTTGGGTTCAGATTAGACGTGTTGGCAAGTTCAGAGCGGTCTAGATCTGAGCTCAGAGTTATTGAGTTGACAGCGTAGTTTTTCCGCAGCGCAGATCAGATCAGATAGATACGGTCACGTGCACGTGTGTCCGGACACGAGCGCGTTCCCGAAGGTGTACACGGGGCGGGGTGGGGTAGGGCGGGGTGGGGTGGGGCGGCGCGGGGCGGGGCCCCCGTGGGGTGTGGTGGGTTTGGTGCCGGTCAGAGCCCCTAGCCCCCGCAGCCCCCCTGCGACACGCCGGCCGAGTGTCTTTGCTTTACGATCGGACGTGGCGGGTGCGGCAGGGCGGGGCGGGGCGGGGCGGGGCGCGCCGAGCGGGGTATGGCACCCGAGAGGTGCGGCGGCAGGGGCGTTCCCGCAGCCGCAGCGCGCCCCTGATTGGAAACAGCGCAGCGATTTGATGCGACCATAAACAGGGCGGACAGGACGGGCCTGGCGGACTCGAATTGAAACACGCGCCAACGCCCCCCGGCGGCCGTCCTGTACGGCCCGGCCTGGCCCAACGCGTGAAATAGCTCGGAACGGAAACAAGTAGATTAGACATAAGGTGTTCGTTCATGTTTGTCGAACATCATCATCGGGAAAGAAAAAGAGCCAACACAAAGGAAAACAAGTCGTCAAAATATTTATGGCAGTAGGAAAAATAAATGTCCCTAAACTTGGTAATTTTAATAAAGGTGCCTCGCAGTATTTTTTTCCGAGCGTAGCACACTTACGTTTTTTTTTGTTGTTGTTGCATGACAGCTCGCTGCGACAACTATTTATTTTCTGAAGAAAGGGAAACAATACATCATCGTTATAATGCGGCAGGATCGTTGGGAGAGAGATACACGAGTCGCTCGGGGCGGGGCGGGGTCGGGCGGGGTGGGGCGTGGCGGGGTGGGGCGTGGCGGGGCGTGGCGGGGCGTGGCACTGCAGTGTTGTGCGGGTCTAGGCCCGAGCTGCAGCGCAGAGCACACGGTGCCGCCTACTGCAGTGACAGTGTTTGGCGACGCCCCCGGGGCACGGGGGGCGGGGCGGGGCGGGGCGGGCGGGGCGGGGCGGGGCGGGGCGGGGCGGGGCGGTCGCAGGTGGAAGCGCGACAAATGCATCGAGCAAACAAGGAACATTAGTCAAGCCGACATGGGACGGCAAACACACCGCGAGGCGAGGTGGGGCAGATATAACCACTTTAGGAACACCGCGCGGGGCGGGGTGGGGCGGGGCGGGGCGGGCGTTGTCTCTGCCCCCGCTGCTTCCCCTCCCCCCCCCTCTCCAAAGCCAGCCCCTATCTCTCCCCGGCGGCAGCAGCGCCCCCGCCCCGCCCCGCCCGCCCCGCCCCGCCCCGCCCCGCCCGCGGCCTGCTGCGGAGATAAAGTTGATTAAGCTCTTCCCCTGTTGTTTTTTTTCCTGTCTCCGCTCGGCCGCACCGTGTCCTGTCCTCGTTTTGTTTAGTCCTTGTTGCTCTTGTTCGGCGCTTGTCGCACATCAGTCTGGTGCAGGTGACCGCCCCCGCCGGGCCCACCTCACCCCACCCCCCGCCCCGCCCCGCCCCGCCACCGTGACCGCAACAACCTTCCCACTGCAGAGGAAATAAAATTAAGCAAAAACATGGCCGAAAACAATTTCCGAGCCGAGCAGGACGACAACGAGAGAGAGAGTCTGCCGGCGACAATCTGACCGCGGCGCGACTCACCAGGGCCGCAGCGCCCCCTCCCCCCCCCCCCTCCCCTCAATCCCGTCTCAC
>CM066258.1:8507423-8967423 GCA_033675135.1 Frankliniella intonsa | reverse complement strand
GCTGCTCCGCTCGTAATTACCATAGAAACAGCGAATGCAAACTAATTTTATTCAAATCTGGCCGAACAGTTTAACATTAGACCTATTTCAAAAAATTTCTAATTTTTCGCAGTATTTTTCATTCAAATTCGATGGGAATCGTATAGACACAACCGGCTGCGGCCATAAGGGGCCATCGTCAAGAATAAAAAAAAAAAAAAACTCACTGGCGTGAGCAATAGGCACCCCTAACGGGGGCCTAAAAACTCACTGGCGTGAGCAATAGGCACCCCTAACGGGGGCCTAAAAATAAGTCGACAACAGAACAGGAGATTTCACAGTCGATGATGCCGACAGCAAACGCTCATATATACGTTCTCTACAACTTCCTGCCTGCAGGCGAGGGTCGATAGCCCTCCAGCGCCATACACCGCTAATTCATTCTTTATTATTCTTATTCGAAGGGCTACGCCGGGAGCGCCCTTCTCCGCCGGGAATCGGCGCAGGACGAGGAAAAAGTGGGTCGGGATCGCATCAGGCAGGACCTTTTCCCAGGGCACAGAGCCCTTCTGCCTGCAGGGCCGCGGCACTGTGAGATTTGTTCGTAAAGGTTACGGGAAAATTTTCCATGCGAGAAATGTCGTAAAGTTGCAAAACAACAAAACTGAATAGACACTTTTGGTATCGACTTTAAACGAGCTCAAATAGGCTCCCGTAAATTTACGATACCGATCGTAAATTTACAATAACGTCATTTGTAAATCACAAATTACGAAAAATCTTGTAACTTTTCGAAGATATTTTTCACAGTTGGGCAGGGCAGGGCTGGGCCGGCCGCTCCCCCGCGGCGCTCTAGACATCCATCTTGCTAACACCACTGCTCTGCGGGAGGCACTTTACCTCTGCACACCATACTTACTTACTCGACTTCATCTGCCGGCTGGCGAGGCGGGGCGGGGCGGCGCCAGCGGGAACGGACCTCTTGCATTCGCGTTCTATAGAGCAGCGGAAGAGCGAAAAGAACCGCACGCGGGGGGGGGGGGGGGAACTTCCGGCGGAGGTAGAGACCCGTAGCACATTAGCGGCCGCCCCGCCCCGCCCCGCCCCGCCCAGATGAGAAGGTACGCCACCATCTGCGGCAGGCGAGGCGAGGCGAGGCACTCCGAAGTGCGCACCGTCGCACAATAACAACTACGACGCTGTACGAAAATAACAGCAGTCGCTATAAAGGTATGGGGCGGGGCGGGGCGGGGCGGGGCGGGGCGGGGCGGGGCGGGGCGGGCGGCAGTCGCGGACTAATTTCCCTCCTCCGCTGCCCTGCCACAGGAGAGCCAGCGCGGGTTTGGCTGCCGTTTCCGCCCCTCTCTTCCATTTCATTATACTTCCCCGCCCGGCCCGGCCCGGCCCGGCAGAGATCGGAAGTCGCCATCGCAATAGAGTTTCAAGTATCGCGGTGTGCTCGGGCCGCGCCACGTACCCCCTGGCCGGGCCGCGCCCCTCCTCCCTGCTGTACACCTGAAGAGTTGTGGACCGAGACCCGCCCCGCACCGTGTCCTTGACAAAGTCAGCTTTTCTCATTTCCTGCCCCGTGCCTGGCCTGGCGTGAGGCCCCGCCCGGCCCGGCCCGGCCGGCTCCAAGCGCAGCGCTGCTTTCCGCTGTCACTCAGACCCGCCCCGCCCCGCCCCGCCCCGCCCCGCCTCGCCCCCGCAGTCTCTCTCATCCAGGTTTTGAATTTCAAATTCGCTCCCGCCACCGAAGACCAACCAGCGGGCGCGCGCGTCCCCCGGCCCGGCGCGGCGCGGCGCGGCACCTCCCGAACGTGCTTCTTTCTCTTCAATTAGTATCAGGTCCTTGCCCACAGGCGCCCTCCCCACAGGTCCGCGCCCCACCTGCTGTACAGTGTGGGCGCGGCGGCGCCGAGGTGTTGGCAATCCTGCAGTTAGTTGCCCCCTCCTCAAGAGAGAAAAAAAGTGGGGTAGGAATCAGTGCCGCGCGAAAAATCTTATAATCAGGTATCTTACGAAAAGTGCTTCAGCGTCAATTTTTTGACTGTGTGTGTGGGGGCAAGCGCGCGCACACACACACACACACACACACACACACACACACACACACACACACACACACAGGGGGACAAGATGTGCTCGGTACACATTTGCATTTGCGCTTCGCATGCATTATTCCGGTGAGAACTCTTATCACGGGACACGGCCACATGCGGAGGGAGCTGTTATCACTCGCCGATCATATGCTCGGCCCGCGCGCGCGCACACACACACACATATATAACTTAGTGCTCGATTTTCCCGAGTGCTCCCCTCTCTACATATCCGGCGCATACACACCATCCCTGCTCGCCCTGGCCGGGGCGGGGCGGGGCGGGGCGGACCTATCTCCCGCCTGACGTACGATGGTCAGGAGCCGGTCACGTAAGTTTCGGCCCGGGCCTCCTGGCTGCCTGGCCGCCTGGCTGCCTGCCTGGATGTCCGCCTGCCAGGCGATACGCGCTGATAAATGGCGACTCCCAAAGTTTGCCTAGACCTACTCGTTCGGCGCCAATATACGCGTCAAGCACTGCAAACCATTATACTTTCCCGCGGTTATTCGGGAAACACCGAGCGAGATTCTGTCGGTAAAGCTCACAACGCTACTACTTGTTCTTGCCTCATTAAAACACATGGAGTGCGGCATGACCACTGTGTGGTCACGCTGCCGTGTTAAACCATAGGGGATAGAAAACGCCCCGCACTGAATGTGTTACACACATGGCACTTGCTCACTTTCACCACGGGAAAATAAAATACGGTGCAGCTTTGGTAGGGTGCTTGTCGAGGTCGGGGAGGGGGCCGCGCGGGGCGGGCGCGGTGCGGACGAGCTCACGCGGCTCCCATGAGCATGCAGACGGCCTACTTGGCCAGCGTGTATCGGCCCGCCCCGGCCCGGCCCGCCCGTGTATCGGGGGCGTGGTGTACAGCCCCAAGTAGTGCCTGTACGCCATCTCCCAGGGGGCGGTCGCGGCGCAGCAGGAAACAAAAACAGCCAGCGAGGAGGGAGGGAGAGGGGGGGGGGGATAGAAAGGTGATAGGAGACTGCCAGGGCACAAGGGGAGGAGAGAAGGGCGCAGGCTCTGAAAGTCGGTTGAGCTGCGCAGTGTCCAGGAAGCTGCCTGAAACCCCCTGGTCGACAACACTCTCCCGTATAGCCCGCCGAGGACGTGGAAAGCCACGACGACACACACGACACTGCACGAACGCTACACACCCAGGGAAATGATGCGTTGAGGGAGCCTCAACCCTACATGAGGGAGCACAATAAATTATAGTTAAGGTGACATGGGAATGGTCGTCCCGGTCAAATTTTTATTTCTTTACCGTACTTCGTAGTGCTCCCTGAGCTAACCATAGTATAAATGCCAGAGCCAAACATTTTTTGAAGGTGCCTTTCCGGTTATCTCTCTCTCTCTCTCCCTCTCTCTCTCTCTCTCTCTCTCTCTCTCTCTCTCTCTCCTCTCTCTCTCTCTCTATCTCTGTCTCTCTCTCTATCTCTCTCTCTCTCTCTCTCTCTCTCCTCTCTCTCTATCTCTCTCTCACTCAACCAGCCGCGGGGGGCTCTTGAATGATGAAACACGCGTGGGGGGAGAGTGTGGAAGTGTGTCGGAGGCTAAGTGCTCCGCGAGACACAACCTCGCGGGCGTGCGGCGGGCGATCCCCTGGAGAGAGAGACAAGTGCAGACAGAGCAGAGGGCACTGCAGCGTATGGACCACAGGTGGAGCGGGGTTATGTGAGCGAGCGGGAGGGGGAGAGAGGGAGAGGGGGAGAGAGAGAGAGAGAGAGAGGGAGAGGGAGAGAGAGAGAGAGAGAGAGAGAGAGAGGGACAGGGAGAGAGAGAGAGAGAGAGAGAGAGAGAGAGAGAGAGAGAGAGAGAGAGAGAGAGAGAGAGAGAGAGAGAGAGAGAGAGAGAGAGAGAGAGAGAGAGAGAGAGAGAGAGAGAGCAGAGTGGTGGACTGTGCGGAACAAGGACGGTCTGTTTGACTTTGCGGTGCGGCTCCGCGTAATCTCGTAATGACCTCTCGCCTCCTGCCTCCCGCCTCCAGCAGTGCGTTCATGAATAAGTCCATTGGGTCGCGCGCGCCCTACCCGCCGCACCGCGCCCGCCCGCCGCACCGCGCCCTACCCGCCGCACCGCGCCCTACCCGCCGCACCGCGCCCTACCCGCCGCACCGCGCCCTACCCGCCGCACCGCGCCCTACCCGCCGCACCGCGCACCGCGAGGGGAGGAAGGCTTTCCCTCCTAGCGCGATCCCGACGGGCCCCCGCGCACCCCCGCCCCGACCTCCCCTGTCGTCTATATTCCCGACAAAGCACGAGACCCCGACCCGGCCGCCTCACGGCACGCCGCCGTCCCGCCGCCTCCGCCCAAGCGGCCCCTAAAGAGCAGCGGGAGCCGGCCCGGCCCCGGCGTCTGAAGTGGGAGGAGGGGGAGGGGGAGGAGGGGAGGAGAGGAGGGGAGGGGAGGAGGCGGGAGAGGAGAGGGGAGGAGAGCAGGCTCCTATGTCCGTATATCTTCTCATTACCACCTCCACCACCACCGCCCTCTTCACTGCGCCGCGCGCTCCTCGTCGACCGCCGAAACACGCACACGCGCACGCACACGCACACACACACACGCAAACACAAGTATGCAGTAGAGAGGGCATGAGGGAGTTCCCCTGCCCCCCACCTGCTCCCCCACCCCGCGCTCCACTCCTCGCCACTCGTACGCACACACGCGCGCACGCACAAACACACGCACACACGCACACACTCGTGCGTGAATACTAATTTGACAGCGCGCTCGCGGGACGTCCCACGTCCCCGCGCCCGGCAGCGACAGCGGCTTCGACACACGCGGCGCGATGTAGGCACAATGCGGCGGGCGCAGAGCGCTCCGGGCGAGGCGGGGCGGGGCGGGCGGGGCGGGGCGGGGGGACAGACACGCCATCTATATACGGTCGTGACCTGATCCGTACCAGGTCGGCGGCAACGGCGGCCGCGCCGTCAACCGAGACAAAAAAGCAATCAACGTACGGATCAGGATCGCAGTGTCAGGGAGAGAGAGAGAGAGAGAGAGAGAGAGAGAGAGAGAGAGAGAGAGAGAGAGAGAGAGAGAGAGCTGGCGCACAAGCACGGGGAAGACGCGGTGGAGTGTGTAATGGAGTGCGTGATTACTGCACGCGGAGAGTGGGAGGACGGGAGAGGAGAGGAGAGGAGAGGAGAGGAGAGGAGAGGAGTGCAGAGGAGAGAGAGGTGCAGCTGGGGAGAGGAGAGGAGAGAGGAGAGAGAGGTGCAGGTGGGGAGGGCAAGATTGAAGACATGCTGCGGGTACAGAAGAACGGCCGGCCCGGGCCGGTCAGACCGGCTGAAGGAAGAAGAAGAAGAAGAAGAAGAAGAAGAAGAAGAAGGCAGAAGAAGAAAGTGAAGCTCGGTTAGCCCACCCTGAGGGGCCCGAGGAGCCTCCAAAAAAGAAACCATGACGCAAAGAAAAAAAAATCAAAGTTTCCCTAATTCGCGCTCAAAAGCTGAAACAGCAAGGGCGCGGGGAGATCTAAAGAAAGAGGGAAAAGGCGGGGGCGAAGACGCGGACGAGAAGTAGTAGCAGTTGAGGGAGGGGGAGAGGAAGGGAGGAAGAGAGGAAGGGGAGGAAACGAGGAGGAAAACGGAGCGCCAGAATTACACTCAACAAGCTGGGCCGGGCTGGCTGGGGCGGTGCGGGTCGCGCGCAGCAGGGCAGGGGGACACGCTGGAGAAGGCAGCGCAGATCAGGGTCTCGTTGGCCGCCGTCAGGGGTGTCATTTGGCAGCGGCCCAATCCACGCCGCGCCACGCCACGCCTCGCCAGCGTGTCGCACACGCCTTGTCTACACCTGCGGGCGGGAGCCAAATGTGCGCGGGAAAAGAGAGCCAGGGCCAGGGGGAATATGGCAATGCTAAATTACACACACACACACACACACACACACACACACACACACACACACACACACACACACGTACATACAGACAAGCAGACAAGCACACGGAAAAAACTTCGTCCTGGTTTTCAAGCAGCCCCGGAACCCCTGTGTATTTTCTCCATAAGAGCTGCTTGGTTTTTCCAAAACTGCTTGGAAACCATGACGTCGTTTTCCCCGTGCAGACAGACGCTTCCGCACACTCTGGTAATTTTTCGACATTTGTCCGTGCAAAGACAGAAGCGAAAAATGCAGCAGATAAAATGGAGGGAGCGCACGAGGGGGGGGGGGGGGGGCAGCCGGGGCTGCATTCACGACCCGCAGGAGCCGCGTCAGCGGGGAGAAATAATGGTCCAGCCTGGCCGGGAACATATATTGTATAATAACCATTAGCAACAGCCAAGAGCCGCGCGGGCGGGGCGTCCTCCTCGGCGGAGGAACCCCCTTCTTCCTCTCTTACTTCTTCCAAAGAGGAGCAGATGTCATTAGGGTGTCCCAGTGGCAACCACTGCTGCTGCTGCCGGCGCGCAGCGCCCCAGGAGGAGATCCCGGCCCCGCAGGCAGCCCCGCCCCGCCCCGCCCCGCCCCGCCCCGCCCCGCCCCACCTCCCCTCAGCCCGCCCCGCCCTGCCTCCAATCACACCGCTGCCGTCAACATTCAGGCGGCCGGGCGCGGCCAGCCTCTCTCCTGCTGCCCCGGACCCGCGGGCAGCAATCAGGTCTCCCACCCAGATACAATAATAGCATTGCAAGAACAATGTGCGATCACTGTGAAAAATATGTCTGTAAGTTTACGACTTTTTTCGTAATTTGTGATTTACAAATGGTGTTGTAAATTTACAATCGAAATCGTAAATTTACGAACGCTTATTTGGGCTCGTTTAAGAATTACAAGTCGATACCAAGTGTCCTTAAAATTTTGTAATTTTACAATTTGATATCGTAACTTTACGACATTTCTCATGGAAAATTTTCCCGTAACTCTTACGAATATTTCTCACAGTGAAGGCTGCCCTCTTCTGTTTTTGATGCAGCCCTAACCTCACCCATAGACACGCTCCTACGTCACAGTGTGCGGTAGGGCATGCGCGGCTGCAGACGATCTCGGTGACGACAGTGCCTCGCATATTGCCTGTTTCCAGGGGGATCATTGCATCAGACTAACGGCGACACTCGCGTCACATCGAGGAGAAAAATTAAATCTCACTGACGTGGGAAAGGAGAGCTTCGCGGATAAAATAATAAAAAGCGGCGTACGAAAGGGTGTGGGTGGGTTGGAGACGCGGCGGGAGTGGGGGGGCGGGGTTACGGAGGGGGGAGGGGGGGGGTCAGAGGGCTTCAGGCAGGCGGGCGTGCACCGCGGGGGAGGGGGTGAGTGCGGGGCGAAAGGGGCGGCGACGTCTAGGAATGGAAATGTGATGTTAATACACGGAAAGTCACTCCCACTCGCCGGATCACGGCAAGGGGTGGTCCTGGTCCGCGCTGCCGCTAGAGGGGAAGGCCGCGCCGGGCCGGGCCGGGCCGGGCGGCGAACGCACGCCTCTCCAACAACAGCTCTCTAAGCTATTTATTTTCCCGAGAGAGGAGGAGGGGGTGGGGGCGCGGTACCCTGTCCCAGCTAGCAGCACCAGCACCACCCCTCCGCTCCGCCTCGGCCGGCCCGGCCCGGCGCGGCCCGGCCGCTTCTCCAAATCCTGCAATGCCTCCGTTAATAGGCGTTTACTCAGTGGCGCCACCCGCCCCGCCCCGCCCCGAGCCGCTCTCTGGACGGCAGAGGGCGCAAACACATCAGGGGGGGTCACCCGAGACTTCTCCGGCGGGGCTCAGTGCCGGACGATGAAGAGCAGCAGTAGTGCGGCCTGCCCCGCCCCGCCCCGCCCCGCCCCAGCCCGCCCCGCCCCGGCCCGCCACGCCCGAGTAGCCCCGCGCGGAGTAAAGCGACATAGTAAAGCCTCGGCAAACTTTCCTCGGCGCGGGTTCCGTTCCGCCGTCGTCGTGGACAAACTTAAACATTACGCACGTCGAGCGTTTCGCATGGAGTTGCGGGGTGGGGCGCGCGGTGCAGCGTCAGCAGCCCGGTGTGCCCCGGCCCGGCGCACTCCGGCAGTACCGTCACTCACCTGAAACAGAAGAGACGAAAAGAAACAAGTCAGACGCGTCGCGAGGAGAGGAAGTAGCAGGAAGAAGAAGTAAAGGCTTGCCTCGCACCCTTCTGCGCCCTGGGCGAGGCCCTGGGTGCTCCATTCTGTCTCCACGGCTCTCCGTCCCGCCCGCCTCAATTAGCCTGAGGGTGAGGGGGTCACCGCCGTAATCGCAAGGCAGCTCTCAATATTTATACAGTAGCAAAAGACACAAAACCAGCCGCCCCCTCCGCTGCGCGGCCGTCTCGGGGGAGGCGGCGGTGGACGGGGGCGGCACGGGGAGCGGACAGACGGCCGAGGGCAGCGGCGGCGGGGGGCGGGGGGCAGTCCCTGAGACCCTTAACGAACCCCACGGGCAGGACGTCTGATCACGCCAAGTTGTATATGGCCTCCAGGGGAGTAGACTCGTTTCAGGAGGCTCAACTTTGAAACAAGCTGTGGCATCGCGAGTTTGGGCATTTCTCTCCTTGCCAGTCCGCAGGGCGGGCGGGGCGGGGCAGGGGTTGGGCGGGGAGGAGTAGGGCGGGGCGGGGCGGGGCGGCCGCGGAAACAGCAGGGACAGACTTTGGATCGGGCCACGCCAGCGCCGGCAAACTTGTCAAATACATTATCTTAGTTTACCTTCAGAGTCGCGCCGCAGACATTTCCATACTGATTCCATTGGGATTTTCGCGGACGCTGGTGACGGGGGCAGCACGAGGCCTCCGGCACCGACACCCTGTCCCGCACCCCAACCTCCAGCAAGTACTCCGACTTATTGCCGAATGTACTGCGGATGTGATACGTGCCATAGCCCCCCCCCCCCCCCCTTCTCTCTCTCTCTCTCTCTCTCTCTCTCTCTCTCTCTCTCTCTCTCTCTCTCTCTCTCTGCGCTTTTTCCGAACCGAAAAGGTAAGGACACGGAGAATGAGCGTCGAGCCGCGTGAGGAATAAGCCGAAAAGGATAGGCCGGCGGAGCAGTGGGGCTGGGCGGGGCGGGGCGGGGCGGGGCGGGGCGGGGCGGGGCGGGGCGGGGTGGGGTGGGGCCCGGAGGAATCTGGGAGGCGAAATTGGTTAGTCGATGAACCGTAACGGGCCGGGGGGGCCGTGCCGGGCCGGCGGGGACCACGTGATTTTCGAACTCCCCTCCCGAAAGATTTCATTGCCCTGCAGGAGGAAGAGAACGAAGGAACAGGAAACACTCGGATGGGAGGTGGGCGGTGGGGTGGGTCCGGACCGGGCAGGGCATGTGGGGGCCAGGCTCGCGAGGAGGATGTTATTGCCGCGATTGGTATCTCTGGAGGACAGGACGCTCCACTGACCCACTTTCGTTTCGCGGTATATACAAGACACGGCGCGGTGGCCGGTCGGCTGGGCCGGGGTTGGTGCAGCGCTCGCGACACACCCCGCCACTCGAGGTCGAGATACAAAACGCGACGTCACAACCCTTTGACTCCATTCACCTTTGTCGCTGATAGCAGCGGCAGAAGGCGGGAGGCAGATAGGAGAAATAGGGAGCATCTCGGTTTGGAGGTAAAATGCACCCAGAAAACCGTGTACTTGAAATGCGTACTTGGTTAAATCAAACCCACTTTGCACTTGAAATGAGAATTTTTCACTTGGTATGAGAACATTGCATGCCTATAAGTATCAAGTTTACTTAATCAAGGGGAAGATCGTTTTGATTTAACCTATCCCAAAATTCATTTGGAACAGGTGCAAATTTCTTGTATCAAGCAGCAAATTTCTTGTTTCAAGAACCTGGTTTTTTGGGTGTGGTTCTCCATTGACGCGATGGATTATTTCGTGGTTTGTGTGTGTGTGTGTGTGTGTGTGTGTGTGTGTGTGTGTGCGTGTGTGTTTTGCCGTGTAGGTATGGGGTGGACCTCAATACGCTCCCGCACCCACATCCCAGTGGGCCTAACAGCCGTCCGGCCCCTGCCGGGCCCCTGCCGGGCCCCTGCCGGGCCGGGCCCCTGCTCGCCTCAGCCCCACCGGACCGGAGCAGGTCGGCCCGGCCCCCGGCCCTCCGCACCGAGTGAAAATGAAAGCGATAAACAAAGGTCCGCGCGCGTCCTGCGGCCTACCGGCCATTGCGTCGGAGCGCAAATACACTGCGGAAAATCACCGCACCGTCTGTCTAGGGCATTTACATTCGCTCCACTCGTAAATACTGCACTTTTAACCCGAATTGGCATGTGACGATAAATATTGCTACGAATATTTCGCGTCACAAAAGCTGTGATGAAACAGTCGCCACATGACATGCATTCCGTCGTCACTCGACATGCATCTTTCGTCACACGACATACAATACTCGTCACATGACATGCAACAGTCGTCACACTGTGATGAACCATTTCTCATTTAACATTCATCCCGGAACTTTCCAATAATAGACAATGTAGTCAGACACGTAAAAATATTAAAAATAAAGAGGAAGGCGACAGCGTGGTACCGGCAGCCGGGCCGGCCGCGAGCCACAGCAGGATGAAGGCGCGATGCTGTTCCGAATAAAGAAAGAAAAAAAAAAGTCAGCAGCAAGCAGGTGCTTGAGCTCCGCAGGCGGCGGTGCGGCGCGGCGGCGGTCGTGTCGGCGCTCTGATCCGCCCGCCCCGCCCCCTGGGGATTTGCTCTCGGCAAATGCGGACTGTTTGGCTAGAGACATCACGGCCCGCTCACCGCGGCGCCCACGGCCCGCGGCCCGGGGCGAGAGAGGCGCCGCAGGGGCAGCTATAGGCGTTGTCCCACCCAACAGCCGCGCCGGGCGGGGCGGGGCGGGGCGGGGCGGGGCGGGACAGACACCTCTGCAGCCGTCTGCATATACACGTTTATCAAGTTCCGGACGGGCGCCATGAAACCTCCCTGCTGCGTCCTTCATTCCCCCGCGCGCGCGCGCACACACACACACACACGCCGCGACCGAGGGGCTTAACTACTCAGCGCAGCAGTAGTAAAACTCGAAACTTAATTTCATGTCGGGACTGTTGTACCGTAACCAGATAAGCTCGTTATTCCAGTGTTTGGCGGCTGTCGCGGCCGCACACTGCACAATTCCTGCAATGAATTTTCGAGCATAGTAAGGAACTTTACATTGCAAATTATTCTCTTCGCAGTGCGAACAGTTTTCTTCGTGAGCTGCAAAGAACTGAAGTTTGTAAGCTCATGAACTAGTTCTTTGCATCGTTACAAACAATTTACTTTGCAAGGTGCAAAGAATGGGTTCGTAATGTGTAGCATATAGTTCGCAGTGCCAAGCTTGGCACAGAATTTCACAACGCGCAAAAAATTCTTTGGATATGCAAAGAACAATGCTTCGAAAGCATTTTGCTGTGTACACTGGCAGCGGCGCGCGCGCCGCGACGCCTCCGAGGGACGTAGCTCCACGGCCCCGGCGCCGCGACTCAAGCGACTTGTTGTTGACATACTACCCGCAAGGACGCCGATGCACGTCGGCTTTTACAATAACGTATAAAATCAAAGTATTTTTAACAAGTTGTTTTGCAAGCTGGGGCACCACATCTTTTCAAAATGAAGAGAGAGTTTGCAAGGATTCGGACATATTCCAAAGAAGTTCTTTGCGATACGAACTAATTCGTCGAAATAAAAATGATCACAAAATCTTCGCGACGTTGCAAAGAATTTAGTTTGCACGCATAAGTTACAGTGTAAACGCCGTGTGCTCATCGTCGATTGCAACGACACTACGAGGGCGCGGCGGGGAGGGGGGGGGGCGCAGAGGGCCCCGCCCCGCGAGGGGCTCAGAGCACTCTGCCTTGCCTCTCTGACCTTGGCAGAGCAGCAACGGTGCCCCAATTTGCGCGCCACTTCACACTGGAAACACAAAGGTGCGACCTCTGATGTTAACGGCCCCGCACTGCAAAATGCTCGCGAAGAATATTTCTTTGCATTGCAAAGAATATTTCGAAGCTTCGTAAAATTCTTTGCATTACGAACAATTTTATTCACATTGCGAACCAATTATTTGCACCCTGCAAACGTAAATTGTTTGTAACGGTGCAAAGAATTAATTCGTAAGCTAACTAAGTTCTTTGCCTCTTACAAAGAAAATTGTTCGCACTGCGAAAAAAATAGTTTGCAATGCTTCAGAATTCTTTGCAAGAATTTTGCCGTTCGGACTGCGAACGCCCCAACCTCCACCCCGCGCCCCGCCCCGCCGCCAGGGGTCAGTGCTTCTGAAGTAGACCGAAGAAGCAGTTATTTATACATTTTCTGGCAATATCGGCACAAAACTCGACGAGAGACAAAACGGCTCGCACTGTAATTTCGTTTATCGTCCAAGCTCATAGCGAAGCTCGCTAATAAAGCATTCTCAGGAATGCTATATTTCCATCAGGACAAACGTCTGTAGACAGAAATCCAGGCGACGCGAGAGAGGAGCGCGTCAGCGAGCCGGAGACGGTAAACAGAGCCTGGAGCACGCGTTGTTTGAGCCTACAGAGTTCCGGAAAACGCCGCCAGAGAGCAGGAGGGTGACTGCAACCGTAAATAAATGATATTTTTGAACAAAACTTTTAACAAGTATGGCTCAACTGTCTACATTTTGTCTGAAAATTATCGCTGAGTGTAGTTGAGTGCAGCCTGATGTGTACACATGAGTACAGGAGTGATCTACCCTTCGCATACAACGGACACAGGGTGTCCTACACTAAAAACTGTAGGACACAACGGGTCTCACACTTTTTACTGCAGTACTGCACTACACTTGAGTTTGCAGAGTGGCGCCACACCACTATCTCTCTCTCTCTCTCTCTCTCTCTCACTGTGTCTGTCTCACTGTGTCTGTCTCACTCTGTCGGGACCAGGGCTGTCAGTACAACGGTCCGTTTCACACCCCTGTAATGGTACACCGTCACGTGAACACCCCGCCCCGGCACCCCCTGCCACGCCCAAACGTGTTAAAATATTATTTTCAAGCAAACGCCTGAGGTAAATAAAACTTACAGCCGCGTGGCACACGCACACGCACACACACAGAGGAGCCCCCGCGAGACAAGAAAAGAGAATCCTGTTGAATAAATAAACGCGGCGGCGCGAGCGTGTAGGCAGGCGGCAGGGTCTTGCGTGCAACACGCCCATTTCTCTCCATCTTTTTGTAAAAGGAAAACAAGATTATTTTCTTAGTTTAACTGTGAAACCGCGCGCACAAAGCAAAATTAATGCGCAATGTGCAAAATTATCGGCATGCAGTTTTTTGGTATTTTGGCGACAACGCCACGAGGTTAACACAACTGTAAAACAAAACTTTCACAAAGCGACTCGAAAAATAAAATAAAGAAATAGTATGAATTTCTTTTCTTCATCTAAAAGGTTTCGAAAATTTGACGATATTTAATTTAAATTCACAAACGTTTCCATCTCGAACACCACACTTACTTGCAGTAGAGCGGGGAGGATCCACCTTTACTGTAAACGTAGCAGGCTGCAGTGAGAAAAAAAAAATTGCACGGCAGTATGCCCCATCCGGTCCCGGGCCAAGCGCCCCCCCCCCCCCTTTGCGCAGTCAATAACGGAGCCGAAAATGGAGCCAGTGGTACGGGCCGGGTCGGGCCGGGTCGGCGGGCCGCCGCCGGGCCGGTGCGGCTGGCTGCCGCCCTCACGCTGGGAATGCAAGGGCCTGTTAGAATTTATGACGCAAAAAGACGGAGAAAAAAAATTACGAAATTCAAGGAGAAGGACGGTGGGCGGAGGTTGGGGCGGCTCTGCTGCTGGTGTTATATTGACTTTTCACCGACCCCGCCCTGCCCTGCCCCACCAGTGAAGTGGAAAGACGGGCGGTGGGGCCAAAGGAAGAGAGCGCCTCGTTACTCCGTATATTAACATCTACTTATATTGTAGCGGACGAGGCAGCGAGAGACAGAGAGAGAGAGAGAGAGAGAGAGAGAGAGAGAGAGAGAGAGAGAGAGAATACTACGTAATTTCTACTCCCCCCCCCTCCCCTCCCTATTCGAACGTTACGTTAGTCGATTTTTGCACAGCGGTATAGGAATGAACTGGAGCAGATGTACAAAAAGAAACAAAAGCCACACACCACATAGGAGTAACCCCCCCCCCCCCCCCCGCTCAGCACTTGCAGAGAATTGTATATATGTAGTCAATGGCATCGGCGGGGAGGGGCGGCACCTGCTCGTAAATCCTTCTCTCTCCGGCCCAGCCGTAGAGGATGAGCCGGGCCACCTCTCGCTCGCTTAAATTAAGTGAAAAGCGTTCTGCACTTAAACGTGTCTGGCCGTAATGGCCGTGTGTTGGGGAAGTCCCAGCCGGCCGCCAGTAAGATATGGCTGCGGGCGAGGCGGCCGGGCCGCGGCCGGGCGGGCCCACCTGTGCCCCCCCCCCCCGTCCGGCTCTTATCCCCAGCTGCCCCACCGCGCGTCCGGCTACATACGGCGGTGTAGGGTGTGGAATAAACGCGCGCACAAGTCGTTCATATGCAGATTTACGATGTTCAAACAAACCGTGAACGCATGTATTATTTTTACCGACCAAGTCTCAATAAAAATAAAAAAAAATAAAAAAAAAATGAAAAAAAACAATCAGACCAGGAGACAGCCTGAGGTTGGCTCCAACAACTGTCATGTAGTTTAAAGAATGTATTTCCTGGGCACGTCCATCATCAAGTGAGCGCGCACCGCACACAGAGCGGCCGGCGGGGAAGGGGATGGGAAAAAAATCGCGAAAGTTTCAGCAATAAATTCCGCTACCCGGGCTCGGGCCATATTAAATAATGGATTAATCATTCTTCCCTCAGTGCCGAGGCGAGGCATGGGTTACCTGCCCTGCTCTACCCCTGGCCCTGGCCCTTTGTGGCACAATCTTTTCTCCCGAGTATAAGGGCCACGCCCTGCTTTTAAGCGAGGCTCGTGAGCCAGTGATTAAATCCTCTTTTGCAATATAAGGTCGCGTGCAGAGTACGTGCGTATCTCATTAGATATTATAATCTTAAAAAAGAAGGGAGCAAGTGAATTATTGTATGAAAACAATCAAAACTCCGCCAAAAACTACGTAACATAGAATAGGAAAAAAAAGAGCAAGTAGAAGGGTTTTTTTTTAACGAGAAGAAAAAATTGCTATTAAATACAAAAACGTATTGAGGAAATGGTAAATATTGCAGATTAAACGGGCTACTTTAGTAAATGTTTTTTGCTCCCGAAGGGGCGGGGCAGGGCAGGAAACTTCCAGCGCTTCCAAACCAAAGGGTGGAGAGACTTCCAATGGTGCAAAACCCGTCAAATTCCTCTCGTGCCGCTGCCTCTGCTCTCGGAATTTCTCGCCTTGGTCAACTCCTCGCGCAGGCAAGGCAACTCATCCGTAAAAATGAACGAAGTTTCGGCGACGAACTTTTGAACGAAGACAGAAAGTTCCGGGAGCGGCGTAGCGAGCAGCAAGTGTCGCGTGTGTAAGAGAGAGAGAGAGAGAGAGAGAGAGAGAGAGAGAGAGAGAGAGAGAGAGAGAGAGAGAGAGAGAAAAGGCTGGGAAGGGAGAGTGTGACACACACCAGAGGAGGGAATGCGTGCGAACTGGAGAGTGGGCGTCACCCTGAGCACCCGCGTCCAGGCTGAAGGGGTGTGGCTGGAGCGAGAGCGCAGGGATCAGAGAGAGAGAGGGGGGAGAGAGAGAGGGGGAGAGAGAGAGAGAGAGAGAGAGAGAGAGAGAGAGAGAGAGAGAGAGAGAGAGAGAGAGAGAGAAAGGGGTGGCAGGCCGGATAGAGGGGCCCGGCCCAGGCCACCATGTCAGGGAATATGAGATGAATAAGGGCGAATATTGTCGTCTGGGGAGCGGTTCGCTCTCGGTGGGGAGGCGATATGGGTACTGTGTCCGCATTGAGACGTAATGCGATTTGTTGGGTGCGAGATTGGCAGCCGAGCCGAGTCGAGCCGAGCGGGCCGAGCCGAGCCGAGCCGAGTCAAGCCGAGCCGAGCGGGCCGAGCCGAGCGGGCCGAGCCGAGCGGGCAGAGGGCTGCCGCCTCCCCGACGGAGACCCGATTGGAAAGGGGAGGGGGCGGGGCGGGGTGGGGTGAGCTCCGCGGGTGGGGATTGAGAAGTGCGAGCGGGGTGGCGCGGAGCGGGCGGGGCGGGGTGGCGCGGAGCGGAGTGGCGCGGGGCGGAGCGGGGCGGGCGGGGCGGGATGGACCCTGACGAGCAACAAGAGGAGCCCTAGGTGGTACAGGCAGGAGCTAGGCCGCTGGGCTCCACTCGCGGCTGCGCCCCCAGCTCCCCCGCCCCCGTGTGCACCCCCCACCCCCACCCACGGGCAAGATGACGCCAACAAGGTTTAGAACAGCCTTTGCCTATGGGCAACTTTATCAAGCCGCTATGCTGGGGACATCCCCTTCTGGTCGGTCGGAGCAGAGGCCTCCGCGGTGGTAGTGAGAGAGCAGGCGATCGCGAGAGAGAGAGAGAGAGAGAGAGAGAGAGAGAGAGAGAGAGAGAGAGAGAGAGAGAGCGAGAGAGAGAGAGCGAGAGAGGGATTGAGAGAGGGAGAGGGTACGGAGGGAAGGCGATACGAATACGACCACACGCTCGCACAAACATGGCCCAGCTGACCGCAGCAGCGGCCGCAAGCCCCGCCGCTCTCTTCCGGCCCACTGGGCGGGGCGGGGCGGGGCGGGGCGGGGCGGGGCGGGGCGGGGCGGGGCGGGCCGGGGCGGACCTAATGGAAGAGAGCCGCATGTTACGGCCCGTAATAACACTTTGGACGGGGAAAAGATTGCATCAGCTGCGTGTGTGAGTGTGTGTGAGAGAGAGAGGGAGAGAGAGAGAAGGAGAGATAGGGGGGGGGGGGAGAGAGAGAGAGTAGGGGGTTTTTTTTGATCCTACCGGGAAAGGGAGCCTTGGGATGCCAGGCTGCTGACGAACTCTATCGACATGGCGGAGGCATCAGCCGGAGCAACATCAATGAAAGCTTGTAGCTGCTGCGCCAGGGGTAAGTGCACGGCAGGGCAGGAGGTGAAAGGGAGTGGGGGTGGGGGGGGGGGGGGGGGGTGAGAGCCTTGTAACACTGGGCCTACGCAGAGATGGAGGTGCCCGCTTCTGGGTAAAAAGTAGATACGACGATATGCGATGACTTCCCTCATCTTTGTTCTCTTCCCCCGAAGATACCACTGTTACTTGATGAGAGATAATTAATGATGGACGGAAAAAGAAACATCAGCTGAAATCGAGATAAACGTGCGGTATAGAGGGAAAAAAAATAAGAACGACATTGTAAGGATAGGATGCCACGACGAAAGCAAATCCGTAACGCCGCTTTGGGCTGTGGCACTCGGTACAAGGCCAAACAGACTGTGGAAAATTTTGTAAATTGTAATTTACAAGATCTGTCGTACATCTACAAAAATATTTTTCAAAGTGCATCCCATACCGTCCTGCGTCACGCCCGCCCCGCGTCCCCAGCGCACGCGCCCACGCGCGCCGACAACGCTCCGCTCCGCCCAGCACTACAGCCCTCACCCACCCACCCACGCGCGCGCGCGCACACAAAGCCCAGCTCGCACGGCACAACCCTCGATCGGACCTCGTCACCGCGCAACGCGTCACTCGATATGAGTCAAGTGGAGGGGGCGGGGCATGCCCCGCGGGGGGCCACTCGGGGGCCACTCGGGGGCCACTCGGGGGCCACGCGGGGCCACGCCTAGGCCGCTCCCGCCTATACGCACTGACCCTCCTGCGCTAACCTGCGATACCAAAACAAAAATAAGGAAAATATATAGCAAAACCTATATTCTATGTTTCTTAACATTTCTTGTTAGTTATTGGAATACTGTATATGTATTCTTTAAGGCAGGAAGAACGCTTGCAGTTTTGTCTGGATTTGCTCGGCGGAAACGGGATGGAACGAATAAATGGGCCGTTTCGGCCATCAGCACGGGCCGGAAATCACTCCAACCCGAAATCAGCACGTCGTCTGGCCAGCCCCCCCCCCCCCCCTATCTCTCCACACACACACGCCCCCGGCCACTGGGACCGAAATCAGAGGACAGATCGCGATGGATCGACTACTCACTACTCCTAGCATGGCAGGACGGAGCGGGGCGGGGCGGGGCGGGGTGGGGCCCCTCCCTCACATTTCCCCTTGACCCTCCCCCCGGCGGCGGTGGTTCCGCATCGCATCCCTTTCTCCAAGGCCCCAGCTGACTCCTAGCGAACGTAACGACACAGATAGGAGCCCCTTCCACCCCTACCCGACCGCACGGTCTGCCTCCCACTACGTCTTCCCGCCCCCCCCCCCCCCCCCCGCCCCTGCTTCCCCAGCCAGACCCTTTTTTTTCTATTGTACAGTAAAGGCCAATTCCTTCTATGGCGCACCAATTCGCGAGAGGCTTGAATAAAGATGTCACATCAGGTGCAATCCTGAGCACTCTTTGTTTTTCAGGTCGGTGCGGCGCGCAGCGCGGCCGGCAGAAGGGGTGCCAAACTTTCCCTGCCCGCTTCCACAGACATATACGATGTGCTAAATTCACAAACCGCGGCTATATCTTCCTCTACAAAACTTCGCAAGCTTACGCGCGAGAATCGTTTTACTGCACTGTACTCCGGTCCGCCCCTGCCGGGTGTGCCCGGCCCCGCGGCCCCGCGCTGTCCGCGACCAGAGCGCCTGCGATGGCCGGGGTAGGCCACCCGCCCAGGCGCACGGCACACCGGGTTGCCTATCCGCCCTCGGTCGGGCGCTCCGCTCGCAGCGGCAGCCGGGCCGGGCGACTGTCTGCGGCAGCAGAGCCCCGTATGTTGTAACGGATCCCTCTGGAGTTACGCGCGCCGCGCGGGGAGGTGGGGGGTTGGGGGGGGTGATGGCTTGTCACGTGATTGGCGACACCTTTGTTGGGGCGCGGTGACGCCCGGCCTGGAGGCCAGGCAGACAACAAAAAGGCGCCCCCTCCCCTCTACCCCGCTGTCTGCCCCCTCGCCGCCGCTGCGAGCTCCGCCATGAGCCCCCCCCCCCTCCCCCTTCTTACCTTTCTCTCTCTCGATCCGCCCCTGATATGCCGGTGAGCGTGGACGGGACGTGTGTCGGCTCGAGTGAGGCCCTTCCGTCGAACAAAAGCGGCGAAGGTGGAAGGAGGGGGGGAGGGGGGGGGGGGCGGCTCCGAAGAGAACCATCCTGTAATTCGCCTGCGCAGGAAACGTGAGAGCCGAGGCGGAAAACCGACTACACTGTAAAAACACTTACGGTGAATGTTACTGTAAGGTACAGTAAACGCAGCAGTGTGTGCCTCACGGTGAATTTTAGTCTTACAGATGCGATCATCGTAGAAACAAGAAGGCTCACTACCAGAAAAAATACACGATACGCACTGGTCAAGTCCTTGCCTGTTCGAATCGTACTGGGCACGGCACACATTTTTTAGGTACGAAGTACATATGCATTGAACATTAAGTCTTATGGGAGGCATACTAAAAATAAGTACAATCATGTACCTCATCTGTACAAACTTACTGTACATTTAGTGTACTTGGATACAATATTTTTGCCAGTGCTCACCGCACCCCATTCAGCAGGGGAACACGGCGTGGCAAGGTCGGGTCAGAACTAATACACTCTGCGGGCTGGACGGCGGCTCGGCGAGGGTCTAGTGGCCGGCTGCGCGGCGCGGGGCGGCGCGGGGCGGGGCGGCGCGGGGCAGCGCGGGGCGGCGCGGGGCGGCGCGGGGCACCCGCAGACCCCTGCGGCCCGTCCCCGGCCCGGCTCTCCAGTTTTATAAGCGATCCATTTGAGGTCGCTCTGTGTCCTTGGGGCTCATGAGTCGCAATAAGCCCCTCCACCGCCTGCGCCGACGGCTACTTGGGAAGTGCCGAAGGGCTCACCGCCCCGGCCCCCGGCCCTCAGCCCCCGGCCCTCAGCCCCCGGCCCTCAGCCCCCGGCCCTCAGCCCCCGGCAGCGAGAGCCCGGCCCAGCCCGGCCCCAGCGGCCCCGCCCCGCTCGTTCTAACGGAATATTGCCTGCGGCGGCCCGCGCGGCCCCGGCCCGGCCCGGCCCGGCCCAGTCCTCCACCGCCAGGCCGCCAGGCCTCTGATGGTTTCTCCGGTTTAATTGAAGTTATTTACCTCCTAAAGGTAGCGCGCGCGGCGAGATAGGGGCTGGGGGTTCTGGCCACGACGAGTGCCACGAGGGAGGAGGGGAGGAGCCTCTCCTAGAAGGACTGCTTGACGCGCTCCTTCAGGATTAAATGGCAGCCGTAGCGATCCCGATCGCGGAGCCCCGGCCCTCCTCCTCCACTGCCACCTCGTGACAAATAACAAAAAGTATACTGTTGAATAGGGTTCGTAGTTTTCCGGAAAAATAAAATCAGTGGAAAAAAATCCTATTTTTCCGATTTTTTTTCGGAAAAATTGGAAAAATTGGAAAAATTGAGAAAAGGGTCTAAAACCGGCTTTACCGACCTCCCCCGAACGTGCGCGTGATCTAGAAGGTCAGAAAGGGAATAATTATAAGGTTTCCCGCGGTGAAACAAGGTGGGGAGGGGGATAGGCGGGGGATAGGAGAATATCAGAAAGAAACGAGTCGCCCGTGACCATCGGAGTGATTGGTTTGTCCCCTTCGCAAATCTGGACGAGCAACGCGATCTCAGCAGCGATCGTAAAAATGAAAATGCTATGCTAGCACAGTAATTTTGTTATTTTGTATTTAATAACAAGCAGGTCCACCCTTCCGCTAAATGTTGTTGCCACCTCCGCTTTGCTACGCTGGCAACTCCCTGTTTTCAGTGCCTTAATGGGGTTTAGCAGGATTTGCACCGAGCGGTTTGGAGTCCATCCAGGAGTAACCCCTAAGATTCTCAGAAAATTTCATGTCTCTAGCTCATTCTCTTCCTTGCGCATAGACGACGGACAAACACATGAGCGGCTGGAGAATCCCGCTTTTATGCTTTTTCGAAGCAGAAGGGCGGGCTACACTGTTTAAAAAAACTGTTGTAAATTAACAACACATTCGTAGTTAAGTTTTTAAGCAACATATGTTCTCCAACAACCATGTTCTAATCCAACAATATTCATAATAATTTCTAAAAACTACTTTCCTCTAAAAAAAAATGTAACATTACAAATTTGTTTGTTTTGGAATGATAAATGTTGCTATCAAACTAAACAACAACTTTTCTGTATTGTTACAACATGGTGATAAAAAGTAGTTTCGGTTATGGGCCACTATGGGTTAAGTAGAACGACTTTTGTCAGACTGTCAATGAAAACAAGCAATGTTGTTTGCAAACAACGTAATCATCACGGAGAGTATCATCAGCTAACAACGTTTTCTAGTGTAAAAGCTTAAAATTGCATCATCTGAATGATTTTATCCCTTTTTTAAGAGTTTTATCTAACTAACACATACCGTCGGGAGCTCTAATAACACAGAAACTTAGTTCCCAACCCCGCATGTAGCTACAATAAGAAAGAAATTCAATTTTTCCAATTTTTCCAATTTTTCCGAAAAAAATCGGAAAAAAATCGGATTTTTTTCCACTGATTTTATTTTTCCGGAAAACTACGAACCCTATGTTGAACCAAGTGTTCAACTGCTCAACACTTGTATGTGTGTGCAACTTCCAGCCTAGCACGTGCAAGTGCGCAATCGGTTATTGTGGAATTTCACGTGCTTTACTCGCCAGTTGTACACTTTTAAGTGTTTAACTCGAAAGTTGTGCACTTGCATGTGTTCAACAAGGACAGTGTTGCACGAGGCTTAGCTGAAAAGCCCATGTATTTTATATGAGGCATCAAGTGTTAGACCGGTATTTTGGCCAGCAGAATGTGTCCAACTAAAGTGTTGAACTCTTTTGTCTCCAATAAAATACATATGGGCTTTTTAAACAAGCATCTAAAAGTGTTCAACACTTGGAAGAGTGTCTCAGTTGAAACACGTTTGCTTTCAGTCCATCCATCGAAGAGGGGAGGAGGGGGAAGGGGTGCGGAGCCGGTAAGACAGTAGTAGAGGCCTCTGCCCACCCCCACCGCAGCCCACCGGCATTGAAAAGTGGAACCGCGGTGGGTGGGGCGGCGCGCTATAGGCGGGCGGTAGGCGGGCGGTAAGGCGGGCACGGCTAGAGTTATTGTTTGGGCTGGCAGCCGGGGAGGAGGGGGTTGCGATTGGGGTGGGAGGGGGAGAGGATGAAATGACTACACTACGGGGTAAAGGGTGCCGCACAGCCCCCCTATAGGGGTGCTACTGCTGCCGTGCCTTTCAAATGCACGATTTCTGACTCATGCCACTGTCTAAAACCGCACTTTGAGACGGTAATAAGGCCTCTGTAAAGGCACTAATGCAGCTTTTGCACCTTTGTTTTTTCCAGGGTAGGGTTTGGATCGGGAGGAGGGTAGAATTGGGGATGGGGAGGGGGGAAGGGAAGAACAGCGCGTCGGATTAAGTTTTGTTCACGGTGGTTGCAAGTTAAAGTTTCGCGCCAAACCGCACGATCCGCAGGTCGTGCGGGGTGGGCGCGCCCCGCCGCACCCCACCGCACCCCGCCGCACCCCGCCACGCCCCGCCACGCCCCGCCACGCCGGCGTTGTGTCCGGGTGGATTACCCACCGCGACGGGCCGGCTGCAGCAGTATCGCAGAGGCAAATGTCAACTGAACTCGCCGGCGAGGTAAACGAGTGGTAAGCAAACGCACAGACCAGGCCCACCCCGCCCAGTTCCACCTCGCCCCGCTTCATCACCATGGAAACACTGTATAACGTGGCGCTGGTTGACATGACATGCCCAGGGTCATCCGCACACTCACTGTAAAACCTTCATCGTACATAGCAGAGTAGAGCAGGGAAAGGAACACAGTAAAAATCAACAAACATTCCCTGCTGCTAGGGCACAGTGCGCAGCAGAGCGAACGACACACACGAAAATCTGAATGGACAGAAAATTATCTTTTCATTTAAATTTGGTAACCAGTCTTGTATAATATTTAAGGCGCCTCCCACGCGCCGTGGCAGGACACTACGGCCCCCCGCACGCACGCCCGGCTGAACCTAACGACGGACGCCAAACTCGGGCTGACACGCACGCCGCGCCCCGCCCCGCCCCGCCCCGCCCCGCCCCGCCCCGCCCCCCCCGCCCCATCCCGAACGCCCCGCCGACAAAATTTGCCGTTGCTGTAATGTGGGTCGGCGCTAGCGCGGCGCGCGGAGCGTCTCACGGTGCGACGTCCCCCGCATACCTCACGAGCCAAGCCGTGTGGCACAAAAATAATCACTTTCCAGGGGAGCCTGGCGCCTGGTGGGGCTGAGCGCGGACCCTTCAGAGCGAGCGCCGTCGGCTCGAATCAGCTGATGAGGCCGGAGCGCCGCGGCGGCGTCGCGCCCGCCCCACCCCGCCCCGCCCCGCCCCACCCCGCCCCGCCCCGCCCCGCCCCACCCCGCCCCGCCCCGCCGCGCAGGAGCACGCCGCAAGCTCCCGGGCTTGAGGTGCGCCGCGGCGCCGCGCCCAACTAACTCTGATCGCGCCGCGCGCCGACCACAGGGGCGTCCTCCCCCCCAGCCCCCCCCTCCTCCCCGCGCGATCAGCGCAACGCAACTATTAACGCGCTGCGGCGAGGAGAGCAGGGCGTTCCTTTCTACCGTCATTCACTGAAAACACCAGCAGATAACAGTACAGCGGGTCTGGCTGGATACCCAATGGGCCACACGGTAAAAACGATGCCTCATATTTTAAGGGCAAATGGAAAACTTTGAGGAATTTCCATAATTTGAGGGAACCTCCTCAGATTTCGAGTAAGACTCCGCATAAAATGTGGGCCATCCTCAAAATCTGAGGAGGTTCCCTCAAATTTTTGGGCTTCCTCAAAGTGTTCCCTTCTTCCTCAAAAAATCAGGCATTGTTTTTACCAGAAAATTAATACCTCCCTGTATACCGAGGGGGGTACAAGATCGCTGGGCGTTCTAAACCGGGGGGTATTAATCGCCCAGAAAATTAATACCCCCCTGTATACCGAGGGGGGTACAAGATCCGAGGTTGTCATTCAAGTATATGAAGTTCCTATGAAATTCACATCTTTACTCTCGTTCAAGGATAAAATTCACACATGTATCAGTGTGTCGTCATCGGCGCATCCACGAGTTCCCAATCACCCCCGACATACAAATAAAAGAAAATAGGTTATAAGCAATGAGGAAACATGAGAACATAACATATACTATAACCGCGAGGCGAAATCAGAGAGCGCGGTGCTTCCCATACTGCGGCGGCGGCGAGGGAACAAAAACGCGCGATCACCGTACCCATATTGCACGCGACAACGGCCATTACGCAATGTGGACGAGGCCAGTTTTTGCCTCTCCCAACGCCCGCGCGCGCGCGCGCGCGCGCACACACACACACACACACACACACACACGAAGGTGCTACAATCAAAGCACAAACGCCATTGGTCCATAACGGCCGATACAGTAACACGATTCACACACGAGCCCGCGCGCGCGCGCACAGTAGAGAGGCGTGTCTCGTTCGAAAACTGACGCCCACCGCGCCCCGAGTAAGTGTCTCTGGTATCGGTCCTCCCCCCGGAGCCGCACGGAGCCACCCGGAGCCCGGCAGGATGATTAAGCCAGTGTTAATTAAGTTTCGATGGCTTGGCTCGGCCAGTTACTCACTGAAAACTGAGTGGCTTCTTTTGACGCCAAATTTTTGGCGTTCTCTTCCAAAATCCAAATTTGGACGCAAATCACTACAAATAACTACACTTGGTACAAGTGAGTGAAAGGTTATTCGCTCATCAAGGAGTAACTTAAGTGAATGGTTATTTGCTTTCCTACAAGTGAGTGCATTTATTTGCTCACCTACAAGTGAGCGACATTCGTACTTTTGGATTTCCAGTGCAGCTTTCACGAACGGCGAAACCACTGTGTGGAATCCCCGTAGCAGCCGACCCCGTCGTGCAGCAGGGCAGCAAACGACCAGCAAAACAAGCAGCTGACTGCGGCTATTCATCACCACCGCCCCGCCCCGCCCCGCCCCGCCCCGCCCCGCCCCGCCCCGGCCGCCGCGAGCTGCTCGTCGAAGATAACAAGAATAATCATTTATCAGCCGGCTACGACTATTACCAGGGCAGCAGGGCGCCATCGTCCCAAACATCAACTTGCAGCGCGACGGAAAACTCTTCATCTCCCATCCGTCTGCTTCCGTCGCGTGGCCGCGGAGAGGGAGAGGGAGAGGGAGAGGGAGAGGGAGAGGGAGAGAGAGAGAGCGAGAGAGAGCGAGAGAGAGAGAGAGAGAGAGAGAGAGAGAGAGAGAGCGAGAGAGAGCGAGAGAGAGAGACTGACACCAGTATTGATTTCCAGCGCTTTGAAATGAATCGGGCTGTGAGCAAGATTTGCGATGGAGTTAAATTAAGCCGTGACAGAAAATAGCCCCTCTCTGGCGGTACGAGGTCGAGCCGGGTTGGGTCGGGTCGTGCCGTGGGCGGGGCGGGGTGGGGCGGGGCGGGGCGGGGCGGAGTGAGCCGGGCCGGGGCCGGGGCCACCGCGGCCTGGGCGTAGAGGCGTGAGGCTGCGCGGGCCGGCGGCCCCGGCAGTACAGAGGAGGGTGTGGTGGGTCCCGCCCGCCGCGCCGTGCCACCCCACCCCTCCCCACCCCACCCCACCCCACCCCGCCCCGCCCCACTCGCCGGGGGCAGGTGCCCGCCCCGCGGCGGCACGGGTTCGCCTCTCTCAATCCTACGTACAACCAGGCCGGGCCTGGCCTCCCCAACAATCCAATCATCTTATTTACCCTCCCTCACCGCCACTCCCTTCCCCCGGAGAAAATACTTTAATCTCTAGTCCTCCTGTAACACCATCGCTGCCGACACCCTCCCTGCCCCGCCCCGCCCCGCCCAAACCAGCTCCCCATCCCTCTATAGCCAGGGGCGGGATCTGTTAGAGCACCGACTCCATCTCCTCCACCGGCTCCGAGTGAAGTGCCCAGCCCATTCGAACGTCCGTTAGGTTAGGCCAACGTCCACTCGCTGGGCTACTAAATGAATTCAGAGACTGGCAGAAGGCACAGGCCGGCGTGGCAGGGCGCGGCGGGTGAGGGCGGGGCGGGGCGGGGCGGGGCGGGGCGGGGCGGGGCGGGAGCATCGCATCAGCTTTTCAATTAGTCCCTCCCCGTCGGTCTGCCCGTCCGCCGGCCGGCCGGCCTCATAACGGCGTGTATCGGTCGAGCGCAGTCGCCGCGCCGCCAGCGGCTAAAAATAGAACTAACGGGGGAAAGAGAAAAATCGACAGGCCAGGCAGTGTGCCCCGCGGCGCGGCCGCCAATTTCCAGCTTCTGTCAGCCCAAGCAATATAGAGCACTTTCCTCTCTATCTCCCTCCCTCTCCCCCCCCCCCTCTCTCTCTCTCTCTCTCTCTCTCTCTCTCTCTCTCTCTCTCTCTCTCTGGTGTCCCAGTGCAGCGGCAGTATGCGTCGTAAGTGACGGTCCAGTAATTGCGAGGGACGGGGGCTCCGGGCCATCGGCTGCAGTGATGGAGCCCGCGACAAAAGAAGGCAATTCGAGGAGGAGAGAGAGAGAAGGTGAGGTACATTCGGAGGAGAAGGGGGAGGGAGAGAGAATACGCCCTCGTCGGACCATCGAGGCGAGTAAGAGCGTCATCGTAAAACGAGAGGGGCTTACACGGTCTCCAGGTGGAGGGGCGGGGCGGGCCCGGTCCAGTCCGTGCTCCCCCCACCAGTCAGTAATCTGCTGTCATTATCAAGAAACAATAAAACAGAGTACGCCATTCTCTCATCATCCAGCCCAACTTGGGTGCGCAGTTACTGTTCACCTCATCAGCTCGAGTCCAGTTTGCAAGGCTTGCGGCGAATCTCCGCAATGCTTTCTCGCATGCAGGCACTTTTGATCGAGTTCACACCCCAACAAACACACATCTCGTGACAGCAGCGGGACGTCCAGGACGCCTGCAGGACGCCTGCAGGACGCCTGCAGGACGCCTGCAGGGTACCTGCTGCCGCCCGGGACCCGCCGCTCCTCCCAATCTGTGCGATATTCCCCTGCAAATCCCCTCGGTGAGCCTGAGCTGCCCTGCCCGGCCGGTGAGCTAAGGGCGGCGAGCACCGGCGGGCACCGGCCGGGTCGGGCCGCAGCTTGGCAGGAGATGATGAGGTCTTTGTAATCGGGAGGATAGCGGGGCAGCGCCGGCGGCCCGGGTCCCCCCAGGAGGGGGCGGGGCGGGCTGTGCTGAGGGGAGCAGGAGCGAGGCTTAGTCCGTATGATATCTGCATGGCCGGCTTGGCCAGCCGGTCCGGTCCGGGCGGCCGGCTCGGGCTGGGACTGCCGAGCCGAGCCGGGCAGAGCAGCTCGCCAAGCGGGCAGGGGCGGGCCATGGCGCCCCAGAGGAACCGAGGGGCAGGGGGAGGGGACCCCCGCAACGCCACGGCAGGGCAGGGCAGGGCAGGGCGAGGCCAGAGAGGGGTCCCCTCGGCCCGGCCCGGCCCGGCCCGGCCCGGCCATGCCTCGGTCCAATGCCCTCCATCCCCATTCTGCTGTGCGTCCAGGCCCTTAGCCAAATTCCAGCGGCCACAGCGGCCGGGCGGAAGGGCTGGGGAAGGGGCGTGGATGGAGGAGGGAGGTGGGGCGGGGGTGAGGGGGCCAACACGGCCGCCGCCGGGGAAGGAGGGGGGAGGGGCAGTGCGAGTCCCAGGCGGCGGAGAAGAGGAGGCGGGCTTTAAAAGCAAAAACTACTGACGACGCGACGTCTACCGCCTACCGCCTTATGCGAGACAATCGGACCTGAGCCCCTCCCGCGACTCCCATGGCGCCGGCCGGGCGCTGCCCCCTGCGCCTTATCCATCTGCGCCGGCCCCGCCCCGCCCCGCCCCGCCCCGCCCCGCCCCGCCCCGCCCGGCACATCCACACTCACACGCGGGCTTAGTTTTGATTAGTTCGCTCGGGCCGCCGCTGCTGCCGCTGTTGCTCGGATGCTGCTGGCGTTGATGATGATGGAAATCTCCAGAGACAAAAGCCGACAGAAGTGAGAGGGAGGAAGGGAAGGGGCCAGGATGGGGGGCGGGGTCAAAATTAGCAGCACGCAGGGACTCTGCAACTTCATTTCTCATTTATGCATTCCGTGTGTGTGCTCGGGGCGGGGCGGGGCGGGGCGGGGCGGGGCGGGGCGAGGCGGGGCAGGCACCGGGGCTCATCGCGGGGGATTTATCGCCAGCCAGCAGTACAGGGATGTGCCGCTGCAGTCAGGCGGGATCAAAAAGGAATAGCGCGCAAGCCACCGACACTGCAGACAGAATCAGAATTATAGTCTTGTGAGCTTGAATTTAGTTTTGGGGACCTAAATCAATGTGACATATTTACTTGAATCGAGATGATGATGACATCGAGTTCAACAATGAAGTTTAAAAGTTTTGTACACCCAAAGACACGAGTGTGGCTGCGGTTGCAGGGCGGGGCGGGGCGGGGCGGGGCGGGCCAGGCGAGGTCTGCTGCGGCTGCCCGCCCGGCCCGGCTCGCCTAGGCTAGCCTGGGACCCACGCTCCTTTGTCTCGCCTCCCGAACTCCAATTGTCGCGTCCACCAACTGCTCGGCTCGGGACGGAGGGAGGCAGGGAGGGAGGCTGGCTGCGTTTTGCGTTCGCAGGTCCAACGGGGCCAATAACGGGGCCGCCGTGTGGGGCATGAGGGCAGGGGAGGGTGGGGAGGGGGAGGACGAGCTCAGGATCTTTCCCGCCCGCCCGCCACCAGCGCGCGCGCGCGCACACACACGCACACACACACACATGCTGCACGTTCGCGCGCCACATTCAAAACTGGGTCGACTATGTCCACAGGATTAATACCCCCTCCCCCCTCACCGCTCACACAATGGGGTACTTCGAGGACGCCTCAGTACTGAACTCTAGCTCCCATCAACGTGGCTTATTGCAGAAATATACGAATTGGCAGTCGCTCACCAACAATAAGTGAGGCGTAAGAATTCACTCGCCTGAAAGTGAGCGACATGCGTACACTTGAAAAGTGACAACGATATTATAGCTGAATAAAAACTAAACAAAAATACGTAATTTGAATCTGAATCTGAATTTAAATGCTCAGCTAAGGGTTTAAGGAGCGGAGTTACGCCAAAATGTAAAAATTCCAAATCACTTGCTGTCAACTTTTGAACATTTAATGTGCAAGTGTAAACAAATACAAAAAATAAAATAAAAAATCCAAAGAAGGGTTTAAAAAGAAATCGAAATTAGCATATTGATTAAATGCTAATGCCTTTAAAGCTTTTTAAAATTTAAGGTTGTTTTTTTTTTTTTTTTTTTAAGTACGCTCAGGCTGAAGTCTTTTGACTTTGACTAGTTTAGAGGGCGGCCGGGCCGGGTCCAGGACGTAAAGCAGAACAGAAGGGCAGCGGCCGGCCAATAACCGTGCGGGTCAGCCCAGCCGCTGATACCAGACCGACCCGCACCGGCCAGAGGAATCCCAGACGCGACGCGCTCCTGAATATGAACGCGCCCCCCGGCCCGGCCCGGCCCCCCGCGCGCCCCGCCCCAGCAGGGCCCCGCCGCCCGGCCCGGCAGGCCCGGAATGCAAATATTTTTTCCCACTTCGTCGCCTTTACGCGTGCGGTCAAAGAAATATAACGCACATTTCGTTTATATTTTTTTTCGATGTTCATAACCTCACAGGGAATTGCACGAGGCTCATTACAGACGCGGTGCACTTAATTTTCATTCCTTGCGAGAGAAATTGATGAAAGTGGTACAACTAATGCGCAACGCACATCCTCCCGTATTGGAAAAGGCATTTGCTACTTCCGCTGGGGGGGCCGAGGCCGTGATAAACAGCCCGCGGGGTCCCGGCAGGCTGGGCAAGTTTGTCGGTGAACACCCGCCCCGCCCCCACCGCGCCCCGCCCCGGCCCGCCCCGCCCCGGCCAGCGAGGCATTAATGATAAATATCGAGGCGCAGGTGGTTGCGAGTCACTTTACCCCCTGATTGTCACTTGCGACGAGGCCCTCCGGCCTGACCCGCCCCACCCCGCCCCACCCCGCCCCACCCCCCACCGCCACCACCGCCACCGCCGCCCCTTTCCAGGTGTGACCAACGTCAAGGGCGGAAGGCAGCCACAGAGTCTGTCAGGTCGTGGACTCCAATTAGTGCAAGATCCTCGTAGTATCCGACGGGATCCCTCTCTCGGGCGAGAGTATCCGGTGCGCTTCCGTCCCTCTCGGGGGGGCGCGGCGGGGGGCCAGGACCGGGCGAGGACCAGGAGCAGCGCAGCGGGCGGCAGACCTCCAGAATAATGCATGGACGATCAGCAAAGTTGATCGACTAGTCTTGTACTAACCAAGCCCCGCACTGTGAAAAATAGCCGCAGGTTTACGAAGTGCAGTTGTAAAGTTACAATCGCAAATAGTAAAATTACAAGCACTACATATCGGCTTGAATTTCATTCACGAGCAAAAAAGGTCCGTCGTAAATTTACAACACATTTCATAAATCTTAATTTATAAAATTACAAGCACTACATATCGGCTTGAATTTTATTCACGAGCAAAAAAGGTCCGTCGTAAATTTACAACACATTTCATAAATCTTAATTTATAAAATTACAAGCACTACATATCGGCTTGAATTTCATTCACGAGCAAAAAAGGTCCGTCGTAAATTTACAACACATTTCATAAATCTTAATTTACAAAATTTGTCGTAAATCTACAAAGATGTTTTTCACAGTGCCAAGCGGGCGCTGGCATGGCACAATGTGTCTTCCGTATGTTCAAAACGTGGTAAAAGAGAGTTCGCGTCTATCAAATCATGTAAATGCAGACACCAGGACAACCTTACACACTGCAAGATGTCTTCCAGAAGAGTGCTCGGATCGAACTCAGTTCACCTTGAATTGAATGTCACGAAAATTGTGAAAAGGGCAAAATATTATAATACAATCCGACATGGAAACGGCATGGCAGGGTCGACCGTTCCGTCCGCGACCGCCCCGCGCCAGCTCGCGGCCTGCTGTGGCACCAACCTTTCCGCGCGACTGAACCCATTCTGGAAGGGAAACGGAATAGAGAGCAGACGGAAGAGAGAAGAGGGGGAGAATAGGGGAGGGGGACACAGCGCGGCAGCGTGACAAATGAACGGGTGATAACTACGCCGGTCTGACTGACGCCTCTCGCCTCGCTTGTCCCCCCCCCCCCCCCCGGGCGGGGCAGCGGGCTGGACGAGCGCGCCCGCGCCGGATGTGCGGTCGGGACGGGGAAAATTATGCCTTGATTTGGATGCTGTGGCGGGGCGGGGCGGGGTGGGGCGGGCGACCCTTTCTCCTGCCCCCCCCTCCCCGTCCCCCTCTCACCCAACCCTCGAGCCCGCTCGGCCCATCAATGGACGTCAGCCCCGCCGCAGCACCCCCTTCCCCCCCCCCTCCCCCCCCCGACCCATGCGTGCGTCGGACCGACGTCGCCGAATCATGTACCGAAAAATTCTGATTTCGCGGCGGGGGCGGGGAGAGGTTTAAGGGGGCGAGGAGGTTTTCGGGGAGGGAGGAGGAGGAGGAGGGGAGAAGGGGGAGGAGGAGGAGGAGGAGGAGAAGGGGGACGGGTAGAGAGATGCGCTCCGCTGGAGAAATTGATGACCCCCTCGTCCAATCATGTGGGCTGACGCAGCGGGCGCCCCGGGCGGGGAGGGGGGGACACCATGGACCACCTGGCCGAGGAAGAGGGTATAGCAGGGACCGGACGGCCACCGGCGCCGCCAGGCCCGCCCGGCCCGGGTCCCTCTCCTGCCGTCCGCTCTGTACCGCTTTTCTCATTAACATCCCCTCCCCTGGACGCCCGCTGGACGGACCGGCCCGACATACAGGCGCCCGCCCGGCATAGTCACGTGGTCACCCTAGTCGCCGCCGCACCAGCCGCCTCCCCGCTTTCTTGCAAATCCACCGAACTCACGTGACATCTTCAGTGTTAAAAATACCGCCGGGCGTTACGGTATGCAACGAGGGGAAAACAACTCTGAATTTTGGTGTACAAATGTCGTGAATTTTTGTGAAATTTTTTGAATTTTTGTGATTTTTTTTTAAATTTTTGCTCGAATTTTTACCTAAATTTTTGTGAATTTTTGTGAAGTTTTCTGAATTTCTCTGAATTTTTCTGAATTTTCTGAATATTTTTGAATTTCTCTGAATTTTTCTGAATTACTAGGTGTACAAAAATTTTAGAGTTGTTCCCCCTCGGTATGCCAACGGTCCGTAAATTTTCGTGTACGGCCAGAGCGTAACGTTATCCTTACGGTGCGGACTGTACTTCATCGCGTATGGAATGTTCTCCATTGAACTTCCCCAACAGGCTATATACGGAGCGTTCCGTAAGATTCAGACCGTAGTCAAAAATTACGGTCCAGGACCAGGTCTAACAAATTAACAGCGCGTACCGCAGGCATTTAACGTGGCACCTCCGTCCGGCAAACCCCTGTGACATCCTTGACGAATCCGTAAAAATCAAGTGCAGATAATGTCCTGGAGTTGTGGTCCCCGCAGTCGCGCCCTACTCGGGGACTCTCCGAGACACATCCATCCTATCGGCTGCGCGGGCTGGGCCACCTTGCTCCTCTGCCGGTGGAATGCCTGCCTGCCTGCCCTGCTCCCTCTTCTTGCTCACCGTGTTCAAAACTCCCCAACTCGTCTCCTCCCTCACCTCGGCCCTCGCCGTCCAAAAACGCGTCGCTATCAGCTGTGGGCCCACAGCCCATTCCTCTACCGCCCCGCGCCGCACGGCTCAAACTATATCCGCACCCTCACAAGTTTGACCCTCCCCCCTACCATCTCACCCCTCCTTTGGACCACGCCCCATCGCACTGCTCACGAAATTAAATCCTCCAGGCGAGCAACGGATTGTGTGGAGATAAAACACGGGGCGAGAAGTGGCCCCGCCCCGCCACACTCCCCCGGCCACCGCCGCTAAAGTTGGCGAATTTCACCTTTTCTGCATTAGCACGCGCGCGCGCGCATTCTATCGGTAAAAAGTTGAGCAGTTAATGGGAAGCTCCTTGGACGCCGCACCCCACCCCACCCTGCCCCGCCCCGCCCCGCCCCGCCCGGACGATATCCGTTATTAAGAAGACTTTCGGTGCGGAGAAGCGCGGCGCAGCGCTGCTCAGTAAATTGATTTATCGTCCGTCGAATTTCCCAAAACGCTGACGGCGTCAAGTTAAACTTGAAGGAAGCGCACGGCGCGGGGGCAGCGCGCGCGCGGCGCGGGGTTTGGAAAGCAAACTGCAAACCGAGAAAGTAGACCTATAGTAAGAAAAATAAGGTTTCTAATATAACGCTCGCGGTTGCCGTGGGAGGGCTAAGGGGGCGTGTATGAGCAGATTCACTCATTGATTTTCTCTTTTGTAGCAGAGTACTGGACGCAGCGCAGCGTTCCCTCGAAATGAAACTGCGGCGGCGCTAATCCTATCGCGAATATATACCATACACAATGTAACCCCGGCACTCCATTCTGTGCCTCCAAACCGCTCCCCGTCCCAACCTCTCCCACCCCTCTTCCCCCTTCCCCCCTCTCCTCCAGCCGCGCTTACACCAGCGGCTCTAGACTTCATCACTTTTTTTCTCGCAGTTTAGTGCGGGTGCATTCGACAAAATTGGCCATTCGTTTCGGGGCAACAGAGCGGGATTTAAACAACTCTATTTGAAAGGGGAAGGGGGGGTGAAGGGCACGCGGGGGAGGGGGGGGGGACGTCAAGCTCTGCTTGCTCCCCGCGCTTCCGGAACAAAAATAAAAGCATAACAAAAGGACCCTTGGGGGACTAATCCTCCACACAAGCGCGCGTGCGCACGAGTGTATGTGTGTGTGTGTGTGTTCGCACATAAAGTGCGAGTGCGATGGCGATAGCACCTCGTCCCAAACGCCGAACACACATCTCGCTGGCAGTGGCTGTTAATTGTCGCCACTGAGCCCCCCGACCCGACCCACAGTATCGTAATTCCAAACGCGGGCGGGTCGCGGCAACTATGCGGCAGAGAAACGATACCAACAGAGAGAGAGAGAGAGAGAGAGAGAGAGAGAGAGAGAGAGAGAGAGAGAGAGAGAGAGAGAGAGAGAGAGAGAGCTAAGCACTGCTACACTACACCGCCCACATTCCACACTGCGGACGGCTACCGGGCGGGCCGGGCCGGGCGAGTCAGCCCGCGGCACGATGAAACCAAATGAAACCACGTTCGTCGACATTATGTCATGCGGGTTGCCTACCGTCCCGGGGCCGGTCAGACGCTAGGCTACCCCACACAGCGGCCACCCTGCCTGCCAGCAGCGCTGATTTGCCGTGCCAATAACGGCGAGTGACGGCCTGCCTATAGCGCCGCCGAGGCAGCATACCCCTCTTGCTCGCAGGCACGTTGCTGCGCATAATCTGGCCGTGAGGCGCGCGCGTGTGGCCGCCCCGCCCCGCCCCGCCCCGCCCCGCCCCGCCCCGCCCCGCCCCGCGCGGTGGACGCGCGCGACGCCCTCCACGATTTACGGCTGCCAATTCAACTCACCACCCTCGATAAATCACACCGCCGAAAAGAAGAAGGAGAAGAAGAAGACGGAGCAGGAAAGGAAGCAGGAGAAGGAGTGGCAGAGAGACTGGAGAGGAACAAGGGCGACAGGACAGGACTGTCCCGAAGATGAAGTAGTAATGCGCGGCGAGGCGGGGCGAGGCGGGGCGGGGAGGGGTGGGGCGCGGGGCGGGCCGGGGTGGGGCGCGGGGCGAGGCGAGCTGGGCAGGGCGCGGCGGGGCGGGCGGGGCGGAGCAGGGCGGGGGCGGACTAGGCACGTCATCTGCCAGCGAGTGCCTGCTGCAGCAGCCGTCTCACTCCAGCGCCCCGCCCCGCTCCACCCCGCCCCGCCCCGCCCCACCCCAGACCCACCCCGCCCCGCCCCGTCTCGTCGCGCCCCGCAGCCCGCGGCGGTGCCTACAACACCGTGCCGCGCCCACACAGCCACAGCTTCTCTCGTAAATGCGCAACAGATTTTTTTTCACTACGAAAAAAAAGTAAACAATTCTCATGATAAAAACAAACTACTGTAGACAGGGAGAGATAGAGCGAGAGAGGGAGAAAGAAAGAGCGAGAGAGAGAGAGAGAGAGAGAGAGAGAGAGAGAGAGAGAGAGAGAGAGAGAGAGAGAGAGAGAGAGAGAGAAGACGGCGACTTGCGCAGACAACAGAAAAAGCCCGGCAGCGAGTAGCGTGAAGTTTTGACAGGTGCTAGCGAGGTGAGCCGAGGTGAGCCGAGGTGAGGCGAGGTGAGGACAGCAGAGGGGCTGGTCGGCTAGGTCGGGCAGGGCTGTTATGAGCCTCCGCCGGGCCGGGCTGCGCTACAAGGAAGGGGCTCTGCTGCTGCCAATCGACGTCTCAATCACGTCGTATCGGACCTGGCCGGCCCGGGCGCAACTCTGAGGCTGAATGCCGAAGCAGCCGGGGTGGTGCCTGAGGGGTTGGGGCAGAGAGCAGGTGGAGAGAGGACGCCACACAGGAAGTATTCACCCGAGAGGGGGAGGGAATGACGGGGCTCTTTCTGACAGACCTTTTCGCCCCCGGCCTGTGCAGCACTTAGTAACGTAAGGTCTCCCCGGGCGGCACCGGCGCGCGTCAGCACAACGCTCTTATAAATAATACGCTGTAAATCCCTCACCAAGCAAGAGGCGGTATACCCTCGCTAAACATGCATTTTTTAATCTTTTTTTTTTTAAATTTTTCATGTCGCCGCGTCAGATTCTGGTCCTCCGCGTCTGAGCGCCCGGCGCCGCCACTTCCAGCCCGAATCGTGTTTGGCTTTTGGCTTCGCATCATCGAGTAGCAGCCCGACGACGAAGACGGAGTACACGAGAGCGAGGCAGGAGCAGGGAGGGCGTCGCAAAGCCACGGGAATAGCACGAAAGAGCACACTGTAAAATTTTAAGTCGTCACATTACGACAAGTCAGTGCTAAATTTTACTTTTGAAAGGTTCGTCACATGACAAATGATTCATCAGAGTGCGACGAAAGATTCATGTCAATGTGACGAAATGTATGTCATGTGACGACTGTTTCATCACAGCTCTTGTGACGGAATATTCGTAGCAATATTTAACGTCACATGACAATTCGGTTTAACAGTGCTCCTCCTCGCTGCCGCGGTGCAGCGCTACGCAAGCACCAGGGGTCCCTTTTCTTTCTGAACCTCTTTCGTTTGACCTATTTACCACCGCGGCGTGCGTGGCGAGGCGTGGCGTGGCGGGACGTGGCGGGACGTGGCGGGACGTGGCGGGACGTGGGGGCACCTTGTGGTCCAGCTCAGCCTCCCCGCCCCCTCCCCCTCCACCCCGTAAGCCCGCCCCGCCCGGCCCCGCCCGGCCCCGCCCGGCCCCGCCCCCCGCCCCGCCCGGCCCGCCTGGCCGGCTGTAAATAATTCCCCACAGGTGCTTCCACTCCAGCTCCGGCCCGACACTCTTCGCCCCTAGCGCCTAACTCTCTGCCCGGGCCGGCGCTCCGTCCCCGCATCCGCCCGACGCCACGCCGCGGCTCCAAAATCCCTCCGAGTGGAGCAGTATGTGGCGGGCTCAACGCCTGTGAGAGTGTGGACATTAGGACCGCGCAGCAGGACAGGGGCGGGCGGGGCGGGGCGGGGCGGGCCCAGGACGAGAGCCTCATGCCGACAATTTATGATTTGAGGGGCGACACGGCCGCGCCGCGACACGGGGGTTGTATATTGCTCTATATGCGGTCAGATGTACACGCCAGAAACTAATCCGTGATTCTGATGAAGAATGAAAAGCTGTCACGCAACGCCAGCACACTATTTTCAGCAGATAGATTCATTTAGAACCAGCATAAACTTAAATGACCATTTATTAACGTAAGGTAATGTATATGCAAACTTTTTTAAACAAGAATGAAGGGACTGTGATAATAATTAAAATAGATGCGCAAAGGCAAACCACCTTTTTACCATACTACATGCTACACAGGAGATGAGGTGTTTGACAAACTTCTTCCTTTAAGAAGACCGAATTTCATTTCGTGCTGTTTGGATTTCAAAAGGAAAGGTCGCAGTAGTCACGGCACGGGCGCGTCCATGGCGAGTCGACTCGTCCAGCACGGTCAGCGCCGGGGTGGGGAGTTCGGGGGGTTAGCGGTTTGGGTCCAGTAGAAACCCCCCCCCCCCCCCCCCGCGCAAAAAAAAAAAAAATTCACCCGACCTGGCCGTCGGGACTAGTGGTGCGCGAAGGAGCAGAGCGTGGGGCCACCCACCAGCTAGCCCAAGGAGACCAGAGCCAGAACAGCAGACTGGCACGAGATATTGTTAGCAATACACCTTGCGCTGTGGGCAGCACAAGGGTGGGTAAGAGAGTAGTGGAGGAGGAGGAGGAGGAGGAGGAGGAGGAGGAGGAGGAGGAGGGGAGGGGAGGAGGATGAGGCAGGGGAGACGTCTGGCCGGCTGCAGGAGGATGTCCTTGGGCCGTATGGCTCGAATGACCCGCCGCACCCGCCCGCGCCGCGCCGCACCGGTGCGAGCGCCTGGACGTTAGGCCAGCACCTGCTCCGCGACACAGCCCCGCGCGCCCGGTGGCCTACCCTGACTCTGACAGGCGCCCGGCTGGGGGCGCAGCGCAGGGCGCGCTATCGGCGACACGCTACCGGTATATATTGCGGAACCATGACAACGGAAAGGCACGACGACTACTGGCGACGCAACACATTTTCTCATATGAGGTCCGCTCGCCGCCCGGCCCGTCCCGTCGGCAGCGGCGACAGCATCTAGGATATAGTTTATGGCCCTTACTCTTCCTTCCCTCCGGGGCGCGCCGCTGCGCCGCTGCGCCGCCCGACCCGCGTGCACCACTCACCTGAAACACACACACAAAACGGGACCATGAAACATGCTGGCCAATCATGCAACACTGTTGTAACACTTTTAGTGTTGCGTGAATTCATGGCGGAGGACTTTATTTTCCGCCACTTTGTTAAAAGGTTCAGTGTGAGGCACTGAAACAGACGCAACCGCCGAATTATTAAAAGCCGTATCTCTGTACGCTCATGACAGAAGTAGCAGAGAAAGCAGTAACCGAGGCGACAGCGGCGATTAAAAATTAAATAGCTGACACGGCGGCGCCATGCCGTCAGTGGCAGCGCGCTGCTGGAGCAGGACTCGAGGTTGCCGATAACGCGGCGCCGTGTGGGGTGGGAGGGAGGGGGGAGGAGTCCTACAGGACGACCGGGCTGGGGGTGGGGGTGGGGTTAATGCCTCACAAACTCAAACCGCATTCATACCGGCATTCCCAAGTTGCTGACTGCGGCCTTCAAATACCTGCCAAGATGATCTCTCCTCCCCAGCCAGCAGGGGGAGAGCTGCCCCGGCCCGGGATCGCCACCGGGCCCAGATCACCCCCCCCTCCCCCCCTCTTGCAGCGCTGGGTATGCCCCCCCCCCCCCCCGGAGCCCCCTTGTAATATTCTGCGGTCTCCTGAATGCGCGACGCACGACTTCCCCTCACACCGCCCCACCCGACCCACATCCCATCCCATCGAAGCCATGCGGGGGCGCATTTGGAACTCGTTTGTAAACTTGCAGCACGAGGAGGGATAAAAAAATATTCTCGTCTAGTTTCAATACGCTCTGATTTCGGGGCTGCCTAGAATTTCTCCTTCGCCAGCCCAGCGCAAGTGCCTGATGATATCCTTTCTGGAAGCCTCCAAAAGAAATAGGGAGATGCGATTATATAGCCAGCCTCCTCCGCTCCGCCCTCCAAGCCCGGCCCGTCCGGGGCGCTTGGCTCAATTCCTTCTCCATCGTGAATAATCGACTCCCCCAAACCTATTTGTCGATTGTAATTCAATTCCACGCGAATTAGTAAATCCGCTCGCGGGCCCGCGCCCCGTCTCGAGACATCGATAGGGGCGATTAAACAGCGAGACACGACTCGACTCATTCGCTACCGCGTGCTTCGAATCCACGGGAGACAATTATTTTAAGATAAAATCTCATTTTAGCCAAAATTGGGTAAGAATTCCAGGCGAAACAGTTTCTTAAATGCGGTGCGTCTGGCCTACTTTATTCAGTCGTACGTTAGGCTGGGGGCGGCGGTGAGACAGAACGAAGCGTGACACTGCGCCGATATAAGCGCAATCTAGTGGAGTGGGCCGGGGGAGGTCCTGCCGCGCTAAACACGTTTAGTCACGAAGTTCATTAGGCTAAGTCTGGGGGGCGGCCGAAGGTGGGAGAAGAGGGGGGGGGTGGGCAACAGTTTGCGACGTGGAAGGAGGAAGGAAAGGCTGCTAGGAAATAGGGAAAGAACATACCAGTGGCGTCACACAATGAAATAACGCGTCTTTTCTGAGCACGATAAGAACGCGAGCGGTTCAGATACAACTGAACTTGAGATCTGATTTGGTCTTGGGTCTCACGTTAGAGTATGCGAGGTCACTTTTAAATCGTCACATTACGACAAAGCCAGTGCTAAATTTTACTTTTGAAAGGTTCGTCTCAAGGAGTGGGATAAATGTTAAATGACAAATGGTATCACAGTGTGACGAATTTTTCATGGCATGTGACGAAAGATTCACGTCAAGTGACGAGATGCGTGACATGTGACGACTGTTTCATCGCAGCTCTCGTGACGAAATATTCGTAGCAATATTTTTCGTCACAGGACAATTCGGTTTAACAGTGTATCGTGACGCGGGCGGCGTGTGGCTTCCCGGCGAGCGCATGCCAGTCGGTGGAGCTCTCCCACGGTCCGGACGGCAGCGGGCGGGCGCTGCACCCGGGAGGAGACCGAGCGGTGGGCCACAGGGCGGGCCACAGGGCGGGCCACAGGGCGGGCCACACGGTGGGCCACACGGTGGGCCACACGGTGGGCCACACGGCCCACACTCTCTCTCGCCACGCACCGCTTTTACGGTCCGCCTGGCGGCCGGCAGGTGGCGCTCCTCCCCCTCCGCCGCTGCCACGTGGCGTGGCACCTTGCTGCTCAAGCCGCCCAAAAGAGGCACACAATTTTATGAGATGACATAAATTTCCCCTGATGGTCCGCGCGCGGCAAAAGTACAGCGTTTTTTTATTCGAGCCCACCCGCACCGGGGCAGCACGCCGCACCCCGCCACCGGCTAGTTAGTCCGGGCGTGGCGTGGCGGGGCGGGGCGGACTAACATACCCCATCCTCCCCGTTATCTACCCCTCGCCCTACTTCCCCCTCCCCCGCTCTGACTTTCTTTACTTCTTTACAGCGAGGTGTAAAGCACCTTGTTTACTGGAGCGGCGCACGGCCGCCGGCCCTGAGGGAGAAACGACTGAGGTAATCCTGCTGACAGCCCTTTGAGAAATACGAAAGGAATAATCCGAGGAAATCCAGGGTAAACCGGGGGTATTCCGTGGTAATTCTAGAGAGGAGTAATCCTAAAATTCTTATAGAAAATTCCGGCTTTGCATGCAAGTGGCCATGATAATTTTTAAAAAAATGTATCCTGCGACAAATCTTTAAGGCAACTGCGTGCTTTAAAAAAAAGAAAGGTAATCCAGGAAATCAGTAATCCGGCACATTTTGGAAGTCAGTTTTACCCCCCGGGCGGAGTCCGTCAACCCCGTCCAAGGACGCGCGGGCGGAGTGGGGCAGGGCGGTGGTGCGGCGGGGTGGGGCGGTGCGGGGCGGGGCGGGTCAGCAAGTGTCCTTGGCATTTACCAGCTGCCTTTGAATTCTGCGAGCGAAACGACTCATTACCTTTTCCTTTTGGACCCCGGCCTTAAAGGTCTCATGCACAACTTTCCGATCGGGAGAAATGTGTTCCCGCTTCCACCTCCCAGGTGGTGCGGGCATCGACCGACCTGCACGACAAATGGCTTCAACAAAATACGACACAAGCTAGGGAGGATAATGCGATCCAACTTCTTTACATCCTGGAAGTGTGTAAATATCGCACACTTGTAGGTGTATTAATTTCCATTCGTAGACCTGAACAAGTAAAGGCTCTAATTTCCCTTTTGCACTGTCACGCGATTGAAGGGACACATGCGCCGGACATTAGTACTGCCGTTACCGGCGGAGCGGCGCAGGGGGCGTTGGGGGCTATTGGACGGTGGGGTTTGGGCGTGGCGGGGCGTTGACGCTTCAAACTCACTGAAACACTGGCCGTAAAAATGTTATAGTAAAATAGATGACCTTTTCCGAAGGCGGTGCTGTTAAAGACGCGAAGAAACGCGAAAAAAAAGAGGTAGACAGGGAAATTATTGAGGAAGCACGTTCGAGGGATGGTGGTAGCGGCGGCGCTCTGCCGTCTCGATCCCTACAGGGAATCAGTGTCTTTTTGCCCGGCGTGTACAAACGCCTTTCAAAAAAAAAATGGAGGCTAGACGGGCCTGTTCCAGCTCCACGCCGACTCTCTCCTCTTATCTACAATTCTTTGCATTCACACACCTCCCCCCCCCCTCCACCACCCCGCCTTGACACGTTCTGGCGCCGTACCATAACTTATCAATGGATGGCCCCTGCAGTACAGCATTCTAGCATTAGCCCTCCCCCCTCTCCCCCCCCCTCCTTTCCTTTTCTCGGCCCCGTCTCTCTCTCTCTTTCTCTCTCTCTCTCACTCTCTCTCTCTCTCTCACTCTCTCTCTCTCTCTCTCTCTCTCTCTCTCTCTCTCTCTCTCACACACTCTCTCTCTCTCCCAGTCTCCTGCCACCGCAACCCTTTACCGCGGGCACACCAGACGTGTGCACGGCGGGGAAAAAAATTGGAGAAAAGTCGCAAAACGATGCCATCACATTTCTCCTCCAATCGACTGAAAAATATCAGGGTACCGTGCGGCGGCGCGGCCGCCCGCATGGCATGGCGCCAGGCACTTGAAGCGAAGCGCCTGCTGATCGGGGCCCTCTCCTGAAATAAGCCATCATATCGATTCGAATCCGCAGCGCGCCGTGCGACGGCGGCAGCGTTGCGCAAACGCGATACAGCGACCTATCCCCGCGAATTGGCAAATAATCGCAATTCCGACCAACCTCTCTCCTGCGGAATCACCCCCCGCGCAATCACATGCGAGTTCGCAGAGAGCAGCGCGCGGGACGCACATCGGGCGCCAAGTGTCGCCCCCACCCGCCCCCACCGCCCGCCCACAGCGCCCACAGCGCGCCCTACCGTACGGCGAGCGCCGGCATTTTGGAACAATCCCGGGCCGTGTCCCGCCACGCCCCGCCACGCCCCGCCACCTCCCGGCCCGGCCGCGGTCTCCCCTTGCATTCCCTCCGGGAGCACCCCGCCCCGCCCCGCCCCGCCCCGCCCCGCCCCGCCTCCTCCCGGGCGCCCGCCCTTTCTTGCCCTCTCGGCCTCCTTGATCTACTGTAGACCCGACAGGGGCGTCACAGCCCCCGCCTCCCGTAACTTAGAGGGTCTCAGTCACCCCTCGCCAGCCGTGCGGCGGGGCGGGGCGGGGCGGGGCGGGGCGGGGCGGGGCGGGCTGGCCAGCTCCTCTCCCTTCCCTCGAGACACGGATTTTGACGTGAATTAATCGTCGTTAGTGCGATGCGTGAAAGTGGCGACAGCAGGCTAGGCCCGGCCGCACGTCCCCGCTCCGCACCCCCCCCCCCCCTCCAAAGGTACCCCCTCCCCCCCTCCCACCCCCCGCTACCCGTTACACAAGGTCACCTCGGCGGGTTAATCTCAGGCCCCTAGGAAGTCTGCTTGCGGGGGTAGGGTAGGGGGTGCATGTGCCCAGGCGATTATGTACCCCCCGGGGGAACATCAGCCCTGGGTATGCTTCGCTCACCCAACCACCCCCCCGGGCCACTGTCAATTTTTTTTTTTTAATTTACGACCTTTTTATTCGAAATTTGTGATTTACTAACGGTGTTGTGTCTTCAAAATCGTAAATTTACGAAAGCCTATTTGTGCTCGTTTAAGAATCACAATTCGATACCAAGTGTCCTTACAATTTTGTAATTTTACAATTTAATATCGTAACTTTACGACATTTCTCATGGAAAATTTTCCCGCAACTCTTAAAAAGTTTTCTCGCAGTAGACCCATAAGGGATAGGGGGTATGTGCATGTGCCCTGGGGAGTACCTGCTCAGAGGGTACAACACAACCACTCCGCCTGCGCCCGGGGGAAACAAACCCGCGCGGCAGAGACGCGCAGAAGCGAATACTTTCTCTCCCAGATCGGGCTGCGATTGCGTCGTCTGCTCTCAGACCCCTCTCTCCCTGGTCCGGCCCGCCCGGCCCCGGCGTGCCACAGGATCCCCCACGGGGACCCCCGGAGGTCCTCCGGTCCCCCCTTAGGCACCATCCCCCGCCGCTCCGCTCCAATTTCACCCGACGGACGCACAAACAGGGACCTGCGACAACGTTAGCAAATCGAAGGAAACACCGCCGGCCCGGCTGTGGTCTGGAAAAAACCAACGCTGCTCCGAACGTATTTCCGTTTAGAGACAGGAACGAGCGGCAACTACGTTTTGTACCCTTTCCGAAAACTTGTTAACGCGAGATTCGCCCAGTATGATCAACTATCCTTGTAACGATATTAGGAAGGATCAGAAACCAGCGGATAAAACGTGTATGCAGGCAGAGTTCCCCAATATCTTCAAACTAGAAAGAAGGAAAATACGAAGATGGCAAAATAAAGGTTAGAAATACACAAGGCAGAAGGTTCGCACGGTTTCGTGGCGTAGCGTAAGGTGGCGGGGGCGGGGGGCTCCTGGGCACGAGGGCAGAGTACGAGAGGCCACTTGTCGGACGTAATATCATTAAACTTTGGTGAAATTAATTCCATTACGGAGGTCTGACGGTGTGGATCGGCTCGGCTCGGACAGAGGGGACAACCCCCACGCCGAACGTGGAAGAGAGAAGGGGGCGATAGGGGTGCGGGAGAGGGCGGAGGGGGGAGGAGAGAGGAGGGGAGGGGGCACGTTAGGTCCCTCCTGTCCCTGTTCCGTCCACACCACGCCGGACTTGTTGTGGAGTTTATCTCTTTTCCCACCAGCGGATTAATGTGTCAGTCCATGGAAGGCCAAGAGAGCAGGCGAACGCGACCTGCAGGACACACAGGGGGCGGCTCGTCAGGGCGTGGTGGGGCGGGGCGGGGCGGGGCGGGACGGGGCGAGCCGGGTGCACCCGCAACATGTACACCAAGCAGGGCTAATCGCGAGGCACGGGGCGTGGCAGGGCGTGGCGGGGCGTGGCGGGGCGTGGCAGGGCGTGGCAGGGCGTGGCGGGGCGTAGCGGGGCGTAGCGGGGCGTGGCGGGCCGTGGCGAGGCAGGGCGGGGCGCGGCCGGCCCCTGTCCAGCCGGCGATCCGTTGGCTTCTCCTTGTTTTTAGCCGGGCCCTCTCTGTGTCGGCTCCACCGCACTCTGTACATTAACATTCCACTCATCCTGCGCCCCCACGCCAACAAGATAAAAAAAAGAAAGAAAAACAAAACACACAAAAAAAACAAAAAACACTGCGCTATAGCGTGTGGAAAGCCCCATCGTATCCCCTGTCAAAAACGGAAATAAGCGGTGCGCGATGCTTCAAAGCTTCGGCACGATTCAAGATTGGCCGCAGTGATAAAATGCCATTCTTGTCAATTAAAAATCATGGCGTTGCGTATAGAAAAGAGATTCGAAATCTACATACACCGTGTATGTTTTGCTTGTCCCTTAAAAAAAAAAGAGAGAGAGAGATAAAAAAACTTGGTACCTTGCGTAGTCGTGTTTGCGAATGCACATTAAGCTACCTGTTTGCCTCTCCTCTTTCAAAGGCCAGAGAGTGATTGGCCGGGCCAACAAGCCGACACCCGTACGTACAGCGGACCGGACCGGCTATATCCCTACTCCAACCCCTGCGCTGCGCCGGCTGCTCCCAAAGGGAACTGCTCATCGAAAAATAAAAGTGGCCAATACAAAGAACACTGAGGCATGTCGGGCCTTTAAGCAGCCCCTGACGCGGGGGTGGAGGAGGGGGGGGGGGGCGACTCAGGGAACAGGCTTGCCCGACTCTCGTCCGCCTGGCCTGCTAGCAGCTCAGCCAGCCTGCTGCCTCTGACGGGAAACTTTTCGCCATTACTGACTCATCGAAAGAAAGTACGGCGTCGTAAGGTTCCGTTCCGACACACCTAGCCGGCCCGGCCCGGCCCGGCCCGGCCTGCTGTTTTAGAAACGAGCGCGGGAGTAGCCCCCCTCCTCCACTCTACTGCTTTTCTCGCCTCTGTCACTAGCTTCAAAGGAGACATAAACCTTCGGGTTCACTGCACAGATTCCTGTTGTCCCGCATTTTCGTTCGCTTTGTCGCAGGATTACCGCTCGTCCCCCCCCCCCCCCCCCGCCTTCCTCCCCCATCACGCCGCGCACCCCCAACAAAAGCCCATTTGCCAAGAACCCTGGCCACGTTTCTGTTTCCCTTTGTGTGGTGCCGGGCGGGGCGGGGCGGGGCGGGGGGCGGGGCGCGGGGCTGGGCGGGGCGAGCGCGCCTGCAAGGTGTGGCTGATACACTTGAGGCTGCAGGGCGGTGGCTGCAGCAGCAGCGACGCCAGACAGCGCACGTGTTGTAGTTGGAGATAGGGGGCTGAGAAAAAAAAGGAATGAACTGAAAGGGTGCAACACTGCCTACACGACACTACTAGGCTCAAAGCAAGAATCGGGCGTTGAGCCAGGAAAAGTACCTTTCACTCAGATTAGGGCAGATCTGACGTCATTACCACAGACGGATCCTGTTCCGTTTCCCGTATTCAAGTTTATATTCCAGGGGTTACGGTTCAGTGAGGGAATCACATTTTTCTAATTCTCCCCCCCCCCTTCCCCCTCCCCGCAGCAACAATCAAAACGCACTATTTTCATGATTTTTCAAGCCTCTTTGGCCTGCCTTTCAGTCACATACATCCCGCCTCGTTTCCCGTACATTCGGTTTACTGCGACATTTGTCGAAAATGAGAGGCGCAGAGCGGCGAAGCGGCCGGCAAAAGATAATGGGGCGAAAGAGTGTGGCGACACACAAACGCGATGTCCATACGTCCGCCCCGCCCCTCTCTCTCTCTCTCCCTCACAATGTAAAAAAAAATTACGGTCTCGCATACGAAAAACCGCCGTTAACTCGAACTACGGCCACTCCGTACCTGGCTAGTACCCTCTACGCCACAAGAGCCCACGTTATTAGAACAGTGGGCACGGAGTATTTACGGAAATGTTACCGGTAATTTTTATCCGGTCGTTTCCGCTTCAAGTACGGTGCCTGTTACGGCGTTTCGTGTATGGAAAAAGTACAGGAAAAATAAACCGTAACTTCATCGAGGAAAGAAGTCACCGTATAACTAGCTCCGTACCGGAGGCAGTATTTTAACAGTGCTCTCAAATAGACGCGTGTTGTTCTCTTGCATCCGACCCCTATACCGCAAAAAGCAGGCGCAGCCACGTGCACATAAAGTGAGTGAGTGAGAGAGAGAGAGAGAGAGAGAGAGAGAGAGAGGGGGGAGGGGGGGTACGTGAAAAACCAACGACATAAAGAGCCGAGCGAGCGTCGTGCTCATTCTGAAAATTATTAATTGCCAGCGCGTCGCGTCCATTTTGGTTTCTGTGCGCCGCCGTCGCGTCGAGTTTTAGAGTTCGGCGAGGCGTTGCGCCGCTATATATTGCACGGTTACACTGCGCACGATATTGAACTGCCAGTGCAGGAGGCAGATGTCTCACCGAAAAGAAGCGTGATGTTCCGCCCAGCTCTGATTGAGTGAGATCCTAAAATATCACTCAAATCTGCTGCCGCAGGGTTCACCGTAGCTTACAGCGAAACTCACCGTATGCTTTTTAGAGTGCGGCCCTGCTGATCGGCTGGCAGCGGAGACACGGCCGCCTGCAGCAGCGCCCGCCCCGCCCCGCCCCGCCCCGCCCCGCCCCACCCCTCCGGACTATAAAGCCACCCGCACAGTTGCATCGCCCCTAAAAGATAAATCAACGACTCATGCAAAGTAGCCGAGAGGAGGGTGGGGGAGGGGAGGAGCTCTCCTCTCAGTTAGCCAGGGTTAGCCATCCACAACACGATTACCGCGGATTCATCCATCCAGGTTGTGAGAGAGAAAGAGTAAGGGAGGACGAGGGGGATAATATGAATGAATGAGGTGGGGGTGGGGGTGGTTAGTCATGATGTAGAGCTCCGGGCCGGCCTGCGCGGCGCCTAGCGAAAAAGCAAAAGAGGATATGCGTCAAAGGGAGTCGCGGGCTCTTATTCACTGGTTGTCGTCGGGAGATGGGGAAGGGGGGGGGGGGGGGGAGGGGGAGGGGGCTTTGTCCGCACAACAACACCCCGGGCTCGCCGTCTCTGCGAAACGATCATTCCATTCAAAAGAAAATAATTTAGATACAGGGTGCCATATTTTCGACTTCGGGACATAAACTCACGGAGAAACCGTTTCTTTTAGTTTCGAGCGGTTTTGAGGGACCATGGCATCAGGGCATGACCGGACTGTTTCTCCAATTCCTGTCCTCGAAGCCATGCGGTGGTTCTTGGAAACCAAGGCTTCGTTTAAACCGTGCTGATATTCGAGTTGGATTCCAGGGCGGGGCGGGGCGGGGCGCCCCCCGGCCGCGCCGGGCCCCCCGCTAGCCCGGCCGGGCCCTCCCCCAAGGCCCACATCATGTTGTTGGGCCGTGCCGCCGGGCCCGAGGGCCCGAGGGCGGGACGGGACGAGATGGGAGGTTCGATGGGGGCGGATGAGGTTAAAGGCTAGAGGGGGCCCGGGCCTTGTTCCCGCATGTTTAACTTGCACCACATCCTCCCCAGGCAGGCAGGCAGCGCTCGCCTCGCCCGACCAGCGCGCCGCAGCCCCCAGCGCGTTGGACCCCGGCCAACACACAGCCTCCACCCCCTGGACACTACCCCTCATTACACGCACAAAGAGATTTTACGACCCCCGCCTTTGCAAGAAAAAAAAACACATCAGAATGAGGGAAAGGGAATTAATTGGCCATGCATACGTGGAATTATTATGCAAAAGAAACTAAAAGGGTGTTTAAAGTAGAGTGGCCTCCACTTACACCGGCATCATCCCTCCGTCTGCCCGTGCCCGACACTGTTGCCCCGGGGCGCGCTGGCGACACGGCAATCGCCGCCACCCTGCTTCCGAGCAGCGCCCTACCCCGCCCCGCCCCGCCCCGCCCCGGGGCTGCCTCCAAACCTAGTTAGCGCCCACTCACACTGCACCCTTCCCTCCTAGCCCAGTGCAGCGCGCGCCTCGCCGACCCCAGTGGCGCCCGCCCCGCCAGGGGCGCCAGGACGACACCAAAACTTAAAAGGCTGATGGCTGCAGAAAGTTTACGCCCGCGCGACAGCATGAGCGCGACACCAAAGAAAAAGACCATTTATATCGGCGCTTCTGACGCGGCGCGCGCGCGCGGGCGTGGACGAGGGGAGTATAGTGACACGCGGAGGGTTAAGCCGAGTCATGCCTCGGGGAGCGGCGCGGAGCGGAGGGGGCGCTGCCGGCACAACCAGCTCCCCCCCCCCCTCGCAACCGCCACCGCCCCTCAGAGTAAACGACCTGAATTGAATTCATTTCCCCACGCAGAAACGTCGTCCAACTCATGTTTCCGTGAAACACAAGCGCTGTGGGGCGGCGCGGCGCGGCACGGCGCGTATCCATACTCTCTGGCAACCTTACAGTGAGAGAGACCCAAACTTTTTGGTGTACACGGTAAAAACTGTCCCCTGATGTCCAAGGACCATCTGAACGATTCAAGGACCGCCTCATGCCGTTTTCCCACCCCCGTGCTTGAATCGTCCCGATGGTCCCCGGACACCAAGGAAAGGTTTTTAACCGTGTGGGACCAAACGACCTTTCGACCTTTCAGTGTGGGACCAGCGTGTCTTACGCCTTTTGGCGGCGTGAGGCTCAGTGCGTCCAACACTTTTTAGTCTGAACACGATATGCCCTACACTGAGTGAGGCATAGTTGGGTCTCTCACATTACAGGAAGTTTTCGAGAGCAGAATATAAAGCAATCAAAGACGAGACGACGAAAGGCAGATATCTTTCTCGCTCCCGCTCGTATTTCTCTGTCTGCCTGCCTGTCTCTCTCGCACAGACACACAAACTCTCCGACACACACCGGCTGCTCCAGCTCGTTAGCCATTCGCTCCTGTTTGCCGCGGGAGCATTTGTGTGAAAAGCAATTCCGACGTCTGCGTCGAAGCACGTGCGTGTTTGAGCGGTTAATATTTAAATGGACCCCCGACGTTTGTTTGCAGTGCGTGTGCTCCCCCCCCCCCCCCCCCTCAGCAGCGGGCTCTCCCTTATTTTAAAGCATCCCAGATTCTTAGGGCCGCCCAGCCGGGGGCCAGCAGGCAGCAGGCAGTCTGGGGCCTCTTTATAAAACATGCAGGCACGGGCGGCTCCGGGGGGTGGGGCGGGGCGGGGCGGGGCGGGGCGGGGCACTGGCTGTGGGGCTGGTCTCGCAAAGTACTGTAACTCTCGGAGCCTGACGGCCCGGCTCCAGTCCGGCCCGCGACACCTGAATCGGGCAACCAGAGCGCGGCGAACGCCGGCGCAAAAGGGTGGGTGAGGAGAGTGGGGGGCGACCTCGGCGGCAACTCGATCCTTCCGCTCCACTCGCACAGGCGGCGGTCAGGGCCCGGGGAGGGGGGGGGGTCTCGTAGCAGCACAGGCGGCACCCCCACGGCGTCAAAAACGAATCCTTGGTCTCCAAGAGCAAAGTAAAAAGGATTTAGTTCTCATTAGGAAAAGGCTTGTAAAAATCTCACGTCTGACGTCAAAATCAGACATTTTGCAAGGGGAACAATCATCATCATTACCATCGTCATCATCGTCAATTGTCATCATCATCATCATCTCTGTTTCCAACGACCTGGCGACTCCGATTCACTCCAGTTGTATAATTGCACCCTTGTTCATGTAAAACACGCTCACCCAGCAGTGAAACGAGCAACTTTGAAACAACATTGAATTTCGGTTGACGCCCTGCGCACGGTGCGCGGCTCACTCGCGGTGTCACAGCCTTTGGGCCCGTCCGTCGGGCCCCGGCCTGCCCCGCCCTGCCCTGCCCCGCCCCGCCCCGCCACCACCGGCAGCGCGACGGCACAGCTAATTTCGAGCCCCGCCGGACACGGTAGGCCGCGCGCCGCACAGCCGCGGCTATATCCACATGGCATACAGTGGGCCCCACACTGTGCTTTTGAAAAGACGTCAGAGATAAAGCTCTCGTGTAAATAGGCTTACAGCTGGAGAAGGGGTGGGGGTGGGGGGACGCTACTGAGTGCACCTGTCCTTGTACTCTGAATGGCATAGGCTCGATCCAAACGACGCCATAGCGCTGAAATAATTACACGTCCAGAGGGGCTCTCGTCAAAGTCACGAGCCGCCCCGCCCTGCCCCGCCCCGCCCCCCTGCCGCCACGCCCCCGCGCCTCGCGGGCGCGCGCTATCACCGCGAGCTTGTCGTTGAGTACGAAGAGCGATGGCTGCGCGAGACGGGGCGGACTGCTTGACCGGAGCATTTCGGGGCGGGGGCGTGGTGGGGTGGGGCGGGGCGGGGGCGGGGTGGCCAGAGGAACACCCTGTCTGCTCAGCCTTCAGCGCGCGCACACCGCCGCACCGCTGTGTCGCGTCCACGGCCGATCCCCTCTGAGCGTCAATTTGGCATTCATGAATCGACGTCTTCCCTCTCCCAGCCCTCTTCCCCTCCTCCTCCTCCTCCTCCTCCTCCTCCTCCTCCTCCTCCTCCTCCCACCCTCTTTCCGCCTCCGCGTCGGACGTACGTGTCCAACATAACTTGGGCCTCAGCGGGACGGAGAGAGAAGAGATATACAAGCACATTGCAATCCATCTTCCGCATAGTACCAAGGCAGGGAGAAGGCAGTGGGAGAGTGAGAGAGAGGGGGGTGGGATAGGGGAGAGAGCAAAGGGGTGAGGGGCGGGAGAGAAAAAAAAGATGAAGGCTGCGGTGAGCGTACAACTTTATCGTTCTCTCTCTCTCTCTCTCTCTCTCAGTCTCTCTCACACACTGAGGTGCACGTAAAACGGACCGTGCGTAGCGTGACCAGGGCGGTGAAGGAGAGAGAGAGAGAGAGAGAGAGAGAGAGAGAGAGAGAGAGAGAGAGAGAGAGAGAGAGGTCGCGAACACAAGAGGGGTAGAGGAGGGGCGAGCTACAAAGCAGGAGGTGCAGAGGTGTGCGCGAACGTGACCGGCTGAGGTGTCGGCAACTTTACCTGAAGGGAAAGTACTCTGATCAGTTTTGGTCTCGCGTGCACCGCGGCGCGGCCAGACGAGAGCCTGTACGAATACGAGAACACCTCAAGTGCTGCTGGTCGTCCCCACTCCAATTACAAACAAATTTCTTCGTATCGGAAACGAACTCCTTCGCATATGCGAACAAATTTCTTCGCAAGCTAATGACGTAGTAGCCAAATTTTCACTATGCAAGTAAATTTTTCGCAAGAATTTATCAGTGCACACCTTTCCGAGCCTACATGACGTGCCGTCTACCCTGACTGCGACCAGACAACCTTGAGATGAGGCGGACAAAGTGGCGGGCCGTGGCCGGGCGGGGCGGGGCGGGGCGGGGCGGGGCGGGGCGGGGTGGGGCGGGGCGAGGCGGGGCGGGACGAATATGGGCGGGTCACGTTCCGTTGGCGATGGGAAAGCCTCTCCCTCCCTGCCGGCGTGGCGTGGCTTGGCGTGGCTTGGCACGGTGCGGGCGCGGCACGGCTTTCCAGATTCCCCGTCATTGTCACTGCCTGCTCTAGCTTAGTCTTAAAAAACGAACCCAATTTAGATTTTTGCAGCGCGGACACATTTTCCAAAATGGAAAAAAAATGCCGGGAAAGAAAATGAAGGAAGTAGTAGGAAAGAGAGAAATAATGATGTTCACGCTTCTGTGACGAGGGATCCACGCCGCAACGCCCCGCCACGCCGCGTCCAAATAATCCCCCTGCCCCAGGGGAGGGCGGGAACAGAGGGGAGGGGGGAACGGGAAGAAGAGGAACACCAGGCTCACGCGGGTCTCGCGCTATCGCCGCCAAGCTGACCCAGGGGGCGAAACAAGGCATAAAATAGATTAACTTCCAAAAACTCCAATGTCACTCAGGAGGGGAAATACGGAAGCAGCTTCGTTCGCCACCAGAAACCGCGTCGTGTCGTCCCGCGGGGAAAACTTTTACCCTGTCGTGCGTTGGCAATCACGACCAAAGTTTGTTACGGTGACAAGTCCTTAATCAGCCACGCCCCACCCCATCCCGCCCCGCCCCGCCCGACCTTGTGTTGGGGCATAATGACTGACCGTGGCTCATCTTTAAGTAATGGTGGGAAAGGGAAAAGCATTATGGGCGCATGTATCACACTCAGAAACGGGCGAGAGAGAGAGAGAGAGAGAGAGAGAGAGAGAGAGAGAGAGAGAGAGAGAGAGAGAGAGAGAGTGCGTGTATGTAAGAGGTGTAGAGAGCGAGAGAAAGAGAGCGTAAAGGAGGGAGAGAGGGTAGGCGGGTTGGGAGAGCAGGGCAGCGCAAAGCACTCCCAGAGGAACTCGGAAAAAGACGCATCTCATCAACGGAACATGGCGGGACGGGTTGGAGAGCGGCTCACATTATAGCACGCATACCAAATTGGAGTCCTTGCTTCTTGATTTTAGTCCCACAGAAAAGCAGCAGCGAAAGACACAGACACAGGTGGCGGTCTATCAATTAGCATATCTACGTGTTCTCTTAGAGTAATTTTAATAAACCCACTCGTGCTGTTTGCACGACTGCGTGCCCACGACACAAATGCCTCACCCAGGTGTTATCAGACGCTGGTAGTCCCTGTTGGCCGGCGCCCCGGGGGCAGGGGGGAGGGGTGGACTTGCGACCAGCTTTTCGATATCGAAATAACATGAAAGGTCATGGACACTCTGCTGTGAGGCTCGACACGAGAGCGAGGACGACAGGGAACGCGCGGATGACTCGGCGAGCAACGAAGGAAAAAAAAAAGAGGGGAAAAAAGACAGAAGACAGACAGGCCGTGCCGGTCTTCGTACTCCGTTCCGTTCTCGCGCCGCCCTCCAAGTTGGGATCGCCCCGCCCCTACCCTCCCGCCCCTGCCCTCCCACCCCTGCCCGCCCCTACCCTCCCGCCCCTGCCCTCCTGCCCCTGCTCGCCCCTGCCCGCCCCTGCCCTCCCGCCCCTGCCGGGCCCTTGGCCGGGCCGCCCCGCTTTGCCTCCTGCCTGCCTCCTGCCTCTCGAACAATTGCGCGTCTCGCTTCGGGTCCAGTCGGGGCGCCGGGGGCGGGACGGGGGGGAGGGGGGGCCGTCGCTGGCGAGGGACAGGAAGGGACTTTGGGGGAGCAGTTAGCACTCTGCCATGGAAGGATGCCTGTACCCGGCTGGGGCGGGGCCCCAGGGGGCGCGCCACGCCCCGCCACGCCCCGCCCCACCACGCCACGCCCCGCCACGCCCCGCCCGACCACGCCACGCCCCGCCGCGCGGTGACACGCATCGCATCCCCACCTCACCCCCGCCCCGCCACAGCCTGCACCCCCTGAGGCCTGTGTGGCCCCGGCGTGCCTGCTTGTTGCGCGCCTAGAAAGCCCTTTGCCGCGTGCCACCCTCCCCGCCCCCTTCTCCTCCATGACACACACACACACACACACACACACACACACACACACACACACACACACACAAACACGCGCGCGCGCCGCCGCCGTGGCAAAACCGACATGAGTCCCGCCTGAACCTGAGCCCGGGTCTCGTAGGTTAGGCGCAAACTCGACAGCAGTCTGAACCTGGGAAGAGACCTCGGTACCCCGACCTATGGGACTGGCCCGGGTCGCCTCTGAAGCCTTCCGGGCTGTGGTTCGGGCGGGGCTCATGTCCGTGCCTTATCGTCGCCCCTAGAGAGACTCTCTCTCACCAGGAAGTAGATGGCAAACGGCATGACGACGACGGCCACCAGGAGGTCCGCCAGGGCGAGGCTCACGATGAAGTAGTTGGTGGCGTTCTGCAGCGAGCGCTCGCGCAGCACGGCGAGGATGACGAGCACGTTGCCGAAGAGCGTGAGCACGGGGAAGGCGAGCAGCGCGAGCGCCCAGTACTGCTTGATGAGGCCGGCGCACGGCACCAGGGTGCCGTTCACGTTGCACAGCGTGCCGTTGCCGGCGAGGCTGTCGTTGCCCCAGTCGGCGTACGGGTCCTCGCCGCTCAGGTTCAGGTAGGCGCGCACCGCGTCCTGGCCGCCGCCCGGGCCGCCGCCGCCCGGGCCGCCGCCCGCGCCGCCGGGGTCCATGAGCGGGTCCTGGTCGGGCCACACCAGCGCCTGGGCCACGGCGCGGGCCAGCAGCAGCGCCCCCGGCGGCCCCCCGGTCGTCAGGTTGAGCGCGTCGTCCATCATGTCGGCGCTCATGGCGGGAGCGGCCAGCAGCAGCAGGCTAGCGGCCGGGCGGCGGCGCCGCCTCGCGCCCCGGCCACCGTCATGCCGGCCGGTGGCCCCGTGTCCTCATGGCCGCACGCACACACTCACACACTCACTCACTCCGCACGCGCGCACACACACACACACACACTCGTTGGGGTGACGACGCGCGGCTCGCCTCGCGGGTCTGCTCAGCAGGGCGCGCTACAGGCAGCAGCCCAACCGCTTGCCGCCCGCGCTGGATCGCGACTGAGGCGCCCCGCCCCGTCAGCGCCGGAGCCACCCCCACCTGCTGCGGTCCGCCCCGCCCCGCCCCACCCCACCCCGCCCCGCCCCGCCACCTCGGATGCACAGCGGCAGAGAGGAGCCGCGGTACGCGGTACGGTGGAGGTCAAGCCTTCGCCGACGTTTCTTGGGGGTCCGCCTTGTCAAGTTCAACGCGGTGCAAGCCGATCTGACAAACCCCAGCACAGGCTGACAGCGAGGGAGGGAGAGGAAGAGGGAGAGGAAGAGGGAGAGAGAGAGAGAGAGAGAGAGAGAGAGAGAGAGAGAGAGAGAGAGAGAGAGAGAGAGAGAGAGAGAGAGAGAGTGGAGGAGGAGCCCTTTCTCCTTGTTTGAAATCCCCGTAGTGTGGCTCCCTCCAAGTCCTCCAAGGTGTTGGCGCTGCTGGTGACTGGCAGGTAGGCAAACAGCGCGGGAAATGCTTTCGCCGGCCTATGCTGTAACTACATTGCTGGATACTTTGAATTCATAGTAGAGCTCACTCAGAAACGTTTGTACAATGTGTTGTGGTTTGTTTCTAGCTAAGAAAAACTAATGTTTCTGTGAAAATGATCTGCTGTTATTTGAAAAAAAAATATATATATCAAGCATGAAAATAAGTAGGGAAACGTTACTATCCCTTGTCCCGTAGGATTTGCAAAGCAGCACTACACGCGCTAATCAAATTCAAGAAATATATAAATACCCTTAATACACCTTCAGAACTACACAAAGCCCGCCGCGGGCTGGGCTGGGGTGGGGGAGGGTTGCGGTAGGGGTGGTAGGCGGCTGTACAGCCGACGGCGGCCCCGACGGCGCGCCAGCGGCCGGGGCGGAGGACCTCCGCGGGGCCTAAGCCGCCTGATGACGGGGTGTTCGCGGCGGCCGCTACACAACTCCGTGATCAGGATTTGAAACTTGAAATCCTCCGGGCAACAGCGCTGCCGGCGCCGCTCGTCCTCACCGCTTTTGGGCGCCCTTCCCTCCTTTTCCCAACTCGACAGGAGTTTGATGGCCTAATAAGCGAGCTCCAGTTCCCGCCTCGGGCTACACAATTGCCACTTGGGCCCAGGCTGGCAAGAGCGGGGTGGGGCGGGGTGGGGCGGGGCGGGCGCGGCGCCGACACCTCTGCTGCTGCTGGCACGCCCCGCCCCGCCCCGCCCTCACCGCACTTCTAAACTTGGCGCGAGTAGCTCTACGAATGCTCGTTAACCGTGAACGCGAGGGAATGCATAATGATGCTAACGAGAGTGTCAAAGCAGCGGGGGAGGGGGGGCTGTAAAAGAAAAGAAAAAGAAAAACACGCCTGCGCGGCTATTCCTGCGGCAGACAAATTGAAAAACAAGCGGTTTTGCGCCTATTCGCGCTAATGAAAGGAAAGGGGAGAACCAGCCTCAGTCCCTTTCTGAGGCGCAAACGTGGGGGCGTGGTGGGGCGTGGCGTGGCGGGGTGTGGCGGGGTGGGGCGTGGTGGGGCGGGGTGTGGCGGGGTGGGGGCAGCGGGACCCGCGAGACGGGGGGCTCAAAGGGCCCGTGCGCGGGCCGCGCCCAAATAGACATCGCCCCCCCCCCCAGTCCCCCCCGGGGCCGCTCCCCCCCCCTCCACCCCCTCCTTCCCCCCGGGGTCCCGCGCCAGCCCTAACGGCACATCAAGTCGCTAAATTCAGGCACTGATCCCGTCCCCGTCGCTCAGTAGGGACGGGCGTGCGGGCTTCATGAGTCAGGGTCGCCGGGCGCGGGGTGGGGTGGGGTGGGGTGGGGTGGGGCGGGGCGGGGCGGGGCGGGGCGGGGCGGGAGGTGTGGTGGGCTTGCAGAGGCGGGGCGGGCCTGATGCTACTGGACGCCGGATCTGTCGGACGTGACGGGAACACGAAGTCATGGGGATGAGTCTCTACCGCTGCCCGACCGACCGACCGGCCCACCCTACGCCCCACCTCCTCGACCCACCCCGCCCGCCCCGCCCCGCCCCGCCCGTGGTCCCGCTCGTTCGGCGGGGACTGAGTGACAAACCAGCGCGGCAGAGCAGAGTCACCGCCTGCTTCGCGCGCACCAACCAGGCTGCCCTTCTGCCCCGCCGCCCCCCAGCAGCTTCCACCGAAACGAAATAACATATCCATCGAAATTTCGAAGCGTTCTGGTGTGCGCGCGCGCGCGCCCGCCCCTGACTGCACGTCGAAGCAGCAGGGAGATGGATGAGCGCCCCGGCCCGGCGGGGCGAGGGCCGCCTGCCAAGGTGCTGGCTGGATCCCCATCCGCAATCCCGCGGGGATCCCCCGCAATCACACGGCAGCAGGGGATCCCCCGCGGGGTGCCCTGCCCTGCCCAGCCCTGCCCGCGGCGCGCGCATTTCGATAACAGCGCCCTGCAGGCCCTGTCCCCGCTGCTGCTCCTTGCCAGATTATAAAACACCCCGCCCCGCCCCACCCCACCCCGCCCCGCCCCGCTCCTCGGCGCCAGGCTCCGCTATAGCTTTTCTATTCCTTAGACGACAACGGTGACGTCCCTGCAGCGGCAGGACTTATGGCGCAGCCAAACTCGACGCGCAGCAGGGATTTCTCATATTCGCGATATTGCAGGGCTCGCCTCGGGGAGAGGAGGAGCAGTTGTGATGTTTCGGCGCGGAGGGGGCAGTGCGGGGGGGGGGGAGGATCAAAGAGCGCAGTCCCCGGGAGCATCCCATCCCACAGCAGCCGCGCTTCTAATGGACCAGTTGAGCCAACGCTGGGGACGGACGTACCCGCTGAGCCCGCCCCGCCCCGCCGCGCACTATGGCGGAACACCCCCCGGGGCCAGCCCAACGCAAAGTGAGATACTTGATATTTCGACATGCCGCAGGTTGTGCCGCGATTGAGCGGTTTCAATCGGACACTTTAACTTTGTGATACTCGAAACTATCTCCGAAATTTTACACATCCTTCGAATAGATCCAGCTCTATACACACAGAAAAGTGACAAACAATGCTACTTTGCGTGTTACAGTAAACGAAAAGGGCTACGTTCCAACCGCGGCTGTAACAAAATAAAAAGGGGGAGAAAAGAGAGACAAACGGCAAACAAATAAAGAAAGCAGTCCCAGCAGTCGTTTCGGCCTGTTTCTCTGCCTCGGCAGGGATTTAGGCGCGCGGGGGGGGGGGGGGGGCACTGGCTGATAATAGCAGTCGCATGTTAATTGGGCCCTGCCGGCCGGTCGGGCCTGGAAGAGTTGACTGGACTGGTTAGGGCCTAAGTGCGACTGCCGTTTGCATATTGAGTGGCCGAGCTGATCCCTCCTCGCGGACGAATCAATACGCCGCTGTAATGTGCCAGCAAGGTGCTCCTCGCGACTTACACAGTCAGAAAGGAGGGACATCGCCCGCGCGATCTCGATACCGCAATTCTCTATATACTATGTCAGACTCCGACGAGGGATTGAGACACGTGTAATCAGCAAAGATGTCTGTCAGAAGAGACCTAAAAGCACGACACCTCAGGTTTCGGTGTATTGAGGGGAAACCGAGGGGGTCTGCAGTCGCGTAGAAGTCGGGTCACTCCACTCTTTAACGGCCTATTAGTATGCGTAATAGAAGCGTAATAAGACTGAATAACAAAATTCTCTATATTTTACGTGTAGAGTGTATACCCCTCGGGGGAAACCGTGAGGGGACATTATAACGCGTCCACTCGTCCAGAACAGGGAGAGAATAATAAGAGGGGCAGCTCGACTTACCCCACTCGTACTCAACGGGGGTTGGGCTCGCTGGCCCCCTCGCCCTCGCGAGTCTTGTTCATCCCTATTGACAAGTAGAGGCGTGGCACGGCCTGCTCACTCGCCCCGCCCCGCCCCGCCACTCCTCTAGGGCTGGACCGAGCGGTTTGGGTTGGGGCGGGCGGCAAGGAAGAGGAAAAGCCGCCCCGCCCCGCCACGCCACGCCACGCCACGCCCCACCGGCCGCAGCCCCACACCACTTCGCTCGCAAAAGGTTGCCCCGCCCCGCCCCGCCCCGCCCTGCACTAACCCCCCCGTTAGTATAGGGCGAGAGGGCGCTTGGCCCCCACCTCAAGGACGCAACGGCATTCCTCAGCGCGGGAAAGCTCCTTGGGGCTCACAAGTGCTAACGTCTTTGCACGCCCACCATGTACAGAGAGAGAGTTTGAGTTTGAGTTTCAGTTTGAGTTTGTTTATTGTCATTGAACTTGGTTAGTTATTGACAAAAATAAAATCATAAAATCATTACATATTTCTTTGGAGAAAATCATCAATACAATAAAAGGTACCATTTAAAAGTAGTTTTTTCATTTCTGCTTTAAATCGCTTAGAACTTAAATTTCTAATATATTGCGGTACAGAATTATATAAAGTTGTTCCTTTGAAAAATACATCATTTTGTGTTAATTTTAGGGTATTGTTTTTTATATAAATATCTCCTTTCTTCCTAGTATCATAACTATGAATTTCTTGATTTAAAGTAAATTTATGAAAATTTGTCTTCACATACATCAACATTTCAAGAATATATATTGAGGGTAATGTAAGTATCCCTAACTTTTTAAACAATGGTTGACAGCTAGAGGTCTGAGGAAGGCCATAGATAGCCCTTATTGCGCGCTTTTGTAATTTAAAGACTTCAAATGCCATAGTTGAATTTCCCCATACTAGAGTGCCATAAGTGATTAATGAATGGAACATTCCATAGTATGCTAACTTTGCAGTTTCAGGATTGGTCATGTCACTTATTCGTTTAATTCCATATACGGCTTTACATGCATTTTTTATCAGCTCTTCACAATGTACGTTCCAACGTAAAAACTGGTCAATATTGATACCTAGAAATTTTGTGTCGTTAACATACAAATGTTGATACATGGAGTTGGAAATTGTAACGACATGTTCATTGCTTCTGAACTGGATCTGATGAGTTTTTGATTCATTCAACATCAATTTATTTTGTACACACCATTTTTTCATATCAGCAATAGCTTGTATTAATTTTAATTCCATTTCTTGGTTATTTTTACCTTCAATAATCATGTTGACATCGTCTGCAAAGTTCACGATATGACCTCCTTTTATGTGGCACGAAAGATCATTTATATAAATTAAAAATAAAAGTGGTCCCAAGATACTGCCTTGGGGTACTCCACATAGCACAGCAATTTTATCTGACTTAATTTTCTTCATGACACCATCAGTATAAAATGGTATTTCCACCAAATGTTTCCTATTCTCTAAATAGGATCTAAACCATTGTAACACATTTCCTCTGATACCACAAGACTCAAGTTTTGAGAGCATTATTACATGATCAACCATGTCAAAAGCCTTTGACATATCATAAAAAATACCAGTAACACATTTCTTAGACTGAATATTTTCATATAAATTGTGTATAAAGTCAACTATAGCATTTGCTGTAGATTGGTTTTCAATAAATCCAAATTGAGACTCAGATAGGATACTAAATTTTTGAAGATATGCTCTCACCTTTTTGTTCATTATGGATTCAAATATTTTTGCAAAAGCAGTGATATTAGCAACAGGTCTCCAATTTGTTACATCTTCTTTTTCTCCTTTCTTTTTATACAATGGTAAAATTTTAGAGGTTTTTAATCTTTCTGGATATACTCCTTGCTGGTAAGACTCTTGTATAATACTTAAAAGAGGTTCAAGTATTTCTGTATGACATTTTTTCAATATTTCATCACTTACATCATCATTTCCCGAACACTTCTTATTTTTAAGATTCATTATAGCTATTATCACATCATTTTTGGTGACAGGTGACAGGAACATAGATTGTTGTTGTTGTCTTCCACTAGTGCCCATTGAGTTATTTCCATTTTGTAAATCTTTGGCTACATTACAAAAAAAATCATTAAAGGCCTCGGCTACTTTTTCTGGGTCTGAGTACGCCTCAATTTCTGCATCAACTTTCACCTTTATGTTTTCATGGGGTGCCTTTGTTTTCCCCATGCTCTTATTAATAATGGACCACACAGTTTTAGACATATTTTTAGAGGTTTTTACCTCTTCTATAATAGATAGCTTTTTAGCACATTTTAATACTCTTTTATATATTCTCTTATAGATCTTTAGGTGGCTTTTCACATTATCAGTGGGGTTCCATTTGGCTTGTGAGCACAGCTTTCTATAATTTCTGGAAGTAATTTTTATTCCTGTGGTAACCCAGTCTTTGTTAGTACTTGACCTTTCTTTACATTTTTTCAGTGGAAAATGTTTATCATATAATTCCATAAACTTATCATGAAATGTATTAAATTTTTTATCAACTATGTTTTCTTCATATATCTCTGACCAGTCTACACCTTTTAAATCTTCGATAAAAGACATCTCCTTTCTCTCTGTAAATATCCTTTTAAAATTATATTTTGGTCCACTCACCTCAGTAGGTTTCTGCGTTGGAGTGATTAGTTGCATTCTGTGGTCAGACAGACCAACTTCAAGATTACATTTTGAGGCATACAAGTTTTTTGGCATGTTTGTAATAATATGATCTATGGTAGTTTGAGAAAATTCTGTGACCCTTGTAGGTTGGTTAGATATACTATGCATACCATGTAGATCCATAAAGTTTTCTAACCTCTTTTTAATACAAATTTTTTTATGGTCTTTCATGTGAAGGTCTATGTTTAAGTCTCCACATATAATTACAGTTTTCCTCATCTTGCATAGTATTTCCATGGCTGACTCTAGTTTTTCAAAGAATTGGATCACGCAGTTGTCTTCTGGGGCTCTGTATACACTTAATATGGCACTATCATTAGTCAAAATAGCTGCGCCCTCAAATACACTGTCTGAAGTAATATCAGATAAATCTATTTCTTTAAATTTAATACCGTTCTTGACTAGTATAGCTGCACCTCCAAATTTTTTTATTTTTCTACAATATATGGCACCTACTGTGTACCCATCTATGGTGTTTGTGACTAGTTCAGCATTATGTTTACAATGGTGTTCAGTTATACAGATAATACCTGGTATCATTTCTTTCAATATCACCTCTAGCTGAGCAATTTTACCTAGAATACCATTTATATTAATATGACATACACTTCTTAAATCTAAGACAGGTAGATTTTTATCACAGACTTTTTGGTACATGGACGGAGCACTTTCATCTTGTTTGTGGGGGAATTGTTTAATACAATGAGAAATTAGGTTTCCAGCTGGTGAGTATTGTATGGCTGAAAATTCTGAAATTGAATTCGATGGACCCATTGTTTAACCAGGTGATTTTTACCATGACTAGATAAATGCAGTCCATGCCTAGTAAACATTGTTTTTGAATATCGTTCCAAACCAAAATGAATTTGAACATTCTCACTATTTTTGTCATTACACTTATTTACCACCTTATGTACACTCTCATTAATGTTCTGGATAATGGGATTTAAACTAATGTCATCATAACGCGGTGGAATTGGATTCAAAATTAAATTTGTTTGTTTACTAATTTTCAGTAAGTCTTTCACTCCTCTTTCCAAATTGTCTATTCCACATTTTTCAACAGCTTGAGTATCATTTGTACCGGCTAACACTATCACACAATCACCTTCTTTGAAATCCTGACATAATTTGTCAACACCAACAACGACTTCTTGAAATTTTGCTCCAGGTTTTATCACAGATTGTACTTGGTAATGGCCTTTGAGTTCCTTTGACAGTTTTTTATTGCAGCCTCTCCCTTGACTGTCGGCCAATATCAATATCTTCTTTTTCCGTTTAATCCTTGGGCTGGCTCCTGCAGGGCTGTAAGGGTATTGAGCAGTATCAGGGTCTTTGATGGCATCAAATTTGTTGCGTACTGGAATAGTAAACATGTTTACATCACCTGGTCTGTGACACCGTTTGGAAGGTGTCACAGTTGTCCAATGTCTCTCGCCTTTATCAACAAGTTCCATATTTTTGATCTCCAGATTATTGATGTGTTCCTGCAGCTTTTTTATTTCATCCTTGTAGTCAGAAATGATAATACGTTGACAGGCATTTTCATCTATGAGTTCTTCTACAGTTTCTTTCAGTCTAGAATTTTCCGACATCAGATGTTCGACGTCCATTTCCTCATCAATACATATTTCCTCCTCAGAACAATCTAAAAACACGTCCTGTTTTGCTTCATCATTCTTTTTCCGACACTTGTTGCAGATGTAACTATCAACTTCTAGGTTAGGGTCGCGTTTCTCACAGTAATTGTGATACCATTTGTCACATTTGGTGCATAGCACTCCAGCTCTTAGTACATTTTGACACTTTGAACAATGCTTTTTGACTCCTCCCATCCCTCCTCTCTTTTGGTTTATTAAAATTAACTTAAAACTTAAAAAATATGAGACGTCAGTGGCTTACAACATTCGAGCTCGAGAGAGAGAGAGAGAGAGAGAGAGAGAGAGAGAGAGAGAGAGAGAGAGAGAGAGAGAGAGAGGGGCGGGGGATGGGAGGTTATTAGAAATAACCCCTATTGCTCATCAGCACGACGCTCTGAGGGAGACACGGCGGGAGTGGACAGTAGGAGGACGGCCAGCAGACAAGGGACGTATTAGAGAGTGGCAGCAGCAGGGAGAAAGCGCCGGCCAAAGAATTCATCCGCTAACAGGTCCGCAGCGCCACAAAGACTCATCCGAACAGGACAACGGACAGACCTGTCCGCATTGTAATCACGACAAAGACACCTAATAGGGCGGGAGGTCTGGTCTGGACCGGACCACACCGCACGGAGATGTGGGCGCCGCCGAGACCAATCAGGGAACCTGCGCGCTCCCTATACCTCCTCCCATTTTTATTAGATCACCAGCTGGCTAGCGGGAACGGCGCCAGCCCGAGAGAGCGAAAGAGAGAGGCGCCGCGAGAGTCACCCTTCTCCCCGGGATGAATTAAAAGGAAGACCCCAAAAAATATTTGTAAATTCAGAATATGTAAAAACAAAAATATTCAAAACAAAATCAAAAAATAACCAAAATTTACCAAAATTCAAGATTTCTGAGAAAGTTTGAGGGAACAAAAAAAAAGGAAAAACTTAAAAATTTAAACAAATTTAAAAGATGCAGACACTAAAATTCCAGTTCGCCCCCCCCCCTCCTCCCCTGCGGGTAAGACCTAGGACTGTGGGCGAGTGGCACGCGGCTGCCGCCCCCAGACACTCCCACGGAGGAGAGAGGATACACGCGAGTCACGCCCCGACAAAGCGGCCTCATCAATTACCCCCGATAATGCTGATGCCGTCAAAACAGCCAATCCTGCGAGCTTTCCTGCGAATAACTTTATCAAAACCCATCAGAAATAAGCAGCAGCGGCAGCAGGAGCGCGCTGCCTCCTGCTGCTGCTATGGAAAGCGCGGGAAAGAAAAAGATGGATTGAGCGAAATACAGAGAAATTGTTATTTCTAACATGAAGGAATAAGAACCGAAAAGAATGTGGATTGAAAATACCAATGAAAATGTCTGCTTGACAAAACGACGCGCCCCAACCCGCCCGCCTCTCCATATAGACTCGTTGACAGGCTGCTAGGTTGGCTGAGCGCCTTCCTTTCCGCCCTCTCAACTCCCCCTCCGCCTTCCGCGTCCCCCTCCCCTTTCTCCGCACGAATTTGGCTTGCTCACTTCCAAACGGACACGGCCGCGTCCCCACACCCTCTTTCCATCCCAGGCGAGGTATTTGTACGCGTTAAGCAAACACTGGCGTGGTGATAGGTTTAGGTTAGGGGTGGGTGAGGGGGGTAGCGAGCATTGTGCTAAGCGGGGAGGAGGGGCGGGGCGGGGCGGGGCGGCCACACGGGTGTGTACACGTATTGAGGCGAGCCCCCTACCCCCTGCCCCCCCCCCTTCCCGCACGTCTTCATACACCCCCCCCCCCCCCCCGTCCCCCGCTCTCTTCGCGCGCGGCCGTCGTTCAATCTAGCGAACCTCTTTGATGGTGTGCATCCCATCCGATTCAAAATGAATTCTCGCGCGGCCTTTGAGAAGCTGGCGGGGCGGGGCGGGGCGGGGCGCGCCAGGGCGGGGCGTGGCGCATACATCAGCCAGAAAAAGGCGTATACATTACAGACACCTTCCTATCAAAGCTTCGGGGGAAAAAGGGGGGGGGGGGGCGAAAGAAAAGAGAAAGAAAAGAAATCCAGGCCGCAAAAGAAACCGCACGCATCGGAACAGCAAGGAGTGAGGGCGGATAGCGTATATCACTCCACTTCCCAAGTCAAACCGCTATCGCCCCAACGCGGCGAATCCGCTTTCGACGGTCGACGCGACAGCACTCGCGTTAGAAATCCCGTGCGAAAAACGAAGAGCAGAGCCGAAAATGTGACGGCAGCTCATTGGGAGAAATATTTATAGGGGAAAACTTTTCCATGATTAATATTGTAAATTTACGATATCAAACTGTAAAATTACAAATTTTCAACACTTGATATCGACTTTTTGATTCTTAAATGAGCACAAACAGCCGTTTGTAAATTTATGATTCCGATCGTAAATTTACAGCACCGTGATATTTTTCAAATACAGAACTTCCTCGATTCTGCCGAGAAATTTATGACAGGTTAGTCGGTCGCACATCCTCAAGCAGAAACAGGAAATCATTATTGTAGTCGAAATTTATTGAAACAAATCCAAATGTCCTGAGGACATAGCCCGGCATGGCCCTGTTTTATTGAACCACAGAAATAGTTGTTAAGAAACAATGAGTAATGTTATAAACCAATTCGAATAATTTATTCGTTGTATTTATTATCGAAGTTATCACACGGTATCCATTTCTAAGTGGAACGCATGGCGTTGCTAGGCACGACTATAGCGCTCTGCTCAGTGCGTTTGATTGCGGCGGTGGTCTGCGGTCGGGTTGGGCCGGGCTGCGGTCCTCTACGGGGAGCCGCGCCGCGGCCGCGGCCGCCCCACCGAGCCGTGCAGGCCGCAGCCAGGCCATTGGCAGGTGCCGAGGGTAAGGGGGGGGGGGGGGTTGTAAAACGCTTTCTGTCTCAACGAGAGGGCAGATAGCGAACAGGGCGCGGCCGGTGGGCGCCGCGAATCGCGAAAGCCGAGCGCCGGTAGTCAGCCGCCCGCCACGCCCCACCCCGCCCCGCCCCGCCCCGCCCCACGCGGCCGGTGCGGCGCTAGCAGCAGGAGGGTGGGGGGCGGTGAATGGGTGAATGGATATGGGCATCACTTTGAGGCTCAAAATATTTATCGACCAGCCGGTGGGGGCAGCAGCGGCGGGCGGAGCGGGGCGGGGCGGGGCGGGGCGGGGCGCCGAGGGAAGGACCCAGCCCAGCGCTCGCATGGGTGCGCGGGCCGGCGGGGCGGAAGGACATCGACATGTATTTTCTTTGGCGCGGCCACCAGCGGACAGCAGCGCTGCAGCGTTATAATAACTACCGCACGCGAGGAAACAAAACGGAACTTACGGAACTTACAAACCCGGGCGGGGCGGGGCGGGGCGGCGCGGAACTTAAATAAGAGCGGGCGCCACGCCCCGCGAGCGCCGCAGCCAAGACGTAAACGAGGACGATAACGCTAAAACTATGGAATAAACTTCTGAAACGTGACTTCAATTGAAGTACTTCGTGCCAAAACTAAAGTCAATTTGAAAAGTCGCGGTACAGACCGAAGCCCCGAAAACATCGTAAATGTAAGAAGTTACTACGCTCCTCGCCACATGTCTCTTGGAAGGCTAAAACACTGTCGTTTGTGGGGACATTTCACAGTAATGCGCTGCGACAGGTGTACACGTCAAGGCACACTGTCGCGAGGACGCGACATACCGAGTCGAGGTATAAACGCGCGCACACACACACACTTAGGGGACAGCTTCTCGCGGTGGCGCGCGCGCTCCTCAGACTAGACCGCCTCCAACAGTGAATGAAATGAAGGCGTAATTCACTAGAGGCTCCCACCTTTGTCCCATCCCCGCCCCGCCCCGCCCCGCCGGGTCATCAAGGCACACGCTAAACGCCAGAGCGACACGGCGCTCCGTAACCATACGGATAAGCGGAGACGAGGGAACGCTCTCTCCCGCTCTCTCTCTCTCTCTCTCTCTCTCTCTCTCCCGCTCTCTCACACGCACACACACACTCACACACCTGTAGCCTCGCAGCGCGCCCTTCTCCTTCGCTGTCGCACGGCACTCACCCACTGAAACAGAAAGAAAAGCAAAAGAGTTAGGTTACGCTCAAGAAGGCCGTGAGCACTGAGCCTGGCCGGGCAGGGCAGGGCAGGTGCTATGGAACCCTGGGTTTTATTTTACTTTTTTTTTCTGGCAGAGAAAACGTAGAGAGGGGGGGCGCGGCATTCAACGAGTCGTCTCCTGCCAGCGGCTGCTAAAGAAAACACGGCGCAAGCACAGGAGCGGGGCACTCTACACTGTTAATTATTATTCGCTTAGTACACACTAAGAACTTATGCACATTGCTGTTAAGTTAAGTTAAGGAACCATGGCTGTTTATAATCGTGCATATACGATGCAAAAATCATGCATTACGGTTTAGTGTGTAATTGTACGCCAAGGCGCGCATAGTGATCGTCGGCCAGACGCGTACACCATCCGATAGGATTCTGATCCCCCGACAAGTTCCTCCGTGAACGCGTCTTGTATTTATACCGCAAACACGGCGGGGGAAACGAATTATTCTGCAGCACGGAGGGTCGGTCGCTATGCTCTTTGCACCTGTTGATTCAGACCGCGGCGACAGGCATCATCAGGCTCGGTTTTTATTTGCCATTTATTTTTTTATTTATCTTGCGCGATGCTGTTTTACTTTTGAAAAGAGATTGACTGAATCATAGCTGCGTTTGGTGTATTTGGCCAGAGCGCTCGCTCGCAGGGGACGGTTCGGCGCGAGGAGGGCGTGGATGAAGCGACTCCAGACTATCCTCCCCCCCCTCTCTCTCTCTCTGTCTCTCTCTCCCCCTCTCTCTCTCCCTCTCCCTCCTCCCCACAAGCCGGGCGACGGAACGAATGAGCCGCGGGCAGGGGGAGGGGGGCGGAGCGGCAAACCGCGAAAAATTGTCAACTCTGCCTGACAGCAGCAACCAGACGAAAGTGTTTATGAAACCAGTCAGTTTTGAAGCTTTCTCCCGCCAGCCCCGCCCCCCCTCTCACCCACACCCCCCATCCACGGAAAGGAAAGTTACGAGATCTCATCTCCAGGCCGGCCCACAGAGCCGGGGCGCGTACGCAGCAACGAGCGCAAAACCTTGGGGTGGATTTTCACCGCAAGCTACACGGTGAACGCCGTTTTAAGCTACGGTTAGTTGGGGTGCATCACTGTAGCTTTCGGTGAAAATTACAGTGAAATTCACCCTAAGGTTTTTACAGTGCACGGAGAAAGAGCCCGCCTTTCAAAACGGACAGACCGCTGCTCCCGACACCCAAGATGAAGCTTCTCCCCCCCAGTTCGTTTGGATCTCCGAGACGGACGCGAAATGGTCGGGGGCGGGGGACAGGGGCCCGCCGGGGCCGGGCTGTAGAGTCGGTGTGGAGGGGGTGCGGGGCAGACATATGATTCGGTCAATATTCGGGCTGTCGTACACACGGCCAGAGGGTTTCATTCTACCTCCCTTTCTCCCCCGCCCCCCTCTCCCCCTTCGCTTCCCGCATATCACCCGCCTACTATACCGCTGTGCGGACCGGGTGCGCATTTGGGGGGCTCCCAGGAATATACGGACCATCTGTCAAACTAAAAAACGCACGTTTATCACACATTTTACTTTTTCGACTTATTTACGTACACCACTGAACGTGGTATGCGTCACGCATTTCAAGCACGAGCAGCAGGCACCACGCGCAAGGCACTGTTTTTGAGAAACAAGGCATCCGAAGCGGAACGTGAATAAGCATATGATAAGAATTGTACATGTATGTTATGTATAAAATTTGTGCTGGTTGTTAGACTGCTAAATGGAAGCAGGGAAGCTCACAGCTTTGCGTTCAGTTTTGCCAGAGATCAAATAAAATTGTACATACACGAGTTGAAAAGCAATAAGCTGTGGGCGCTGCTGGGCACGCGAGGCGGCTTCCAGCCGAGCCTGGCAGTTGAGCCGAGCCGAGTGAGTACCGCACGGGGGAGAGGTGGGGCGCGGTGAGGAGTGGGCGTGGCCCTGCGCCCGGCCCGGCCCGGCCGCCCCACCTGCCCATGGCTAAACTCAACTCCAAACGCAGTGCGGATGAGATTCCCGTCGCCTCTGCCGCAGCAGCAGCGCTGTCCTATTTTGGCCAGGCAAATAAACGTGTGAACGATCAAAGGTCCAGCCCCTCCCTGTCCCTCCTGCCTGCCCACCCCGTCGTTTATCCAGCTCTGGCGTGGCGCGGCGTGGCGTGGCGTGGCGTGGCGCGGCGTGGCGCGGCGGGGTGGATAGCAGGCCAACGCGGACTGAAGGACACACTGTCATATAGACCCCGCCGCGTCCAGAGTTACAGTCGCGCAAGTAGTTACTTGTTCCGCCCGCCCGCCACTTTAGGCTCCGCTTCATTCGCTGCACTAGAAAAAACAAACGAGACGTGCGTCGCATCAGTTGGTGTGATCATTTTCGGTCACACGACCACGTAATGCGACATAAATTTACGTCACACCATGTGATGCGACGCAAGCTCCAGGGTATACGGCATTTCACATAGGAGGTCGCATCACAAACGTGACCAAAACTACGGTCACACCGCCACATGATGCGACTTCTCCAGGGGTCGCCCTTGCAAGTGTGACGCACGTCACGTTTGTTTTTCCAGTGTGTGCGGCTGCAGGGCGCAGCAGGGTGGCGGGCGGGACCCGCCTGCACAACACTACATACTTTTTGTTACATGGTTATCATCTGTTAAAATTTGTGACGTGTTCATTTACAGCACCTGTGTTGTAAACTTTTGTTTTGAAACAGTTATGTAATTTAACACGTCACAAAAATACTCTGGAAAAAAATTTGCATTCAGAAATAATATGGATGAAACCCCCCTTCAGGAACAAAAAGTGTTGTCCCAGTACAAATTTGTTTCTTCTTGAACAAGAAATATTGCTATGAAATTTTAGAACACGTGAGTCGTAATGTAACAACCTCAGTTTTACAGTATTTCCTCTGTTCGTCAAATAATCATTATCGGAGCGCCGCGACACCGCATGTTTTGTGACGGCAGGGACGAGACTGCGTCGCGTTGGCTTTGATCGCGACGGCGGGGCGGCGGCGCAGGCCAGCGCGGCGCGCGGGAGGGAAGAGGGACGCTCGTTCCAAATCGCTCTGCAGAACTGGGGGCGGGGTGGGGGCGAGGCTAACCACCGCACAGCACCGCTCGGCAGAACTGAACGTTTGGAGAGCGGAATAAGGATTATCATCAAAGAGCGAGGCTCGGAGGCGTTTAATCAACGAGCTCGCTAGACGTCGCTAGGCGGCGAGCAGCGTTATACAGGGCGGAATACAAATGCCGGAACCTTGACAGAACGGCAGACACATAGGCAGACGCAACAGCCCGAGTGAAAAGAGCGCAGGATCCAAAACAAAGCTGGAACGTGCGGTCAAAACTGCTGCAGTATAAGTTGGCAGTCTCGTTCCGTGCGCTCTGTATCCGCCACACGCCAGGTTCGTTCGGTTTCGGTGAATTCCCTTTGACTCCACGCGCACAGCCTGTTTTCTTTTTCTCCCTCCCTCCCTCTCCCTCTCCCTCCCTCCCTCTCCCTCTTTCTCTCTCTCTCTCTCTCTTGCTCTCTCAATATTTGGCGGAGCATTGCGTTGTATTCGTGCAGAGGGCCGCAGATTCCCGCCCATGGCCTCAGGGATCATCAGGGCGGGCAAAACTCAGCAGGGCGTGGGAGGCAGCACGGGGCTATCCCCAAAAGGCGCATCCAACAAGCAGCAAGAAAACAGCAAGGAGTAGCTGGCCGTACCGAACTGTTCGAATCCATCAGACTTTTATGACACGACGAGAATAAAACCTCACTGCCTAGAAAGAAATCTGAGCCAAGGTCCTTGCTTTCAACATTCAAAAAACAAAATCGCTTCAAGACAAAAAATTACAAAATATTTGGTAGAAGAGTCTGAGCTCCCGCAGAACGAGTAAGGTACCGTATCGCAGTCGATCCATTGGCGACGGCAAAAGCCAGCAGGAAGCTGTTGGCTGTCGGCGGCAGACATTACGACTGGTAGCGCCACCTTGCGAGGGGCGGCAGAGCTACGGCCGGCGCGCTCGCGCTACCCCGCGCGCACAGGGAGGACGTGACGTCACGGTGCCACCCCTCCGCCGGCGATACCCCGCGCGCCGCACGGTATTCCCCCTTATCCTCCCCCATCCTCACATCCGGCGCACATGTCGACCGGCGCGCCCAACTCGCTGAAATTTCCGCCCCCGATCGGCAGAGCTACAGCGTCCGTCACTGATGTTATCGGAGCCGCAAGTACCGTCCCCAACAAGCCCCCGCCCCGAAGGGCCTTTGGGATTTGTAAGATTTGTAACCTGCGTACGTAATACGTGTCAAGAATGTGGAGCGCTGGTTATTTTATTTCATTGCGATGCAATGAAAGCCCAGCTTTGGCTTCGACAGCGTGTGAGGCCAGGAATAACATATGTTTGTGAATCGGGGCAACTGGAGGGGATGAAGGTGCGGTTAAGTGTTGGACCGTGAATGTTACCCCGCGCAAAGCCCACCGCGCCCGGGTGGGCCCGGGTCCACCCCGCCTTACCCCACCTTACCCCGCCCCGCCCCGCCCCGCCCCGCCCCGCCCCGCTCCGCCCCGCCCCGCCCGTCCTATTTCCGTAACACTCAATGTTCGGACCAGTGACACTCCAGCGGCGGCGGGCGGGCCCGCCAGGCCCAGCGCTGGCAGGGCCGGGCAAGGACAGAAATACACGGTGCCGATAGGGCTGGGCTGGCCCAGCGTACGGCCCTATCGCCAACCCCTTTGCCTCCTTCCCTGTCCCTTTAGGCCTCCTCCTCCTCCTCCTCCCTCCTCCTCGTCTTTTCCCTTCTCTGTCGCCCCCTCCACTCCCTGAGGGATCAGTGCAGGGCAATTAAAGAACGGGGCCGGAGGAAAAAGAAACACCTTTCGGAGCTGACTTCCGAACTTTTCTGTACAGCCTCCCCCCCCCCCCTGCCCAAAAAAAGAAATCCGTGCGGGACGCAGTGGGACGACTCCTCCGGCTAGTTCTCTTGCGCGAAAAAAAATAATGCCGAAGGCGCATGATACGCGCTCACTCAGCGAAACCGATATTAAAACGTACGAAATAAATACGGCTTAAAGAAAAACATTGGGCACGCGCGCTACAGGGTACTTATGCTCCAGGGCGACGGCTCCGCTCCGAGAATAACTCCAGGGCCAGGGCCTCCAGGCGCAGGGTGGGGCGTCCGGCGGAGAGCAAACCTCGCGGCGAGACGAGGATAGAATTACTTGGACGGACAACTTCAAGGAATGTGGGCGTGCGCTGCTCTGGCGGCCGCACGTCCCCCAAAGGCCAACACACACACACACACACACACACACACACACACACACACACACACACACACAGGCGCGCGCGCGCAGGCACGCAGTCCGAGCCCTGCTGCTGCTGCTGCCCAAGTTCCGGCATGGGGGTGAAACCTTTCAAGTTCTAGGCTCCATTATCTAATCGCAGGGCGATCTACCACCCCCCTGCCTCTTCGTCCTCCCTCCCGCTCTCTCTCTTACTCTCCTTGGCTCTCCCCTCTCCTACCCTCTCTCTCTCGAGCGCGCGGGCCCCAGGTGTGGGCCTGCCCCGCCCAGCCGACAGGCTATCTCTCCCTCTGCAGTGCGCACCGCACACACTGTTCGGACTCCTTTGGCCGGGCGGGGCGGGGCGGGGCGGGGCGGGGCGGGGCTCGTACCACCGCAGGTGATACAGCGCGCTAACGACTACGGGCGCAGCGCGCGACAGCCCCCCACCCCCTCCTTACACTCGGTACAATGCGGCCGGGCAGGCCCGAGCGCCTGCCGGTCGGAAGGTAGGCAGACCCGCCCGACAGCGGCGCATTACGGGCGGGTCTGCTCGCCAGGGGCCCGCCGGTCCCGGTCCCGGCCACGTCAAATGTCTTCCAGCTCTGTGTCCATTAACTTGGCAAGAGGCGAGGCGAGCGGGGGGGCGGGGGGGGGGGAGGGGGGCAGCGCGTGGGTGCTTATTCGACCAGAACCCAGCAGACTCATCACAAAGGCAAACAACAGGTCCATTGCCGAGGCCATGTGTGGTGGAAGGAGACGTATGACGAGGGACGGGGGGCGGGGGTAAATGAGAGAGGGATGTAGTGGAGAGGGAGGCCGGGGAAGCAGTTGATAAGGGAGATATGGGGTGTGAGTGAGAGGGGAACGTATTCCTAACCGGCAATAATAATTGAAATAGAGGTGCGCTAGGCCTCGAGCTCCGCCCCGCCACTATTCTATCCCATGATCCCCTCTCAGCGAGATCGGCCCGGGGCGGGCGGGAACAGTTGTAGTCCGTCGAGTCGGTCGGGAATAAGTGGAGGAGTGGGGAGGGGAGAGAGGAAGGGGCGCTGTGCCTCGCTCTGCTCACAAAAGCCAACACAAAAGCCAATTATGAGGGATATACCAAACTTCCCACAATATAAAATATCGAATATGGAAATCCTTTTGGTCACAAATTTGACGCATCGTCGCCTCTACTGTAGTCCCCGTTGTTCCTTGGCCTGCAGTCAGGCGGGGAGGGGGGGGGGTCATGTTTACCGAGGCCCTTTTCACTCACTAGTCTTAAATTTGCCGTGTACTTCTTCCTCGCTTCTTCTTTCCTTTCTCATTTTTTTTCCACATCGCAGAGACAGCTTTGTCACTGTCCACCGCCCGTAAAGATAAACGAAACGGTGGAAAGAATGATGCTGCGGACGCGTTGAGCGCGCGCGTGTGTGTGTGTGTGTTCAGGCGGGACGGGCGGAGCCACTCTCTGCCTATTTGTGCAGCGGACTACCCACGGACCGCCTCTGGCTAGCCACCCCGCCCCGCCCCGCCCCGCCCCGCCAACGATGTCGAGGTGCGGGGCGGCACACAGACCAGCTAAGAGCTAACAGCCGCAGAGTGACTCTCACACACACACACGCGCGGGCGCGCGCACACACACGTCAAAATGTTTGTCCATGGCCTGTCACTCCGCGGGCTGACTGGCATTGTGTGGCCCTATCGTGATTTACAGTAGAGTGCCACAACGCTCAACAACATGTTAAGCTGCTCAGTTCTGAAAGGTTGCGAACACCACGTGTGGTACAGCAATATAAAAATCATGTATAAATAAAACAAATAGTAAGGCGTCGTAATTTATACAAAGAGAAAATCAAAAAATACAACTGAGCAGGGCAAATAACTCTGATTTCTTTCACACATCAAGCAAAGCAGAACAACTTTAAATACAACCCAGCAAGATTTGAAAGAAGAGAGAAAGAAGAAATCTACGACATTTTGTTCCGGCTGACTTGAACCCTGGAATTTTGATGCCACGTAACTTATGATACACAAAAACGCCGCAAATTACAGGATTCCTCTAACGACGCCCTCAGTCGAGGCGCGGCGCCTGACAACCCTCGACTTGATACTGCGCCATCCTGCGCCGCGGCGCGGCTCGACAGCGCCGCAGCCCCGATGCGGTCAATTACTTAAACGTCGCGCCCAGCCAGCCGCCTTCCCGACAACAAACGAAGCCTGCGCAAAATGTGCCGCAAAATGTGGCGTATTACCAAGCGTATATTTCACCCGCCGCAAACGGTGGGTGGCCGGGAGGATGGCAGGCTCGCAGACACACACACACACACACACCACGCGCGCTCGGAAATAACTGTCGGTTCCTAACCTCAGATGGCGTGGCGGGACGTCACCCATTTTCCAGAGCCTCGCAGACGCGCAACATGAAGTGCTATCCACTGTATGTTTGTAGATTAACGATAAATTTTTAAAATTACGATTTACGAAACATGTCGCAAACTTACGACGAATCTATTTTGCTCGTGAACGAGTTTCAAGCCGGTATGTAGTGCTTGTAATTTTACGATTTGCAATTGTAACTTTACAACTGCACTTCGTGGAAAATTTTCCCGTAAACCTACGGCTAGTTTTCGCAGTGTCTACTGAGCAGAGTCAGCGCGAGCCGCATGAAACACGGCCGCATACACAACAACAGAGGCGCGTTGCAATGTTAATGGCAACTTGAAGTTGAGAGCGGAAAATGGACCGGAAGTCGAGCTCCAGCGGAAGTGGGGGGCGCGGCGGTTAGGAAACGACACGGCAGTGTTGCAATTACCGGTAATGCTACAGCCCTGCAGCTGCACCGCCCCAAGAGGCTGCGTGGCGCCGGGGCGGGATGGTCCGTGTGACTTATGAGACATACGTCTCCTGCGTCGCATGTACCTTCAGTCAAAAGACTTTGCGTCCTAATGTTAGCATGAAAGGAGGGCGTCCTCCTCTCATGATGTCAGAGACACACTTTCAGGGCAACTGTGCCGAAAATAGAGAGACGAAAAAAAAAATGTGTATCGTGCAGTAGGTAGGAAGGTATGGGCGGGCTCGCAACTTCAAAGTAGAGGTGATCAAAAACCGAAAGGAAAAAAATTGGGAAAGAAAAAGAGGGGTGGGGTATGGAAGAGGGAATACACGGGAATACATGATTCGCGCGGAGGCAAAGGGACGGACGGGGCAGGGAGATAAGACCTTTCCTGCGCGTAAATCCCGACAAACAGGAAATGTGTCAAAGTCCGCCAGGGGGAAGGTTCTGACAGCAGAATAGGGCAGTGATGTGGTGAAAGGTTATGTAGTGCCGTGTAACATACTTCCGTACAAAGGAGAGCTTAGCAGAGGTGTTTGTGGTGGTCCCGGGGGGAGGGGGCAGGGATAGCCCCCTATCCCCCCAGGCAGCCGGCTCCTCGCACTTTGTGCGTAAATAACTCCGCAGCAGTCTGGCGCATCACGGAGCGAGGCGCAAAGTGTTTCCGGTTCATGAAGCATAACAAGCTGACGGGACGAACAGGACAGCGCTGCACCGCATCGTGACGGTGAGGCGACACTCCATCCCTGATTGCTTCTCACTGCCCGCCCCGCTCCGCCCCGCCCCTCCGTCGGACGGGTGGGCTGGAAGCACCCAGGCGTGCGACAGCGTCGGACTCCATGTCCTCCCAGCCCAGGAACTCGTTCGACGCGGAGTAGATTAATGCCTCCGCCTAAGAATCCACATTACCGCCGCACAACTCAACTAGATTCGGACAGTCTTAGTAAAAAGGGAGCTTACACTGGTAAAACTAAGGAGTAACATTAGCGCCTTTCATGAAACGTACGGACGACCTTCTTGAGGAGTACAAGAGATCATGCGCTCCTTTCCTCCTATCTAAATGCCTGGGGGAAATCGCCTTGAAGTGTAGTTGTACGCGTCAAGATAAGGTCTTCAAGCGTAGTTGTACGCTTTAAAAAGGCGTAAAACTACGCATTAGTTTTACCAGTGTTCTGTTCTGGTTTCCGAGCTTAAAGACAGAGCGTGTCGGGTCGGGCGGTATGGATATCCCAGTTCCGCGACCTTCACCCGGGCGGAATGCATACAAGCAGCATGATCCTGGATGACCACCTCGCCTCGTCATCCCGAGCGTCCTGGCCCGCTGCAGCCCAAAGCGGCTTACGCTCCGTATTGGGTCCGGGTTCTGATGCCCCCCCCCCCCCCCCGCCCCATTGAGGCTCCCTCCGTCCCGCTGAGGGCGCCCCACTCACAGGTACCGCCTCAGCCAAACATTTGGGACAAATAGGATCTACGGCCGTCTTAATGAGACTTCCCCCTCACGAATCCCGTGAGTCGACTTCTCTTGAGCGAAATCCGCTCGCCGGCGCACCGCGACGTAAGGTAGGGTTATTCCTCATGATTTGTATATGTCGAACATCATATGAGCGAAATATGAGACATGTGGGCGTAAAGCTCTGCTCGTCATTGCCATGGAAACAGGTGAAGGAAAATAATTTTATGCAAAAACGTACAGGCACTTTGATATCAGACCTATCTCAAAAACTATCCAATTTTTCGTAGTATTTTTCGTAGTAGTTTTGTACGAATCGCTTGGGCTTAAAAACTTTCGGTCGAAAGCAATAGGCACCCCAGACGGGGACCTTAAAAGTACATAATCTGATTCGAGGAACGACGCATTGCCGTGTGACTTTAGTTTTCTCACCCTACTTCGCACACACTTCCCGGCGGCACGAAGCTCATTGGGCCGGCAGCGCGGCAGCAAATGCTTCCCAGAAACTTGATCCCACCGGACGTCGCCAACGGCTGCACCCACGCGGCCCTGGGGGCTGGAGCCGAGCCGAGCGCACCAATTGGATTTCACTTTGAATTGGTGCGTCGTGGAAACCCAACGCGACAAACTACACGGCTACTACTCGCAGCCCCGGCCGGCCGGCCCAGCAGTAGCAGTGTACATACAGCGCGGGGTGAGCAAGCGTGAGTGGGAGAGGCGTGGGCAGTCTCGCCCCCTCTTCCTCGACGATCTCTCTCGCGTTCCCCGTACGGCATCGCAGCGGATTTTCACGGTAAAAACTTCGTCGAGGTTTCCGAGCAGCCAGGATTTACTTATGGAGAAAATACATTGTACAGTGTTGGTTTTTCCAAACTGCTTGGACACCTTGTCGAAGTTTTTACCGTGTTGTTATACTCCCGTGCAAATCCCCGAAAAAATGTGTGTATCCACACGGCGTCATGTGGGTGGTACAAATCGCCCGCCGACGCCGTCCGGACCACTTTTTTACTTTTGGCAGTGGGGACGGTGCTCAGTTCGTGACGGCCCCTCCGATCACGCCTGAGCCTCGCACTCACACTACAAGCCAAACCGCCGATACATTCTCCACGGCTCGCTAGGGGGTGTGTGGTGGGGTAAGGCGGGGTGGGAAGGGTGGGGCGGGGGGAGGGGTTTGCGAGGTGGTGCTGGAGGGGCCGTGGCGTGAGCTGACCGCACTGCCCCACAAACGAGCGCGCGAGGCACCGCGGAAGAGAGAAGAGGAGGGAGGGGGAGGACGTAATGGACATGGACAGATTCCGAGAAAAATATGCGGAGAGAGCCCGTCTGCGTCTCGGGCGAGAATATTTGATGCCGCTTGCCCACTAGCAGGAGTGGAATAAGGGATTCGCAAGGTAGGAGTTAGGGTAGGGGGTACGGTAGGGGGTAGGGGTAGGGTCTGCGCGCGGACGTCAACGTCAAAACGACGGGGGGAGCACTGAATTACTGACGTGTCGCCGACTCTCTTATCTCCCCCTTCAGGCAGCGGGGCCAGGGCCGGGGCCGGGGCCGAGGCCGGGGCCGGGGCCGAGGCCGAGGCCGGGGCGGCGGCCGCTACCCACCGGACCGCTATACGCTACAGTGGACGCCGGCCAGACGAGACGCCCAGACCATCAAGCCGGGGCGGAGGCTGCCTGTACTCGGCAGTTCCAAAACTTGTCGACAGCCGCGGTCAGTCACAACAAGTGGATTTGCATGAGGTGCTGAGTAGGGGGGTGGGGGATTTCAGGGGAAGCGCAGGTCACTCCGCGGGGGCTACTCCTGAAACCCTGTGTACTGTACATCATGGCCTGTAGTCCAAGTGTAATCCGTGTCATGACGAACCAATATTTCGGTGATAAAATGAGAAACAAGCCAAAAACGTTGAAATTTTTTTTATGGTTCTCCGGTAAATTAACATGGAAATTATAGTAGTTTCATTAAAATATAGGGTGTAATCTCAGTGATCCCTGCAATTCCGTGTGGGTCAGAAAACTTCCTTACGGCGCGCTCAGGTCAAACAGACCTGTCTGCTACTGCCGGGCGCGGGGCACGGCACCGCGCGAGCGGCAGCGCCGACATTCCCGCCACCTTGATTACGAGGCATTTCTAAAGCCGAGCAAGAATCTGCGCTCAATGAGGACTCCCCGGTCGCACCGCCCCCCTTCTCTCTCTCTCTCCCACCCCCCTCCTCTCTCTTTCCCTCCCTCCCTCCCTCCCTCTCTCTCTCTCTCTCTCTCTCTCTCTCTCTCTCTCTCTCACCCCTGCGCACACCTCGCTGAGCCCCCCGCCGTCATACAGGATGAATTGTGTACGCCGCGCCGCTTTAAGCCATTATTTCGGCGAGCAGCCAGTCTGTGCCGAGGCAGCGCGGGCATCCGAGCGAGCGGAGCGAGCGCCGGGTAGAAGTGCGGTCCGCAACCCGCTCACCGCTCAGCAGCGCTCACCGCTCAGCAGCACTAAGCAGCGCTCACCGCTCAGCAGCACTAAGCAGCGCTCACCGCTCAGCAGCACTAAGCAGCGCTCACCGCTCAGCAGCACTAAGCAGCGCTCACCGCTCAGCAGCACTAAGCAGCGCTCACCGCTCAGCAGCACTAAGCAGCGCTCACCGCTCAGCAGCACTAAGCAGCGCTCACCGCTCAGCAGCACTAAGCAGCGCTCACCGCTCAGCAGCACTAAGCAGCGCTCACCGCTCAGCAGCACTAAGCAGCGCTCACCGCTCAGCAGCGCTCACCACCCCAGCCGCGCTCACCGCCCCAGCAGCGCTCAGCACCGCCCAAGTCCTTTTCCACCCACTAACATCACTACTCGAGGTGAAGCCATGAGCCAAAACAAATTACCTTCAAGATGAGCAGGGGAAAAAATGCTTGACAGCGCGAGAGAGGAGTGTGATGAACGCACTATGACCACCCCTTCCCCCCAGAAATTACACCCACATGTTCAGAACACGGACGCACGGCTATTAAAGCAGTGGCGCAGCATTAGTAGCACACGAAAAACTACTCGTAATTTCTTTGCTCAGCCAGCCTCTATATTATTTTCCGCTGCTCTGGTCTGGCGCTTCCCTCCCTGCTTCTCTTTCACCACACTTATTCTTTCACCAACGTCAACACTGGGCGGTGATGGAGCCGGAGTCAACGTCGTCCCCGCCGCTCCATCTTGTACAGCGCGGGCTTTTTCAGAGTCCTGAAAGCCCCATTTCGGACGAGAGGGCGTGAGACGGCATCCAGCCGGTGGAGATCGGAGGGAATAAAAGAAATAATAAACAAAATGGCGCGCGGATGATGCGCCTGGCTCGGCCCGGCCCCTGCTGCATCAATGACTCTTTTGGTTTGACTTTTGTTCCATTCTATCCCGGCTGGTACCGGCCCCGCCCCGCCCCGCCCCGCCCCGCCCCGCCCCGCCCCGCCCCGCCGCAGGCGCTCCTCATTTTCCTCCTGCATTCAATGCTGCCCAAAACTGATTGGCGATAGAAACACGCGCGAGAGGAGAGGTAGACGCGGTATGAAAATTGTGAATGCAAACGCTGAATGGACAGCAAATGGGCGGCTACTCATCCTAGCGCCTTTCTCTTTATTTCTATAATTATAGCAAGGGAGACGTCGTATATCGTCGGGATCGGCTATTTTTTGTTTGTTTCGGAAACGAGGAGAGAGGGTATGGAGGGGCGCCGGCAGGACGAGGGAAGCGCATGGCGGTAGGGCGTTTCCTTCTTTCGCAAAACAAGAGCATCGTCGTCAGGTAGGCTCAAGGTAAACACGACAGAGACTGGGGCCCGACGGAGCCTTGCGCGGCGGGGCGGGGCGGGGCGCGGCGGGGCGGGGCGGGGCGGGGCCCGGCGGGGCGGGGCGCGGCGGGACGGCCGCCCTCCGCCGAGATAATGCAATTAGGACGGGTCATTGATTAAAGCGGAAGCCAAGACGTGCGCGCCTGTTCTATCCATTCCACCTCCCACTGGAATGTTGCGGGAGGTGAAAGGGAAAGGAGGAGGAGGAGGAGGAGGAGGAGGAGGAGGAGGAGGGGAGGAGGGGTACCTTTGCATCGAGACCACGTGAAAGTAATTAACTCGCGACAAAGGCTGCTCAGCGCGGCGCAAACCACACGAGCTCGCGACTCGCTTGAACGATAATAACTTCAATAACTGGGGGACAGACCAACGCGGCGCTTTAGACCGACCGGCCGACCGGCGGACAGTGGCAGCGTGCAGCTGTTCCACGGTCACGGCTGACCGCTGGAAGAACCCGGTCGGCTTCGGTCGGTCCACACTGTTAAACTGAATTGTCATGTGACGATAAATATTGCTACGAATATTTCGTCACATGACATGAATCTTTCGTCACACTGTGATGAACCATTTGTCATGTGACGAACCTTTCAAAAGTAAAATTTAGCACTGTCATTGTCGTAATGTGACGACTTAAAAGTTAACAATGCAAAAGCCGTTGAGCTCTGTTTGCTGACTGAACCGCGGGCCAAAACCATGCGGAACCTAAATCAGATGTCCAGGGCAATACGTACTCGTACGTCTAATAAAAAATATCTCTCTCTCTTCGTCGGTTGAGTGCAGCAGCTGGAGGCGGCTGTGCCGGGGGGGCAGGGGGGGGGGGAAGTCTTGTCTTCCTCTAGAAACAGCAGGTACCGGCGGGGACGAATAAGTAAAAGCGGCATTCGCCGGAAGCTACCTCGGGCCGGAAGTGCGAGACGAGCCGGAAGTGCGAAACGGGCCAAAGGGCACGGATCTCTCCGCGCGCCGCAAACCGCCACCGCCAGTCGGTGTCTTATTGCTTTTCTTGGTCCGACCGACCTTGCGCTCCCCGCTGAGCCCCCGCCCCGCCACGCCCCGCCAAACCCTCTCGTCCCCAATAGAAAAACTAAATATTTTCGACCCTTCCCTGACGCCGCCTGCAACCAAGGTAGGAACGGCATACGGCACCACGGCACTTGCCAGCAAATGCTTCAGAATAGGAAAGCAGACAGAAAATAGGGAGGGGGGAAAGTACGGGGCGTGAAGGTAAAGGAAGAGCACACGAGAATAATCAATTCGAGATGGAGAGATTGCGCGCGAAGTGCCAAATTTCACGCTGCGTGCTATCGGATCGCACGCAGCCCCCCCCCCCCCCTGCAGATAAGCCCCGCTCCGTCCCCATTCACTGGCTGCGGCCCGTGGCGCCGCGGACCACGCCGGATATGGGACACATCAGCGACTATTGCGAAAATGGGTAGTACGATGAACAGGAAAAGCTCAACGGTCCAGAGAGGGGGGCGGCGGAGGTCGGCGTAAAAAGATATGAGCGGGCGGAAGCACCTTTCTGCCACTCAACCTTGCTATGCCTCTTTCCCACTTCCTCTCTCTCTCTCTCTCTCTCTCTCTCTCTCTCTCTCTCTCTCTCTCTCTCTCTCTCTCTCTCCGTCACTGGGAGGGAGCACTTACAAACTTCCATATTCCACACAGAGGGCCTGTTGTTAAATTTAACAACAGGGAGAGCGGTTTATCATTGCATGTCGCTGTTTGCCTTCTTGCTCCTCCTCCCACAAAGCGAGGAGAGGGCGGCCCGGCGGAGGCTGCGCGCGAACAACTCCTTTGTTTCCGCTTTTAATATTCTTGCCGATGCACCGGCCGTACCGAGCCATACACACGTCCACACGGCTGCAGGAGGCCTGCTGGCCCGCAGGCCTGCGGCGGCACTGAAAGCTGCAGGAAGCCGCAGGACACAGCAACCGAGTGTGAGCGAAATAAAATAAAAATCACCCTGCGAAAGCGCAAGCGAGCTAATCCGCACCAAGAACTGGCATAAAATAAAACATAATATTTAACACTGGCACATAATTTAAGATGTCACCAGGCCGCGCTTTCTTCTCCCCAAAGCGCGCGCCGGAGACCCTTTCGCAGAGGGGGGGTGGGGGCTATTGGCAATTTAGTGGCAGGGATACGATGAGACAAAACTACGACAGCCTTCCCTCTCTGCGCCGAACCCGCCGCCCAGCTGCCGCCCCGCCCAGCCGCCAGAGAGCGGCACATTCCAGCCGATCGCATGCCGCCCCGCCCGCTGCCAGGCCTCCCAGGGCTGTTGGGTCTTGTGCACCGCACGCTATAGCCGTGCACATGGCGCTGACAGAGCTCCGGAGGAGCCGGAAGCAGGAAAGAAAAGAGTCCCTGCTGGTCCCCCTCCCCGGCGCGCGCGCAAGAGTGGTAGTAAAGTGAGACGGGGGAGGGTCGGGTTCAGTCCGGCCCGCCCCGCCCCGCCCCGCCCCGCCCCGCCTTGCCTCGCCACGCCCGGATCCGATTCAGCACTGTCAGCCGCCGCGCCGCGCGCGCCACCGCACCACAGAATGGAAGCAATTTGGAAACGCAATATCAACGAAAACAAGCGTGAAGCCCGCGGTGACGTAAACGCAACATTATGAATGAAGGGCGGAGCGGAAAGCAACGCGATCCGTAACGAATGCCGCCAATTGGCAAAGAGCCGGCCCTTTCACGCGGGAAGGTAAAATAAATATTGTATTTTGCGCATCGAACATGTTTACCAGTATGTACGGAAAAATGCTCGGGATTGAAATAAGTGAGTGCTGACCTCACCTGGTTTTAAAAAAATTGGAACAAAATGTACATATTCACAACACTTGATAGGTCACATAGCTCGTGTTCTAAAGATTTGTTTTTTGAGGAGGTGCGGGGGCGGGGGGGCGAGGGGAGGGAATACGTTACAAATTACTTTGTTTTTTTCGGTTATCATCTCAGGCATCGAAGACGGGACCCGACAAAAGCAATAAACATGAGACAGAACGGATACAATCGCAATACAAGGGAGCCGCAAGGTACAGTACCGTCCCCCTCAAAATGGCATGCAGAAGAAAATGTCACATAGAAGTGTATACAAAGAGTGCTGGATCAGACGTTTGGGTCGGGCGGCGTAAACATCCATTTGGGACGTTCTCTGTCGTGGTACTGCGTTTCGATAACATCACAAAACCGCGATAGAGTTTAATACAGCCGGGCTGACAATCAGAAGTACCAGGGCGTGGCGGGGCGTGGCGTGGCGTCGCGCGTACCCGCCTCGTGGCAGTGCGCTCACACACACACACACGGCGCGCTCGGGCACGCACGCTCACGGACACATTTCGAACACAAACCGTAGAAAAGTAGTTGGGGATCGGAACGTGACTGCAGACTATGCGCATTGTGCGCATGTGCCACTGTGAAAAAAAATCGTAGGTTTACGGGAAAATTTTCCACGAAATGCAGTTGTAAAATTACAATTGCAAATTGTAAAATTACAATCACTACACATCGGCTTGAAATTCATTCACGGGCAAAAAAGGTCCGTTGTAAATTTACAACATATTCCGTAACTCGTTATTTACAAAATTTATCGTAAATCCTAAAAGATATTTTTCACAGTGTGCCATATAGTGAGCTTTGTCTCAATAGACTGATTGGAGCGGGTGATGGCTGTTTGCTATGGCAACAGAGAGACCGACGGATCGGCCCCTTAACCACGCTGGGACCGTGCCTTACATACAATCTGACAGCCATAGGGCTCACTTCAAGTAATGTTTTATAAAATAGGGTTCAATTATGGCGCCAGCGCCAATAATAACAGCCGAGCCCTCTGCAGTTGGGCCGAGAGGAGTGGCGCGTAGGGAGGCGCGGCAGCGGCCCTACAGCCCCCACCCCCTCTCCCTTCTGTATATTATTCGGCCACACGCTTCTACTTTTCGAGAGTATAAGCTAGCTGATAGATTACCTTACGATTAGTGATGGTTATTTAAGTTTAAGCTAGCGATACGTGAACGTATCATCTGCTTCAAATAAAAAAGGGCAGGGCAAGGGAGCCTCAATCAGCAGGTAATGATGTGCCGTGCAGCCCTACGGGCCCCTGGGGACCGGCGGGGCGCGCGGGTGGGGGGGGGGGGGGGGGTCGTCCCCATCATTTGCCCTCAAACTGAAGTGAAGGTCGGGGCGGACGAGAGGAGGATTGAGCGAGGGGAACGGAGGCAGGAGAATATAAAACTGATTCAAGAGCACACAGTGTGGAAAGCAGTCGACAAAAGAGCGCCGCGCCGCGACACGCCCGCGTCCGTCGTTAGATTGCGAAAATTATAAATTGAGAGCCATACCTGGCTGGACAGGCTAGAGGCAAGGTCAAGGGGGAAGGCGTGGGGCGGGGCGCGCGGGGGTGGAAGCCATGCAACTTTTTCCTTGTCTCTCGAACTCCCACTGCTGATGCTGCTGCTGCCGCCTTCTCGCGATGGAAAACTTGTTCTCTTTGACAGGGGAGTCCCCGCCCCGCCCCGCCCCGCCCCGCCGCGCGGAAACTGCGCGCCCGTCCGCCACGTCCACCGCCGCGTGGAAAAAATAAATAAAGTCACGCGGGACCGGTCGCCTTTGATCTTATGGCTCGTCGAGAGCGCGACTGCAGCGGCACTACACCGCGGAGCGTCAACCTCGAAACCCATGTGTAAAAACTCATCCACACACTTGAAGGTGTGTGAATTTCCATTCGCCAGACGTCCAGACAAGTGAGTGAAATTCCAAGCAAATTTCGCACCTTTACTTTTTTCAGTGCCTGAATATATGGATTCACACTGACACACATCTAACAAGTGTGCGACATTCTCACGATACACACTTTCCAGTGTGAGAGCGACACTGCACTGGGCGTGCGCAAACAGTGGCGATACTGTATAAGGATCAGGTTTTAGATTTTAAAAAAATGTAAAAAAACGAGCACAATTTGTATTACCTGGGGTCTACCTCCTATCTCGAAACGGCGAGAAACATACCGATATTGAATGGCACGTTTTGCATACACCTGCTTGCGTTCAGAAATTGAAGCTGTGCAAGCACGATGGCACACCTGTTGGCATACACATATACACACGAGTATGTATACACACGCAGAGCGAGTTGCGCTTTGACAGGCGCGGCGTTCGGGCAGCAAGGAGGGGGAGGGTTGGAGAGTGGGGAGAGAGGGGGGGGGGGGAGTAGCGACGGCGCAACAGCTGCACGCAGGGACTGCTCCAAGTAAAAGAACACAAGCAGGCCCGCCTTTCCGCCAAAGCAACTCGGTGTCCGTGTGCCAGGGGGCGTGCCTGCTTGGCCTGCCGGCGGCGTTCGCGAGCGGTCCGCAGACCCCGAGAGCCCTCACTCGTCGCGATACCACTGAGAAAATCACTATTTATTTATTGAATGAATATTTTTTAATTTGACTATTTTTTAAATGTTAATTTTTTTCCATCTCCTTCATGAGGGCTGGCACTATTTTTTAGCAATCGTTTCGGTGACCAGGAGTGACCCCAGCTGAGATATGCCCTGAACATTTAAAGTCTCTCACAACCCCTATGAGTGGAAGAGACAGAGACGCATACAAAAGGTCGTTTATACATCCGCCCCGAAGCCTTTCCAAAGCAGAAGGGCGGGGTAAAAAAAAGTCAACAAGACAAACAGCAGTATGCGACAAAACAGGCCGTATCAGAGTAATAAAGTGTCACTTTTTGTGCGGCGCTACACAACGGTATGACGCGCCTTATCTACAGTCGGCGTTGTGCAGCCCGCCGAGCCGCGAGCGGACCGGTGATGTACGCGTCGCCTGGGAGGCAACAGGTTCGGCAGGGGTCAGCGGTCGGGCTATGACGCATGAGCAGAAAATGGGTCCCCTGACCCGCCACCACCGCGCCCCGCTAACGCTGTACACTGTAAGGTAACAAAGTTATGAAAGAGAGACGGTAATTACGGTTGTTTTGCCGGCAAATATTAAAACTTGACTTTTTTTTTCTATTTTAAGATACCGTATGCTTTAGTAAACGCTCGGGTACTGCTGCAAACAAAAAATAAAATAAAATAGCTGCCGGGCGTTTCTTGTGTTTTTAACGGGAGTCTACCAAAATCAATTATCGGGCACGATACGGCGAAGCAGGCCACAAGCAACGCCAAGCACTGCCAACACCACGGCATTCAGCAGCGATTGCAGTGCGGCTGCTGAATACACGTGGAACACGCGCTTAAGGGGGCGGGGCGGCCGGGGCGGGGCGGGTCGGGGTGGGCACCTGGCAGGCCGCCATGATGGTGGTAGCGGAGTTCGTGCCCGCGTCACTACGGCGGGTCAGCCGAGCTCAGCCCACAGGGGCCGCTAAAACTAAACACCTCACGGCTATTCCAAATTAGACGGTCAGAAGCGCGCGCGCGCACCGCGGGGAGCGCGGAACAGAGAGCGGGAAAGAGAGAGAGAGAGAGAGATGAGCGAGTGAGAGTAGGACGGTGCGGCGAGGATGGACGCGGCGGGGCTTATCAGCTGGTTAATCAACGGCGGAGGTGCGGCGGGGTGCGGCGGGTCCAGCGGGGTGCGGCGGGGTGCGGCGGGGCGGGGTGCGGCGGGGTGCGGCGGGGTGCGGCGGGGTGCGGCGGGGTGCGGCGGGTCGTGGCGGGGCGTGGCAGGGCGCGGCGTCTCTGCTGTGGTCGTGCGACCGCACCGCAACACCCGCCAAGGCAAAGGACGCACGCAAATTTGAAGGGCTCTCCCTCGGTATGAGAGGATATTGACCCCGGGGCAAGGAGATGCTCTGCTTATGGAATCATCCAGTTGTCCTTGAATTTTGCGCGACCGCGGGTCTTGAAATCCAAGGAACTTTTTTTTTAACCCCAACCCTTCTTGGCCGTCCCGTCCCGTCCCGTCTCGCCCGGCGCGCCGCCCAAATATTCAAAATATATAACTGGGACGCTTGGACGGGTCGGGTATGGGACGGATCTCCCGGGCGGGACGGGGCGGGACCAGACAGACGACCCTCCTTCCCTTTTCCTTTTCTCGTCTGCAATATTATTCCGAGGCGGGAGATACTCACCCGCAGCGCCCCCGACGACGCCCTGGCCACGCGGCGATAACCTAGCGACCGCAGCAGCGCCTTGCGAGTGCGAGCCAAAGTGTGTTTCGGGGTAGATTGTCACCGCCGGGCCGGCCGGAGAGCAAATAAGAGAAATGGACACCCAGCCGCGCAAAACAGGGGCAGGTAAACGGGTGAGAGCGGGGCGAAGCGGGGCCAACAAGAGGCAAGTCGCACATACATCAGAAAGGGTGTGCGTGTGTGCATAACACACCGCAACAGGTCTTTTCTTACTAGTCTTAAAGGTGACCCTACGGCTGCGGATAATACTAACTATCGGCATCGTACCATAGAGTACGTAAAACAAATAAAGAAACGCTCAGCATGGCACGTTCCGTGCTGTCACACGTCACTAAAATTTTTTAAAAAAATGTAAATTTACTCCTTTCTTCGTTGTGATTATTAACGATTTATACAAACGACGCGCTGATTTCACAGCATCAAAAAAAAAAAAAAATTCAACAATCTTAATCCTACAACACTTTTTTGTCATGTGAAATATCCCCGCGTGAAATTGCTAAGTATTTTCCCCACACAGTCGTCGTCATAAAATTATTTTCCTCGCGGGTAGTGGGAACGCGACCCGGACAACGCCCCCGAACAGGCAAACGTCCCCCGGCGCCAGCCAGCCAGTCCAGTCAGCCCCGGGCGCCACAGTATCGCCACCTCTCTCCCCGCAGCTCATCGCGCCGGGCCGCGCGCCGCCCTACTTTACGACGCTCTTGTGGCCACACAGCACATCTGCCGCTGCTGCCGCCCGGACACAGCGCAATCGAAATGCATGAGCGACTCATGCCGCCGCCGCCGCTAGAGCGCGCTGCTGCCTGCTGTGTTGGCTCCACGCTGGCTCCTCGCAGGGCGAGCGAGCGCGAGGCAATTCACCTCCGGCCCGCCACGCCCCGCCCCGCCCCGCCCCGCCACGCCACTCAAACGCTTCAACGTCACGCGCGCGCGCGCGCAGCTCAGAGGGTCTCTGGGCGGGGCGGGGGCGGGAGGCGTGCGGGACTCGGGACCCGAGACATAATCCGGTAAAACACACGGCGAGGTCTCCGGCCTGCGCGCCCTGCGCCGTGTGAGACGGAGGGAGGGAGGGAGAGTGTGGGAGGGATGAGAACACGACAGGGAGGAAATTGGGAGCGAGAGAGACAGGCCGAGGTGGGAGGGCTTGTTCTTTTAGGGAAAGAAAAAGACGAGAGCGTGATGGAGATACTACTGGGGAGGTCTGCACGGATTTGTGCACACTCGCGTATGAAGGACGTGCACTGAATGCGTTAGGTAACGCTGTTGAACTAAGGGCGCAACACACTACCTCAGCGTAGTCAGTCATCAGGCCGCAAGTGCTGCTGGTTTTTACTCCGTTTTCACTTAACTCTGTCGGTTCATGCACACGGCTGTTAGTGAATTTACGATTTTACGAGAAACGTCGTAAATTTACGGAGATATTTTTTACAGTGCACATTTACAAATGTGCGACATTCGCACGCACACCTGGGTTTTCAGTGCGGGTTTGCGTTTCCTCCATGCTGCGCCGGCCGGGCCGCGCGCAGACCTTCCAGGCTGAGCAGCAGCCCGCCCCGAGCTGCTCTCCGGCCAGCCCCCACCCCTTTCTTTTACTCCCAACTTTACGCACTTTTACGCCACGGCGCCACGGCGGGCGTACAGGGCAGAACAAACACGCCGCCGGTCCGGCCCGGCCCGGCCCCACCTCATGTTTATACTACGTTTAATCTCGCACGAGAGAGAGGCCGAGGCGCGGCGCGCCCCGCGCCCCTGCCTGGCGCACTCTGGCGGCGACCGTAACCCTATTTTACGCTCGGCCGCCCCGGCGGCGCGGACCCCCTGCACTGCTTTTTACATTTTCATTCGATTCCCCGCACAGTGACCACCTGTGGCTCACGTCGCCACAAAGGCCCCGCTGCTGCTGCTGCCCGACCGCCACGCCAACCGCTGCATATTTAACGGACATCTAACGTTGGGGTTTTGATAGGTCGGCCCGGGTGCCCCTACTCTTAAAAGCACGTTAGCCGATCGCCCTTTGCGGTCGACCCAAACGCGCGGATCGGCCCCTCGCCCGGCCCCGGCCCCACCACGGCGCCCGCTCCCACAGCCTCCCTCGGGAAATCGGCCACGGGTGTCCTACAAACGCCCCCCCCCCCCCCCCCACCTTCTCACGCGTTCTCCGCTACCCGCCGCGTGTTCCAGCTCCATCCGTGAGAGAACAGCGCACCTCTGCGAATTTCCTCTTTACATTATTTTATTTTCGACGAGCTCAGAATTAATTATTTTACGACTCGCGACGCAAAAGAAACCGCGAGCTCGCCAATTACTATTTTTCGATACTCGCACCGGCCCCGCACAAAACTCAGCGTATGTGGGAGGGAATGTACAGAGGAGAGAGAGAGAGAGAGGAGAGAGACAGAAAGAGGGAGAGAGGAGAGAGAAAGAGGTTTATGCGATAGGTAAAGAGGGCGCCCGCTGCTGCCACGTATCGTAAATGGCAGATGTGCTGTGCGTGTGCGGACAACCAGTCGACACGAGGACCTCCGAGTATGTGACGTAACTATTGTTCTCTTAACGGCTCATCCAGGCCCTCCTCAGGCCCTCCTCAGGCCCTCCTCAGCCCCTCAACCCTCTCTGTTTCTTTTCTTCCCCGCCAGTAAGGTGTCGGTTTACGGTAGTGGATATCCGTGCCAAGAGGGATAGAGCGGGAGAAGGAAACTACAGAAAAATAAGGAATTATCTGCAAAACACATAAATCCGCAGACGTCGAAATAAAAGTCCGGGGGGATGCCCAGCAGGAGGCCTCCCGCCCCGCCCACCCAGCCGCCCATATGGCTCCGGGCGCGGCGGCAACGCTGCTGATCACATCATCAGCCTCACTGGACCCTCACTCCAGCCTCACTGGAGACTCGCTGGAGCCTCACTGGAGACTCGCTGGAGCCTCACTGGAGACGCGCTGGACTCGCAGGAGACTCAGTAGAGACTCACTGGAGCCTCACTGGAGCCGCACGGCCGGAGCACGTCACAGACACACAGTGCCGGACCAGCACTAGCGGCCGTCATTAGAGCCCACGGTCCCTTCCTGGCCGCCCGGAGCCCCCGGAGCAGCCGCTGGACTCGCTGCGCCTCCAGCGAGGAAGTAAACCGCTACACGGCCGCGCGTCCTTGTTACGTGCGTGAGAGGGAGAGTGATGGAGAAAGCGAGCGAGCGAGAGAGAAAGTGGAGCCCGTGCTGCTAGGCTGATGATAGAGAGAGGAGCTGTGGGACAAAAGGAGGGCTGGGGGGGGGGGGGGGCGCACTAGACTCCTTCGTTAGCCAAGGTAGCCGAGGGGTCGAGGCTAATCCCGCCCGCAGCTCACGGGAGCCCCCGCCCCGCCCCGCCCCGCCCCGCCCCGCTGTGAGGCTACTCGGGCCGCCGCCGCACCGCAGAGCCCTTGGGGGTCACGGCCCGGCCCGGCGCGGCCCGGACAGGGCTCAGGTCAGGACAACAGCGGAGAACTAAATCTGGTCCGGCGGGCCGAGCCGGGCCGAGCCGGCCGGGTTGGGCCCCACCGGCTCAGTGTGGAACTAATAGGTTTTCGGGGCATACAAAATGGGGCGGGATGTCGGCACTGCGGGCGCGTGCTGCTGGGCGGGGCGGGGCGGGGCGGGGCGCGGCGGGGTGAGGCGGGGCGGGGCGGGGTGAGGCGGGGCGGGGCGGGCGAGAAAGCTCAGTCGATGCGGGAACATGAAGCGCTGAGCTAGGCGGCGGCGGCTGTCCAGAGCGCGCGAAAAGCATCGGGTAAACGTCACGCCGACTCGTCGCGTCCTTTTTGCAGTGTGCAAAATTGAGCATTCCAGTACAGCAGAACCCGCGCCTCCTGGGGTTTATCCGGCCGAAAGGGTGAGGCGGGGAAAAATGGAGAGGGAGGGGGAGAGGGAGAGAGGGAGAGGGAGAGAGAGAGGGAGAGGGAGAGGGAGAGGGAGAGAGAGAGAGTACAGGAGGGCACGGGGGTGCACCGCGGGCAGGAGAGTCGGTTCTCTATCTCCGAAAGGAGCAAAACAAACGCGCACGCACAATCGCGAGCGAAGCGGTATTCAGCGGAAGGTAATTGAATTCCCCGCGCAGGCCGGGCGGGGCGGGGCGGGGCGGGGCGGACGGCGCAGGGGACCGGAGAGACCCCGCAGGGTGCGGGGGTGGGGGTGTCATGTCGGCGACAACTCCTCGGGGATCTGCCGCTGAGACAAGGACACGGTTGTTGAAAGGATTATTACTTGACCAGATCTACCTGGCCTGGCGTGACCGGGCTCCCAACCTGCACTGCTGCCCTCACACGGTCCCCAGCGCGGGGCCCGCCGCACCCCGCCGCGCCCCACCGCACCCCACCCCGCCCGCCTCACCCCGCCGCACCCCGACGCTCGCCGCCGCGCAATCGGCAAAAAGCAGAGTTTGCTAAATTTCCCATGACGAGTCATGCTGTAAGAAAGTCGTGGGAAGGGACGGCTCCCCTACCCCAGTACGTTAGGAAAGTTAGGTACCCAGGGGCCGGAAGGCACAACACCACCGTAATCCAGGGGTCCGGGGGGTCCGGGGGGGGGGGGGGGCACATCTAGCAGAGTGCACGGCTGCTACACTACGCACGCACCTACAGTCTTCCCGCTTTTCTAAACACTCTGGTTAATCCGCCTGAAACAGGTGCATAATTTCCACAGGGCCGTGAGGCCAGCTTCAAATAGCTCTGATGCTCATTTTCGGGTCGCGCAAACTTCAATTAAATTCTAAAGGCACACAGCCGTCGAGTTTGGCGATCGCCCCCACCACCCCTCTTACCCTGGGTCCCCGCCCAAACCCAATCCTCTCTTTCACAAAACACACACACACATATACACAGCCGAGGGACTGGTGGTTACCGGCATAAATGCGTCAGAGTCGACACCACCAACCACCACGCCGAACTACGTCGCTCTACATAACGGGTGGACTCACCTATAAGCGCGCTGCCCCGCCCCCGCCCCCTCCTGAGGCTACAGACTTGCTCGCACAGCCAGAAAACAACCACGGCACGCACTGGTCAAGTCCTTGCCTGCTCGAATCGTACATGGTACAAATTTTTTTTAGGTACGGAGTACACATGCTTTTAATCTTATGGGAGGTACACTAAAAAAGTACAACGTATGTACCTCACCTGTACGAACTTACTGCACATTTAATTTACTTTGGCACAATATTTCTGCCAGTGCGTTCCACCCCTGCGCGATGAATCCTGAGCAGCCCCTCACCCACACACACACACACACTTACAAAGAGGCAGCCGCGGGTGTGTTTGCCTGAGATGAAACAGATACAAATAAAATAAAGCAGGAGCTAGGCAGCACTCGTAAGGCCGAGGCGGGCTGGCACCGCGCGCCCCGACATGCGACATGCGCCCCTCTTGTCCTCACTGACAGCAGCCCCTCCCCCACGTCTACCGCGATGCGCGGCACGTTGCCTCTTCCGCCACAATCAAAGTCCTGCTCCGCCTGCTGCGGGGCGCTGTCTATAAATCTCCTCCTCTCCCCGGCCGCAAGGGGCGCCGCCACCGCACCACCGCGAGAGGGATACGGCCTCGTGCACGGCGGCGTGGCGCTGCGGCGCGTGCGGGGCGGGGCGGCCCCGTCTTTGAAGGCAGACCGCTGCCGCATAACAGGCGGGCAAAGAGGCCGACCAAAACAAGCGACAGGGGGTGACGGCGCATGCGGACGAAACGTCCGGGAAATAGAGAAGAGAGCAGCGGGGCGGGGCGGGGCGGGGCGGGGCGGGGCGGAGGGCGGCGGGGCGGGGTGCGGCGGGCTGCGCTCCAGCCGCCCAGGCTCACCATCAGTGGAACAAGTTTACCCGGATATCGGATATCCCTTACAAAAGCGCGTCCGGGATAGCTTTTATCGTCGGGGGCAGCGGCGCGGGCCGGGCCGGACGGCCCCCTCCGGCCTCGACCTCTAGCCCCGGGGGCGGCGGGGGCGGCGGGGGCGGGTGTTGGGTTTGGTCTGCCCGCCGCGGCCGCGGTCCGCCCGCCTGCGGTCCCGGGTGCCTCGCGAGCCCCTCCACTCGCGCCTGCCCATGGGCGGTGCGAGCCCCGAGTCAGAAGGAAAGCCCTCGTGAGGGGCGGGGCCCCATGCCATGCGAGTGAGGGGTGGGGATGAAGCTCGCGGCGGCGCGCACCAAAAAAAAAACATTACAACAAACGCTCGTAATGGCCACCCTGAATGCTAACGAATATAAAAGAGACAGAGGCACGCGGTGCCCGGCCAGCGGCCAGCGGCCAGCGGCGGGTCAAAGGTCCACAGCGCAGCAGTCTAGAGGGGGCCATACGGCCTCCCGGCTAATGGCCGCCCGGCCGCCGCGCGCACTGGGCCAAAGTGATCAAAGACGCGACCCACTCCGAGTCGCAGCAGCGAGGGGCCGCCCCCGGCCCGCCCCCGGCCCGCCCCCGCCCCGCCCCCACGGGCGGAGGAGAGGTCAGGGCCGGGGCCGGGGCCGGGGCCGGGGCCGGGGCCGGGGCCGGGGCCGGGGCCGGGGCCGGGGCCGGGACTATAGAGGTGTGCGCGCGGACACTTGGAATCGAATTAGGACGGCATTCAGTATTAATCGCATCGTCATCACACGAACTCGCGAGGCGATAAATCGGACCGACCCGGCCCTCCCTCCTCTCAGTGAGGACGGCAGCAGCGGCACTTACCAGCACGTAGACGGCGAAGGGCATGACGAGGACGGCGACGAGCAGGTCGGCGAGGGCGAGGCTGACGATGAAGTAGTTGGTGGCGCCCTGGAGCGCGCGCTCCCTGCACACGGCCAGGATGACCATGACGTTGCCGAAGAGCGTGAGCACGGGCACGAGCACCAGCAGCAGCGCCCAGTACTGGCTGTGGCTCAGGAAGCCCGTGGGCGTGTGCCGCACCGCCGTCGTCATGTTGCCCGACACCGAGTCGTTGGACCAGGACGCGCCGTCCACCGCCAGGTTGACGCCGTTCTCGTCCGGGAACAGCGAGAAGCCGTACGGGTCCGAGTAGTTGGCCGCCCAGCCGTCCGTGGCGTTGAGCAGGTCGCCCAGGGTCGCGTTGGCCTGCTGCCAGTCCACGCCGGGCGCCGTGGCGTTGGCGGCCGCGGCCGCGGCGGCGACGGCAGTGGCCGCCGTGGTGGCCGCGGTGGCCGCGGCGGCGGGCTCGCCGGCCATGGCGGTGGTGGCCGCCAGGTCGCGCGGGGCGAGGGCCGCGGGGCTGCAGACAGCAAGCAGCAGCCCGTCAGCGTCGGCCCGGGGGCGGGGGGCCCGGGGGCAGCCCGGGGGCGGGGAGCCCGGGGGCGGGGGGCCCGGGGGGCGCGCGCCGCGACTTACATTTCGGCGGTGACCAGTCTCGGCGGGGAGGTCTTGGACCGCCAGGCCGGCGGCGAGGTCGCACTGCCGCCGCTCCCCCACCCGGTCCAGCCCCATCCTCGGGGCAGAAGCGTCGCGACGCCCGGCGCCGGGACTCCCAGTGGCGCCATGCCGTCATGCTGCGCACCGCCGCGGGGCCTCCCACACCATGGCTCCTGCAACAACAAAATGAAAATACTTTCACAATTGTTCCCCGCACCCAACCAAGGGGAAAACAAGAAGTCTGCATTTCAGTGCAAATAGTGCAGATTTTAGTGATTTTAATTGCTCCAATTTTTCCTGCATTTTTCTGTAATTTTCCGATTTCTTTTCATATTTTCCTGAATTTTTCTAGTTTTCTTTCTGATTTTTAAAAAATATTTATTTACTAAAAGTTTTTCGAGTTACAAGATGCGCAAACATTAATAGTTTTGTCGCCCCCTCGCCCAAGACGCGGCGACAAAATGCAGCGACTGATTTTGCTTTTCTCCTGACTTATTCTTCTTCCTCTCGTACGGAGCCACGCGTGACTTATCCCAGTTACACTCTCGCAGAAATGATCCCCAGGTCCTCGTCGGCGTCACGCTACTCGAACAGGACGGATGTGCGTCTGACGTCTCGTGTATATATACTGTACGTGGCGAGCTGCGATCCCGACAGATCAGCTCCAGCCTGCAGTGGTGCCATTCCGCCGCCCCCTTAAACAATCTTCGTCTATTTGGTCGGAGCAGCTCGCCTCGCGCGGCTATCGCAGAGCACGTCCGAGTTGGGTTGGCAGACTTGGAACTCCTTGGTGTAGTCCGCTGGGCCGGGCCGGGTCGGGCCGGGACGGGTGGCGCAGTCCCAGGTGAAGTTTCGGTATCGCAGCGCCATATCTCTCTCTCTATAGCGACCCGCGGCCTGCGCCGCCGCGCCGCGGCCAGGCGCCGGCGGTATCCAATATTCAGCGGGCGACAATACGCACCGCACACCGCGCCCTGACCCGCCCTGCCCCGCCCCGCCCCGCCCCGCCCTGCCCTTCCTTTATTCGAGGACTGCACCCTGCACAACTTTTCCCGCCCCCTCAGCTCGCACCAGCAGTCTTGCCAGTAGGCAAAAACAGCCTACGACACACACTGGAATACCAAGTGTACGAATCTCGCTCACTTGTAGGTGAGCAAATAAAATTGAGTGAATGGTTATTAGCTCACCTACAAGTGAGTGGATGGTTGATCGCTCACCTACAAGTGAGTGATTGGTTTTTTGCTCACCTACGAGTGAGTGACATTCGTACACTTTGATTTCCCGTACACCTGTGTAAAGCGGGTGGTATCAACGCCTGCCTACCAGGCAAACTCTCTTCACAGGTGAGTTTACTTTGCCTAGTAGGCAGGCGTTGATACCGCCCGCTTCACACAGGTGTATCGTGGGCAATTTTGGCCTACTTATCTGGCAAGACTGCGCACCAGCACCGCCCTGCCCTGCCCCCGGCCGCAGGCAGGCGGAGCGGAGAGCGCCCGCGCGAGCCGGGGTAGGCCACCGGCAGCACGCGCGCGTCGCGCCCGACCTCAGGTTGCATACCCCCACGGCGCTCTAAGGCACGCGGCCTGCCGCCGGCCCCCCGCCCGCCCACACGACATCCGAGCCTCCGCGCGCCCGGGACTCGAATTGCATTTCTCAGAGCTCGTTTCTGCGCCGTTTTCGGGGTCTACAGACGTACAAACTTGCACCACCCTACCCTCTCGCACACTGGTCAAACTATGGCGTGACATAGCGCCCCTCATGAAGCGTACAGTCCGTACGCCCACGGTAAATCTGTTTCCTGGGACTCCCAGGAAAATAGGTAATTTTCCAGGAAAGTTCCTGGGTATTTCCAGGAAAAGTACTGAAAAATTTCCTCCTATCTAAATGCATGCGGGGAAATTCCTTGAAGCGTAGTCGTACGCTTCAAGAAGGGCTTAAGGTCTTGTACGCTTGAAAAAGGCGTACTAAAACGCTTCAGTTTTACCAGTCGGGAGATTTCGGAGGGAATGCGGATGGATTGCGACACGGCGTGAACACATGATTTGGGGAGTTGTGGCCGTGGCCCGCAGCGGGCGTTGCGTTGCACCCTTCACCTTACAGTTTCCGCAGCAGCTCTTTGTAGTGTCAGCACACGCCGGGGAGCGGACCGCCCCGCCGACACTGATCACAAAGAACAATCCCGGACAGAGAGCTAGGGGCCTCGGCGACAGAGACGAGTGAAGAGCACAGCGTAAAAGCGTTGGGGGGGGGGGGGGGGGGGAAGCAGACACAAGAGCGGCGCGGCGGCACTTCCGGCCGCCTGCGAATCCATCTCCCGCCACAGCAAGCACAGCTGAGCTGCCGGCCTGCGCTGCGAGTTCTATTATTAATAGCGGCCGCGCCCGCCGCGCCACTACTGCCGAGGCCAACAGGTAGCAGCCGGGCCGCGCCGCCCTGCCCCGCCGCACTTGCCATTAATAATTCCGCTCGTATTCGATAGAGGTCGCCCCGCCCCGCCCCGCCCAGCCACGCTCGCGCGAATAAAAGCACACACAGCTCCATCGAGTGACTGACCTGACAGGCCCGCCCCTCCCCACTATCCGCATCTCTTCATTTTTTTCCCGCCCTCCTCTTTCTTTTCTATCCGCAACGCTTTCCCGCGCCGCACCGCGCTGCTCCACCAACGCCCCATAGCCGCTGCACCACTGAGTTTTGAATATATATATTTGTGTGCCATTTTATTACAAGTTTCGATCCGCATTCGCAATAATTCGTTTCGTTATAAAATAACTCGTGGAAATAAAAGAAAGTGGGAGAATAACTAACACACAAAAGTATTAATTATTATTTACGACCTGTCGAGTCTGGAGCTTGTATAGGGTCTGCCAAATTTCGCAGACTGCGAGAGAAAGGGGGATCCCCTGCCTACACGCCCTCCCCCTCTCCAGATCGTGGAGGCAAAGTGAAAAATAAGGGGAAAGGGATGGGATTTTTCCCCTCCCCGGCCGGCTCTGACAGAGCGAGGGGAGGAAGGGCGGGAGGGGAGCTCGCGGGCAGGTACCAGACCGGCAAACTCATTAGGCGTTCCTAATTCGCGTTATTTATCTTGGAAATTTGGCTCGATTCCACTATGCTCCCCGCCCGCCTGGCCCGCCCGCCTCCGCGTCGAGGGCTCTCTGCAGCCTCTCCTGCCCCCTCCCCCTCCCCCGCCAGCCCTGGGCCCACGACCGCGCAGCGCCGCACTTCCCGCCGAGCTGACCGGTATCAGAGGATCTGCCAATAGCAGTCCCCCCAACGTGTACAGCGAGGGAGGAGGAGAAAACCACTTCTACGTATATTATTTTTATTATAATAATTACGAGCAGCAGCCCTTATTAGCGTACCAAGATCTTTAAAGGGAAACGTCATTTGCGCCATCGCATTTATTTCTATGCCTGGATGAATCAGAACAACGGTGCATTATTTCTGACAGCTATTATGTTACTACGTAACAAAGCGTTCCCTTTGTCATATCTTACGCCTAGGAGTCTCAGCAAGCTGAAAGGGAACAGAAACCCGCTAGGAAATCCAGACTCAAATGCGCTCTTCACGCGATTTTGCCACTTATGGGTAAAGGGGTCGCAGAGGGAAAAGGAGAAAGAGGGAACTTTGCGCAGGCGAGCGAGCGGGCCGTGTGTATTCGTACCCGGCATGATATGGTCGTGGGACCGCTCGGTTTAGTTCAAATAACAGCCCCGCCGCTGGCATGCAGGCAAAATGAAATCGGATGGCTGCTGGATAGGGGTGCTGCAATAGCGGGCTGGGGAGGGGGACTCAGGCCCGGGCCCCAGCGCAACGTAACAGGACCCCACCCCGCCACGCCACGCCCCGCCCCGCCGCCACGCCCCTCCCAGCCGTGATTACAACTGGAGCTGACACCGTGCCGCCCCGGCCAGCCCGGTCCGGCATAAATGAAGACATGGCGATGATAATGGATTTGGAGTGGCGATTTAGCGTGGCGGGGTGGGGCGAGACGGGGAGGGGCGAGGCGGGTGGGGTGGGGCGGGGTGGGGCGAGGTGGGGCGGTGGGTCACCGGGGCGCGGCGGGGACGAGGCCCGAGGGCGGCTCTCGCTTAGGCTGGGGGGAGGGAGCCCCCCGCCCGGCCCAGCCCGGCCCCGCCTGGCCCACGGGCCTCTCTCCAGGCAGCCGGGCATAAATCATCTCCTTGCCTTGCTGCGCTTTGGGACAAGGCGGGCGGGCGCCTTGGAGGGAGAGGCAGAGCCGGCCTAGGCCCTGGACGCAGCTCTCTCTCTCTCTCTCTCTCTCTCTCTCTCTCTCTCTCTCTCTCTCTCTCTCTCGCAACAGTAGCGCCTGGTCAGGGTGCAGATATAAAGGGACAATCATTACCTATATCGTACCTCGGCCCGCTGCAGACATCAGCACAGCACGGCCCACCGCGGCCTACCCCCGCCCCGCACGCTAGGATTACGACCGAGCGCCTTGCACCATGATTTATCTCCATAATTACGAAAATATTTCTAAATGTGTATCCCGCCTCGCCCGAAACCCCATGATAAAACATTCACCATGACGCACGCCCGCGACTCCCCCATAGGCTGTCCCAGCGCCTTGCGCTGCCTACACAGTCAACAAACTGAAACGTTCTTCCCCGTCGAGACGATAGTTTGTCACTCTCCAAGAGGAGACTGAAATAAATAAAGAGGTGGTTCATCCCAGGCAGTTCTTTGCAGTGGACGAGGAAAAGGCGACTGAGTGATTAGCCATTTGCATACCGTGGATAAGATTAATGCCCTTATCCTCCCCGGGAGCGGAAGTCACCTAGAGAGACGTACAGCCCGCGAAATCGAGCCGTTTAGATGTTGCCCGAGACGCTCTTAGAGTATATTACTTTTCAGCCGCGTCCGTGCCAGCTCTGGGAGACAAGCGCGCCTGTCCTCTTACTAGAGCCATCCTCCACCCCCCCCCCCTGCACCCCCCCCCCCCCCCACCACCCACCCCCGCCCCCAGTTCATCTTTTCTGCCCGTCCCTGAGTGCCCTAGTCTCTGCCCTTCACCTATATCTCAGGCACAGTGCGAGACTCTCTTCATGCCTTCATTCACGACTGCCACAATCCTCCTCCAAGTGCCTTACCCCCCACCCTTACACACACACACACACACACACACACACACACACACACACACACACACACACACACACACACACACAGAGGCACATATTGGACCGATCGTATAATCTGTGCCGGCAGTCGTTAGGGCAGCATTCAAAGGCCGCAAAGGAGCGGGGTTATTTATCAGAGGGGGGGGGGGGGAGGGGGCGGGGCGCGTCGGAGGGCGCCATCAGTGGCGGCAAGTCGCAGAGGCGAAGAGCAGAGAGTCAGCCGATAGGCGAGCGCACCAGCCAGGCAGGGCCACACATTTCCCGCGCGGACGTGATTTTTCATCCCGCGAGTTGGAAAAGTTGAGAATATCTGGCGCTAATGCGCCGCAGCCCGAGCCCGCCAAACCCACATATAACCAGCTGAATCCACAGCGCGAGGCGCGCGGGGCGGGGCGGGGGCCGCAGAAACTCGCACAGGACGCTCTCCTTACCCGCGCGCGCGGTAGGGGCGCTCCTCAATCTCACGTCAGAGAGAGAGAGAGAGAGAGAGAGAGGGAGAGAGAGAGAGAGAGAGAGAGAGAGAGAGAGAGCAGCGTGACAGCGCGCCCGAACAAAGAGTCACTTCCACCAAGTTTGGGTCATTCTTCTCGTCACACCACTAATCTTGGGAGCGGCACGGGAGGGAGGCTCCCCTTTTGTTCCAGAGTAGAGCATTTCCTTCCGAATCACCCCCCCCCCCTCCCCTGAGCCCCGCGCCTCACAGCCACTCGAGCACAAAGCGATGCGCAACACATTTTCCTGCAGGGGTAGGGGGTGATATGGCGCTGTCCACTGCCCCGTGGAATACACCGGCAGCAGGACATGCCAGGCCGAGGCCGACAACGGGAGCCGACGAACAAATACTCATTACCATACACCTGTCCGTCCCTACAAATGGGTGGAATTTTAAGAAAAATTCACAGAAATTAGATTTGTAAAATTAGTAAACCTATTTTTTTTGCTCAGACGCGAATATTTTTTTTTGCGTGAAGTATCTTCACATTTACTTACATCGGTTTCGAATGCTTTTGAGTGCGGATATTGAGAAGAAACGTGAATACACTTTTCACCGCGAAATGGGTACTGCGCGAAGGTCTGGAGGAGGGGTCGTGGCATCGCTTCCGGAGCTAATCGCCAACTATCGGCCGCAGCGGTCAGGGTCAGAGATTCCTAAGGTACCAAGTTGCAGTACACTGCCGATAGGGCGCGCGCCGGCCCGATAACGCCGCCCGCAGGACCACAACTTACACTGCTTCAGCAGGAACACGATTACCGACATTATCCTACTTGACTTAATTATAGCTGTGCTGTCGTACTATACTAAGGGAACGAGTAAGCAAGTCCGCTGACCAAAGGTCCGCAGCTATGCCTGTTGAGAAAAATACTACATTACAAAGGGAGTCTGATCGCTGTGTTAAGAACATAATATCAGCCCGATCTGCCAAGACATGACGAAGGGTCGCGGAGAAACAGATTGACGGAGAACTGAACAGGGCTGGACTGACGGCCGCTGCACAGTAACTCGCTCAACTGGATGCTTCTCGCTCACTTCCTCTCCTCTCTCTCTTCCTCTCCCGATATCGAGAAGCGGACGGCAGATGGCGGCGACATATCGGCGTCCGTATCTCATCGACTTATTAAAAAGAAAAATCAAATAAGCTCGACCAAAAATAAATAATAATACTCGGCTAGCATTTCGATTTTTCTTTGTTTTCATTAAATACTAAAAATATCTTAGCAGAACCATAAAGCGCAGCTGACTAACGTTCAGAGGAGAAAGGGGGAGGGGGAAGTCCCTTGACCCAGCGGCTCGAGCCGCAGGGGGAAGCCGCAGGGGGAGCCGCAGGGGGAGCCGCAGGGTGAGCCGCAATGGTGAGCCGCATAGGGTAAGCCGCGGGCGGGTGAGCTGCAAGGGGAGCCGCAGGGGGAGCCGCAAGGGTGAGCCGCAGGGTGAGCCGCAGGGGGAGCCGCAGGGTGAGCCGCAAGGGTGAGCCGCAAGGGTGAGCCGCAGGGTGAGCCGCAGGGGGAGCCGCAGGGTGAGCCGCAGGGGGAGCCGCAGGGTGAGCCGCACGGGTGAGCCGCAAGGGTGAGCCGCAGATAAGCCACCCCCTCCAGCGTCATCTATCATCCCTTTATGAGCGGGTCGGCCCGATCAGCAGACCAGAAGGCTGCTGTTGGGTGCAGGCGGGCCCGGCCCGGGGCCCAGCCCGGGGCAGGGGGGCGTACCGGAAGTAAAAGGGCCGGCAGCGCACACCGGAAGCCGGTCAGCACATTACCCCACCGCCGCCAACTTCACACCCCGACAAAGGGCGTCACGGGGTCAAGGGGGCGTCGTGTTGTGTGAGGGGCACCGCTCGCGCCCCCACCAGCCTCGCTACCCCCGACAAAGAAGCGATCTTTTCTGCTTAAATATTCCACGCAACAGGAAAACTGCCACGTCGCCCCCGACAGTCCTCTCCGTAGTCCACGCCCCGGCGGCGCCGTGCACAAGCCTGCTGCAGTTTTTCTCACGGCCGGCCCGCCCGGGATCGGGATCGGTTTTTCGGAAGGGAAGGCGGCGGCACGTGGCGGAACGCGCGGATCCCTCGGGCAGCACAGTACATATTTTTTCCAGCAGAGCGCGCGCGCGCGCGCCCGCGCACCCTTCTGCTCCCGCGCGGGGCGGGCACAAGTGCGCGGGCGGACAATACATTTATTTTGGTAGAAATCCCATTTCAAAAAAGGCGGCAGTGGCGACGGGACGGGCCTGCGGAGGCTGCTGGGTGCTTTCTACTCGAGTCTTTGTTTCGCCACCGCGGTGGGGCGGCGGCTGGCCAGGCCATCCACACTGTTTAAACGAATTGTCATAAATATTGCTACGAATATTTCGTCACAAGAGCTGTGATCAAACAGTCGTCACATCACATTCATTTCGTCACTTGACATGCATCTTTCGTCACACTGATAAACCATTTGTCATTCAACATTCCAACAACTGTGACGAACCTTCAGGAGTAAAATTTAGCACTGACTTTGTTGTAATGTGACGACTGAACATTTTACAGTGCAGCAGGACCAAAACGTGTCGGTGTTGTGAGGCACGGCGGGGCCCTGGCAGGAGGGGGGTGGGTTGGCCATATAGAGTGCAGCAAAAAGGCAGCTAACAGAAACTATTAGCTCGCCCCGCCCCGCCATCCCCGCTGCGGTGCGAAATGCGCCATGCCATATGCGCCAGCATCCGAAACCGCACGCACAATATAGACAGCCTCGCCTATGTACACGGTAAAAAAAATGCCGGAACATTTATGAAAGTTGGGAAAACTTTGAGAAGGTCCCTCAACTCAGATTTTGACGAAGTCTACGAAAAAAATAGGGAACTACCCACAATTTTTTGTTTTAGTTTCCCCCTTTTCCGTAAAGAAATACAATGTTTTTACCGTATAACTCTGGGATAAAAATAAAACGGATTGTGCGCAGTATTGGGATCATTTCTGTATCGCGGGCGTACAGCGACGCGAGCGGGAGGGGCGGTGTGGTTGAGCAAACACTTCGCAGGGAATGCTTTAAGGCTATTTATCCCACCTCCCGCTTTGAGATTGCCCCTAGCGGCTCAAAGATGGCTGGAGAGAGCCCGAGCGAAAGGGAGCAGGCAGCCAGAAAAAACATTTTTTTTTTTTTAAGTAGAAAGAAAAAATCCGACTGGGAAAGAGTTTTGCGTTTCATCTCAAGCCGTCGAGAGCGCTCAGTATTTAAAGAAAGCAGCGGGCGCCCTCTTTGCCTCAGATATCGCATACTTGTCTCTCTCTCTCTCTGGTCCTGACCCACGAGTAGGTTGTGGGGCACGCCGCGGCGGACGAGGACAGCCGCCCCGCCCCGCCCCGCCCCCTACGCAAGCACACACCCTCGCTCTCCTGACTGGCCCAACTTGCTAATTTTCCGGAGTAGGGAAACCGGCTGCGCACGACCCAACCTCGCCCCGCCCCGCCCCGCCACAGCCGCAAGCAAAGCCACGACCAGGCCGCAGCGGTCAAGAGGACACGGCGGCCAGCGTGACACGAGCGTGACGCGAGCGTGACGTCACCATCTGCCGCGCACACGACCTCGTTACGGACTGCGCGAGGGGGAATTCACTTCCGTAATACACTGTACACCTGATCCATGAATTACGCCGTAATACACGTAATGTAATACCGAAAAACACGAGAATGTGCTTTAAGGTGAGAAAATCTTGTGTGTAATACAGGTGTAATACCGTGTAATACCGAGTAGTCTGTACATGATTTTCCGATGTGAATTCCCCCTCGTGGGACTGCGTTATACCAGAAGACAAGAACTCGTCGCCGCTGGAGAGGGGGATGGAGAGGGGGAGGAGGGAGTGAAAGGCGAGGTCGGATGTAAAGGGCGCGTAGTGAGCGGGGGGCGGCGGGCGGGATGTTGTTGGAGAGGGACGGGGTAAAGGATTTACCGGGCGTCGTCGCACTGACTCGCACAAATGCGCGCTCCGTCGCCGCGCGCCGCGCCGCACAGCTACACCAGGCTTGTGGTGAGTGGGGAGTCGAGTGGAGTGAAAGTAGCGACACCGGCAACGAGCTTACCGCACAGCACACAGTAACAACAGCCGTCATTTCATCGGTCTGCTCGGGCAATTTTCTCCCCCGGACACCCAAAGTAACACTTGAAAGAAAAAGGTCGGACTTCGTGCCTTTGGAAAGGCGCGAAAATGTCTAAAGGCATTATAAAATTTAGTACCTTTGGGTTGTATTCGGTTAGTTTCTATGCCTCTCTAGGGGTTCTAAATTTAAGTGCCGTTTAGTCCAACCTTTGTTTTACTAGTGAAGCTTTTGATACATAGAGTTTGACTTCGGCTTTTCGCGCAGTGTTTCGCTAGAAGGGGGCGGGTGACTTGAGGCTTCGCAGCCTACAAGATGCGTTTACCTTCTTCCCACGGCGCGTGCCGTCAAGCGTGCCGTCGGCTTGGTGCCACCCACACCCCGCCGCACCCCACCCCGCCGCACCCCACCCCGCCGCACCCCGCCCCGCCCCTGCGCTGTTTGCGCGGCACTGCGGCCTCTCGGCCGGGCTCTGCTATTGTGATTTCAGTGACGGTAAATGTCTAAACCCGGCTGGTTTAGGTGAGGAGCGGGTGGCAGTAGGAGGTAATTTCAAGGTACAAAACAGAAAAAGAAAAAAACAAAAAAAAAATTCAAAGGCTTCAACTTTTTGATATACGCCTCTTCACCCACTGGATTATTCCATTTCATGTAAGTACAAAGCGTTTTTCCCTCTTGAAGTAAAACATCCTGGAGGCACGTCACAAACAATAATGGAAAAGAGATGAGGTGAATAAATGAGAGGCGGTCGGGTTCTGCGTGTGAAGCAATATGTGCTTCCTGCACTGCCGCAGCCGCACGCCTCACCTCACCCAGATTTCCTTGTCAGTGTACGGCTGAACGCTCTGGAACACCGCAAGTTGTCAGCCGGGGGTGCCGGGGGGGACGACAGAGCTCCACCGCGAGAAAGGGCGGGGTTAGGGTTGGGGTGAGGAAAAGCTGCCGTTACAGCCCGGCTCTGCCCGTTACACCGTTACAGTGCCATGTTCGCTCTGTTCCCTTCGACCCACTTCGCGTTATTTCTTTTCCCCGGCTCGCAGATCAAAGCGATAGGGCGAAATATGGCTTGCAGCTCTTTTCCTCCACGCGGCCGGGGGAAGGGGGGGGGAGGGGTCGAAGGGGAGCCTATTTCTGACAGGGTAGGCGTCTGCCAGTGCTGTCAGAAAAGTGGGCAATGCCTTTGGCCAACACAATGGAGTGAAGCGGGCTGCATCTGCGCCAGCCTACCTAGGGCTAGGCATTGCACCCTAGCATAGGTGCGACCATGTTGCGCAGTTGGCAAGCGAAGATGCAGCCCGCTTTACTCCACTGTGTTTGGGCGACTTATTGCCTACTTTTCTGGTGACACTGGCGTCTGGCGTGCAGACAGAGGGTAAGAGGCGCCATAGCTTGCTCTCCCGCAGCGCCACTGCACCCACTACAGCTACAGCCACGCCCGAGCCAGGTAACAGCAGCCTTTAAGTCGTTTAAACAGACCCCGCCCCGCGAGGGGGAATTCACATCGGAAAATCTTGTACAGACTACTCGGTATTACACGGTATTACACCTGTATTACACCTGTATTACACACAAGGTATTACGGCGTAATACATGGATCAGGTGTACAGTGTATTACGGAAGTGAATTCCCCTCGCCGCCCCGCGACGGTGGGACCCGGGACACGGTGTGGTAAGGGTGGGGCGGGGCGGGGTGGGGTGGGGCGGGGCGGGGGGAGTGTGGCGGGGTGGGGCGGAGCGCGAAGGCTCTGCGGTGTTCTGCGTTCCGTTTTGTTAATCTAAGCCCGCCGCTAGACGCAGCTTTAACCATATAGACACGGGCGTCCCAGCGCTCGCAGACGACACCGCGAGTCCCGGCCGGCACTGTGATTGCGTGCCCGCTTCTTTCACTCACTGTGAGAAATGTCAAAGTTACGGGAAAATTTTCCATGAGAAATATCGTGAAGATATCAAGTAGTAAAATTACAAATTTTTAAGGACACTTGGTGCCGGCTAGTGGATCATAAACGAGCGTAAATAGGCTTTCGTAAATTTACGATTTCGATCGTAAAGTTACAACACCGTGCGTAAATCACAAATTTGGGAAAAAGTCGTATACTTGGAGAGATATTTTTTACAGTGGCTCAGACCAGCGGGGTTTTCTTTATCAGCGAAACTAAATTAAATAATTCGAGATCAGCAAAAAGGACGATAAAGGGCAGTTCAGGCCACAAAAATGTAAAACTAGCACATCGGATTCGTGGACTTTTATTTTCGCCCACTTGGCTTTGCACCACGGAAGTGGTACGTACACAAATTGAAGTGAACACAACGGAAGGGGTGCAAAAGGATTCCGGCGAGCAGCGTGGCAGTGTGTGCGCACAGCCGGGTCGGAGCTCTTTACAATGAAGACAAACAGGAAGGAAAACATCACTCGCTGTTACTCTGCACGCGCTACACGGTAGAAAAAATGTTTCTTAAAGACCCGGTCTTGGATGCCATTGGCGTTTTCCATAAGATCCAAGACCGGGTCGTGATAAATTCAAGAAACTTATTTTACCGTGCTAGCGCATCACGACTGCGCCGCGGCCCGGGTGCCCCCGCAAGATATGGCGGAAACAAGTGGGTTATTGAAAAACATATCAAAAAATTAAGAAACATACGCGTAAAAATATTGTTTAAATACGGTATTTTTCCGACTAAAAACTGGTAATCCGTTGGAAATCCCGTATTTTATTTTTTACAGAGTGGGCGACTGCCCCACAGGCAGCATGGCGAGCATTCTATTTGATGTTGGTGAACGCGCTGCATGTGTGGTGTGTGCGCGCGCGCCTTAGTGTGTGTGTGTGTGTGTGTGTGTGCGTGTGGTGCACAGAAGTGTCGTGTTTCGCACTTGCTAATGGAGCGCGGCCAGTATGCTCGGAATGCCGTGCGCCGTGCCATGTCAGAGGCACTTGCAGCGCGCGGAGCAGAGAGTCGGGTTGCTACAGGACGCGCGGGGGAGAACCTGCAGCACACAAACGTGCGCGAGCGAGCGAGTACTTTTATGAAACTCACCCCAACTTAGCTCACAGTGGGACGTCGGGCTCTCAGGCACCTGTGCGAAACACACCCAGAAAAATCCTATCTTGTTCCAAGTTCATTTTGTACTTGAGTTTGCCTAAGAACATTTTTTACTTGGATTAAGGAAAAATTAATCTTACAATAATGACATTAAACTTGAGGCACCTAATCCAATGCTAAAAAGATCTTGGAACAAGTATGAAGTCACCTTGATCCAAGTAAAAAAATGCTCTTAGGCAAACCCGAGAACAATTTTCTTGTTCGAAGATAAGATTTTTCTGGGTGCACTAAACAATGGACGAGCAGAGGAAAAAATATAATTAAGCGGTATGCGAACGCGCGCGTCAACTTCATACGTAACATGTCGGATCAAGCTGAGGGGAAGGGGCACTGTTCAAAAAACCCACAGTAGTAAAAACCGTAAACCCGTAAAAACCGTCATAGTACTTGGAAAAACGGTAAAAAAGAACTGTACATTCAGCGTCACATTCCCTAAAATTTACAATACGATTTTACTGTTTATTATTGTGTTTAGGAATAACGGTGTTAACCGTTGTCAAAACTGTGTTGTTTTGTTTCCAGTGGGGTCGGTTTATAGGGGCATAATTGAAGCTCTAGCCCAGTTATCCATATGGGGCCGACCGCCACACATGCGGCGACAAGACGGGGGACGAGAAAAGTTTCACATACGTAAGCGCCGCGCTCTGTTTGGAGGGCGTTACAATCCAGACCTAGAGGGGGGCACAGCACCGCCAGGGCCCGCTGCCGCGCCACACCACGCCTGACAAACAGGACAGGCTCACTTTGCCAACCAACTCGCGCGCCCAACTACTTGTGCAGGCACCGAGGAGGGGCGGGGCGGGGCGGGGCGGGGCGGGGTGGTGCAGGGCGGCCGGGCCTCCCGCAGGCATTGCTTGAGTCGCTTTTGCGGGGGAAATGTCCCGCGTTTCGAAATTTCATAAATATAAGACGTCCTTGATCCAGGAGTGTCCTACTCGGCTTATTCCCCCTTGTCCCCGCCACCCACAACAAACACAACGCAGAGCCCATAGCCACCTGTCGGACCTGTCGGACCTGTCAGATTATATACACCCAGACGGAATTCAATTTGGGAAACTTCCAGGGCGATCCTTTGAGTAGCACAGGGCAAAAGGCAGCCAGCTCGGATTAGATTCTGTTGTATTCCACACCAGCTAAAGCTAAATTTTCAAAGGGAAAAATATCGACTTAAACACCGGCAAGGACTTCTGAAAAAAGATTGAAATTTAAAATCTATAACCCCTTAGATGGTGAATTCGAATTTATCTCAATCAAGAAAGAAATATTCTAGAGTTTTTTGCGTTTGATTTTAAAAGCCAAAATTTTATGAAAACTACTTAACATAAATCGTTTTACTCATCAGCCTCGGTGGAAACTTGCGTTCAAACTCCAGGGTACTTCGGCGGGCGTGTCTCCACCGCGGCGCGGGAGAAATAATTTTAATCAGAGCGACGTGGGCGGGCGGGGCGGCCACGCACCTGCCGGAGGCGCCAGTGGCCGCGGGGCGGGGCGGGGCGGGGCGGGGCGGCGGGGCCACATGGCCGGGCTGCGCGCACCAGCACCGCGCCTTGTAGTACTTTTCAAACTTGCAAAAGTTTGACGTCGGTTTTCGCTGGCGCGGATAACCGGCTTGCATGTGCCGATGATGACTACACGTGCGCGCGCGGCCTGTCCGCCCGCCGCGGCGGAGCCTTGGGGAGCCAAGTTTGAGAGAAACACTGAGCGAGCGCACCCCCCCCCCTCGCCTGGACGCACGCCACGCACCGGGGCCGGGGGCTCTGAGCGGCTCTGAGCCCCGCGCAGCTCGCCATGATGGATAGCACCACTGACTCTTCCGCCTCACCCCGCCCGCGGCGATAATGCACCACGTATGCTAAAGAGAGATGAAAAATATACAATTCAGAATTGGGCGTACGCATCTCCAAAGAAATATAACAGAGCACGAGGAAAACCTGTACCATCCACCCATACTGTACAATATTTCTTTTTATTTTCTTTCTCCCTTTTTCGAATTACATGTATAGTAATTTCGGCGTAGGCGTAGGAGTGGCTGCGTGGATCTTGTTGCTCGCGAGGCGAGGATACCGCGAGGCTTAACGGGGAAGACCTCATCCCGTCCGTCCCTTTGAGCCCGCTCGGAGAGAGGCGGGGAGAGAGAGAGAGAGAGAGAGAGAGAGAGAGAGAGAGAGAGAGAGAGAGAGAGAGAGAGAGAGAGATGGCGAACGGCCCGACCCCTCATTGCGACCGGCAGCAGCAGGGGAAACGAGGTACATAGAGAGGCTCGCAGGGCTATCGCGGCGCGCCGCGCCCCGCCCCGCCCCGCCCCGCCAATAGAAAAAGGCTGCATATTGAGGGGCTCTCGGCGTGAAAGAGGTCCACCTCAGGCCACTGCAATGCGGGCAGAGGGCGCGGCGCACAATCCCCAGAGCCTCCTCCAATTCGCCGCACCGGCGCGGAGAGGAGACGGGGGAGGGGCGGGGGAGTATTTTTCAATAATAGGTGGGGGAGGGGGGGGGGGGCGCCGAATTCAATGAGCAGAGGCGCAAACGGGTAGGAAAGGCACAAATTTATTTAATTTATTTTTCTCGCCCTCAAGAGGGAGATTCTCCTACACGATATTGTAAACAGAGATCAGGGGGGCGGGCGGCGGCGGCTATCTCTATAGACAGGTCCAAAGGTCGGCAAATTAGTTTGTGGTAACCGAGGAAAATTACCAAGATGAACTTGGAAGACAAACTTCATCTCGACTCGCCCCCGCCTTTGCGCAGACCCCCCGGCAGAGGGAGAGATACAAATTTCCGGTCCGGGGAGGACAATAACGCTCGCTTCGTCAAAGGGCCAGTTACCCCCAGCCCACTAAAGGGAATAAAATGAAAATAGTTCGCGTGGAGAAAAATCAGGTCAGATGGACCGGAGTTTGTTTTGAGTACCGCAGGACGCATAGACGCACCCCTCCAGGGGACAACACACCCGAAGCCCCGCCCGGAGCGCTTGCCGGGCCCCACCTCCTGTCGCCCGGCCCCGCACCACGCCGCTTCTTTGCAATGACGTGAATAACCATTCAGCACGTACCTCTCGAAGCGATTGCGTCTTCCTCATGATCCAATTCGACAGAGCGGCAGAGCTCCGAGGGGCCGAGCACGGGGAGGGCGGCGGCGCGGGCCGGCCGGGAGAAAAACGGAGAGGGGAGGGAGGGAGGGAGAGAGAGAGAGAGAGAGAGAGAGAGAGGGGGGGGGGGGGGAGGAAAAGAGTGCAGACCACAGGAAAGGTAACGCGCTTCTGATGTTTATTGTTTGCCAAGAGGAATGAAAAATGGACTCCGGGGGAGTTCCGTGGTCGCACCGCGGGCTGGTAATAGCGCCTCGGCGAGGAGGCGGAGGGGGCGGCGGAGGCAGCGGTTTAGGGGGGTGCCCCCGACGTCATGTCGCGAGAGGAGAGGCGGTGGGCGCCGCTGGAGTACGCGCGCCAGCCGAGCGGTGACAGGGGGGACGACGGATGCTTACATACCTCGTCGCCGGCGGGGGCGGACGGGCGGGCTCTGCTGTACTGCAAGTACCGCCTAATTTTCTACGACACGTTTTGCGCTCAGAGCCACACGGCTTGGCAGGAAAAGTCGTCGCAGACTAAACACAGTCGGGCTGCATGCGCGCGCGCGCCTGCCTACCAGACAACACGCGGTAACACAGGAGTTCACTGTGAAAAAAATGTCGTAGATTTACGGGAGAATTTTCCACGAAGTGCAGTTGTAAAATAACAATCAAAAATGGTAAAATTACAAACACTACATACTGTATCGGCTTAAAAGTCATTCACGCGCAAAAAAGATCCGCCGTAAATCTACAACATACTTCATAAATCGTAATATACAAAATTTACAAAATTTCTCGTAATTCTACAAAGATATTTTTCAGTGCGCAGGTACGTAAGAATGCAGCGCCCACTCCTCTGTGCTTCGTGCACCTCACTGTAAATACCAGAGCGAGGATCCTCGCCCTCAGGAGAGCGAGATATTTCCCCTCTCTCTTTGAGAGCGAGGTGTGGTTTTCTCGCTTGATTAGAGCAATAAATTCAAAAATCTCGCCCTGTTTGCGCGAGGAAGGGAAAGCCTCGCCCTTTTTGAGTGCAGATCCTTCATCTCACTTAATTTGAGCCATGTTGTAGATTCTTTCTCTCAATAAGAGCGAGGTTCCTAAAGTCGCTCACTCAAATGGGGCAACGGAAAAAAAATCTCGCTCTTTTTAGATCAGACATCTCACACTTGCATTTGCAGTGTTTTGCCAATACATTTCTGACGGATCAGTAAACGTATGAACCATCCGCCCTGCGCGGAGACTAGGACGACAGCGACAACAACAACAGTAGAGCCAACAAACAACAGCAGTGCGCACGAGGGAGGGAGGGGCGGCAGAGCATTTAATATAATTTCCCGCGGCGGCACGAGGGGGTTTACTTGCAAAGCTTTCAGTAATTCCTTCCCGTACACAAGCGGCGCCCGGCCCGGCCCGGCCCGGCCCGCGGTCGGCAGGACGCGAGCGCCGCCTAGCCTCGCTGCAAGGCGCAGGAGTTACAGCACAGCAGCTGGAAAAGTTGGAGGCGGGCGGGAGCGTGCTGGAGAATGTGCGTGAGAGGGAGAGGGAGGGAGAGAGAGGGAGAGAAAGACAAAGACAGTCGGAGAGAGAGAGAGAGAGAGAGAGAGAGAGAGAGAGAGAGAGAGAGAGAGAGAGAGAGAGAGAGGGAGAGAAAGAAAAAGAGAGGCGGAGAGGGGTCACCAACCTGCCCGTGTGTAACAGGACGGGCGCGGGGCGGGCCAGCACCTCTGGCGTGTGCCTTAGAGAGGCGAAGCGCGGCCTTGCAAAACTTTTACGATTTCTTCTTATTTTTACTATTTTCCTTACGCGCCCCCCTATTTGTGTGTGGTGGCGCGTAGCAGACTGGCAGCGGGGACTTTCACGTGTCAGGTCATGCGATCCGTTAGGACGTAAGAGACGGGAGGGGACCAAACACTGTACCGGGTGCGACATAAGACGCGTGGCCGGGTCTGCCTATACCTTAGACGGACTCGAACCGTGTTACAGCTGCTCTGTAAACACACTTTTTATAGAACACAATGGGACGCGCACTTTATAGGCCCATTGGTCTCACACTTTTTTTTCTGTAGCACTGTACTACACTTAAGTGTGCAGAGTTGTACACTTGCAGTCGCAAGCAGACGACACTCACTGTCGCGATAAATGGATTTGCCGCCGCAGTAATCACGACGATATTTCGACGTTAAAGCATTGCGAGCTGTACAGGCAGTGATTACCACCCGAGCCAGCGGCCCGCTCCATCACGCCCCCAGCCTGAGGAGGAGGAAACCACTTGCTGCACAAATAACCCGAGCTTCTCCAGGTTTTCCGATTTGTTTTGGGTTCACTGTTAGAAAAGCCCACGGTAAACGCCTGCTGCTGTCCATGGACAGTAGGCCATCCGTAAATATGTTACCTCCTGGTCCACAGCGAAATTGTCGCTTACGGTCTGTACTTTACAGACCGTTGGCGGAGGCTCGCAATAATTCTAGACAAAGTACTTACACTTCGTACCGTTACAGTGAGACCGTACATGAATAATACGGCACAGACGGCATTGCTGTCTACAGTATTTCAGGGTTTGGTCTCTGAACTACAACGATGAATACTCCTTCCCACTCTCCAAAATACGGGATGTGCAAAAACGTTGATAATAAGAGGTCGGCGACCTCTGTCACCCACTCAGGCGCCCCAGCAGCCCCCTGCCTGCACACCTGGTCACACCGGCCTAACTCGCTTCCCGCACGCCTAGCTCTGGCGCGCTTTTTTACGCAACGCCCCAGGCCGGCCGCCTCAGCCGCCCCGGACCTCGGACCAGATGTCGGAGGAGAGAGAGAGAGAGAGAGAGAGAGAGAGAGAGAGAGAGAGAGAGAGAGAGAGAGAGAGAGGCGGTGATATTTGCAGTCTGATGTGATTTGGACGCTCCCCTCACCTTTCCCGCCGGCATTACTCGCAGCCTAACGCCGCCGCCTGAGAGAATCCCGAGAGGAGGGGCAGCTGGAGCGGCAGCAGCGTCCTGCCGTCCGGCCGGACCGAAAAGCGCGGGCGCGGGGGGATGAAATCAAATCTTTTCACGGGGCCGGGCCGGGCCGGGGCCGCTGGCCGCGCTGCTAGCGGGCGCCAGGTGGGGCAGAACCTCCAGGAGGAGGGCGAGGGCGAGTCTGTGACCGCCCCTCTCCTCGCCTCTCCCTCTTTCTTTCTCTCCGCCCTCCACTCCATCTCTCTCCCTCCATCCCCCCTCCCGCGCTATTCCACGACGCACTGGAATTCAGTGACCTGGCGGGTATCGAGCCGCCGCCGATAACGTGGAAGTGAAGTTGATCTATGTGATTTCAAAGAGCAGAGGGAGGGGACCCGCCCCGCCCCGCCACTCCCCGCCGGCAGCCTTGCCACTGCAGGTGTGCGGGGCGGGGGGCGGGTAGCGAGCGCCAGTTCGTGAGAATGCACACCAGCCAGAGCAGCCCCCCGCCCTCTTCAAATCGCACACCTCAAAAACTGATTGGACCCTTCGGCCTGTTCATCAAACAAACCTACACATCTCTATCCACTGCAAAAACGAAAAACCTCAAAGCGGAAATTTGATCGGGGATTTTTTTTTTGTTTTGGCCTCGTTTCTCTTCGTGCCGCCTGCACTGCGCAGCTTAATGCAGACGACAGGCAGGACGCGAGAGGGAAGCTGTTCTCAAGTAATTCATGAGCTCGTCGTGCTGGGAAAGGGTTCCCGCGCGGTGCAATGCGCGTCCCGCCTGGGCCGGGCCTGCTGCCTGCGGCTGCCTGTGGCGCTGCGCTCTGCAAAGTACCCTCCGTCCAGCCCTATTGTCTCGTCTCCGCTAAGAGCGACAGAGCTCGAGGGAGAGGGAGAGAGAGGGAGAGAGGGAGAGAGAGGGGCGGTGGTGGGAGAGGGACGGAGAGAGTGGGATGGAGGGAGGGAGAGGGAGGGAGAGGGAGGGGGAGGGGGAAGACGCGGCTAAAGACTAAAGGGACCCTCGCCTCTAGCATGATTCAAAAGCGACATTCAGGAGGGAAAGAGCACACAGCACTGCGTGCCATAACGGGCCCTGAGCAATGCGACCGATACAACCAGGTTACCGAGTGAGTCGGCGGCGCGCCGACGAGATATCCCCATCGTGCCGTGGTGGAAAGCCAACGGCCCCGACAGCCACGTCCTATCATCATGCACCGGGGGGTGCATCTCCCCTCCCGACCGACGCCCGGCGTCGCGCCTGAGTTGCACTTTGTATTCCACGCGGGAGAGTCTTCCTCCCCTCCCCGCCCACCACCGTCACTGTACGATGCCACCCGCCAATCAGTCTAAACGCGCCCGAGTGGCAGGCAAACGGTCGGGGTCGGGGGAGCGGAGGCGCCGTGGCGAATGGGGGTTGCCTGCCGCACAGACGCCATGGTGGATGGGTTGCCTACTGCACAGGCACCGTGTTGGATGGGTTGCCTACCGCACAGGCGCCGTGGCGGATGGGTTACCTACCGCCCAGGCGCCGAGGCGAATGGGTTGCCTGCCACACAGGCGCCGTGGCGGATGGATTGCCTACCGCACAGGCGCCGTGGCGTAGGAATGGGCCAGTAGGCTGTGACGGAAGTGGCGTTGAGGACGGCAGAGAAAATGTGTTGACGGCGAGAAAGAGGGGAAAAGAAGGATGGAAGCCGAGACGGAGGAATGGAGGGAGCGAACGTTAGACACGACGCTTATTCCAGCGCACATAAGGCAGGCAGGGCCCGGGCGCGGACGTGCGGAAAGAGTTTGAACCAAAAAGACAAAAGAGAAGCGAAGCGGAGGGGGAGAGGAGGGCCGGGCCGGAGCGACGTGGAAGATGTATATAATCTCTCCAATTACTTCCGCAGAGCGGCGGGGCCGGGCGGGGCCGGGCGGGGACACAGGGGCTTTAAGAAGCCGCGCGCATATGGCGACCCTCTTTTTTATTCCCCTTCCTCCTTTTAGTCCGCCAAAAAGTATTTTATTTACTCGAAGAACAAGTGACGGTAATGCTGTCGGGCTGAGGGGAAATCTATTGCCTTCCGCAGCTGAGCCGACGCGGCGGGCGGGGGGGAACTAACACTGTAAAAATAATTTTCAAAAAATTAAAAAGAAAAAAATCACGGTCTAGCATACGGAAAAACACCGTGAATTCGGAATACGGTCACTGCGTCCGTACCCAGCTTCCGTACCTACCCCCCAATGAGGGTCTATGTTATTAAAACAGTGTGTACGGTAGATTTACGGAAGCCTCTTCCGCTAATATTTTCCCGGTCGTCCCCGTTTTAGGTACGGTGCCTGTTGCGGCATATTTCCGTAGAGGTTCTCAGTAAGAGGCTCTGCGTACCAGTGGCTGGTTCTTTTTTTTCGAGTGGAGGGCGGTGGAAGGGGAACGGGCGGCAGGGCTGGTGTATGAGGAAATCCATCGGGTTTACCATCGTGGCGATGGGGAAGAGGAATAGCCGGGCGGGCGCGCGGCCGGGCGGGGTGACAGACGGACCAGTCCTGTCACTAGGCCTCGAGCCTAGCCTGTCTCTCGAGCGAAATGAGGAGAGAGGCAGTGCCAAGTTCTTTTCCCCGCGGTTTCTCCTCCTATAAGCGGCACGGGTGCGGGTCCAGAGGCGGGGAGGGGGGGGGGGGGCAACGCGTGGCCAGGCATATGGAAACGAAAACGGCCCGGCAAAAAGAGAGCAAACAAACGTCCTCGCCACGTGACCGGCCGGGCCGGGCCCCGGGCCGTGACATTGAAACACGAGGCATTGCGGGCAGCGCGCGGGGGTGGGGGTGAGCGCGGGGGCTTAAGGGTGACGCGCACAGACCAACTCGAGGGGATGATCGTGCTGCCAGCGGCATCGGCCGGGCCGGGCCGGGCAGGGCAGGGCCGCGGGGCCTACACGAGTGGCCAGGGCCCAGGATGTTGGTGGTGGTGGTGGTGGACTCCATGAGAACGGCGATCCAGCCCGATCGCTCCGCCCGGCAACAAGCTCCGCGAATCTGTGGGGTAGGGTGGGGTAGGAGGGTGGGGTAGGAGGGTGGGGTAGGAGGGTGGGGTAGGAGGGTGGGGTAGGAGGGTGGGGTAGGAGGGTGGGGTAGGAGGGTGGGGTAGGAGGGTGGGGCAAGGGTGGAGTAGGGGTGGGGCAAGGGTGGAGTAGGGGTGGGGCAAGGGTGGAGTTGGGGTGGGGTAGGGGTGGGGTAGGGGTGGGGTAGGAGGGTGAGGGCGGGTGGAGCACAGCCCCGGACAGGTGGCCCTTCAGCGACTGATGATGCGCCGTCTCGTTTGTGCCACCTCCCCCTCCCCTTAGGACCGCAGCACGCACTGCTGGCCAGGTGTGCGCCGCTGCCAGGACCCCGCCCCACCCCGCCCCACCCCGCCCCACACCCAGCCCCGCCTGCCAGCGCAGATATTGCTATCATTTTTTCGTGTAAACAAACCGGCGGGGCGGGGCGGGGCGGGGTGGTACCCGAGAATAGCCTAAACATATAACGTCCGAGTTTCGCTTTTCACGTTCAACGCTTTCTCTTCGCCCCCGGCTCGTTTTCTTTCCCCTTCATTTTTACATTACTTTCTTTTTTTTGACATCGACGGTGACGGTGCGAATGCTACTTTAGCATGGCGAAGTTTCAGAGCACAGAGCCTGCATTTCCTCCTACAGCGCGCCCCGCCCCGTTACGCCATTTGTGTCTTAATGGCGCCGGGGGCGGCGGGGGCGGCGGGGGCCTGCCTGCGAGTCGTTCGCCGCATAGCCATCTGTATCAATACAGCTCGCACCTCTGTATCGGCTACTGTATACCCCCTTTCCCAACCACCGCCTCCAACTTTTCCGTACTGCCGCCACAGCGGCGGTCAACTCAGGCGCGGTTTAGGGTTTTGCAGAGAGACGGGAGCGGTGCCCCGTGGGTTGCCTTTACATACAGGTGGTTTGTAGCTCCATTTGCCTACCTTTCAGGCGGTTTACTATAGCCCGGAAGGGTGGGAAGGGCGATCGCCCCCCCCCCCCCCAACCCTTTAATCCGCGCCTGGGTCAACTCTGGCTGAAGGCACACGTCAGCCGCACGCACATTTCCTCATTGGCACGCACAGATTTCCTCATTCGCGGCGCGAAAGGTCGATTAAAAGGGACGCAGAGGGGGTAGTGCTGGCTGGCGCTGGTTGCGGCGTAAGGGTGCGGAGGCGTGGCGCCGGGCCGGGCCGGGCCCTCGCTCGCTGCGGGCGGGGGCGCCAGAGTTCCCAAATTACACCGACCGGGTTTTAAATGGAGGCCGAGAGTCGGTCAGGCCCGGCCCGGCCCGGCCCGGCCCATGCAGGACGCGCCACCCCCTCGCCCTGCCCTGCCCTGCCGGCCTACCCTGCCATGGCTAAGCCAACACCCGCAACCCCAGCCCAGGGGGCCCAGCGGTTCAAAGCGGGGGCGGCTACAGTAAACCGCCTCCTGAAAGGTAGGCAACTAACTTGAGGGACAAAACCACTGCATGTGTAAGCACTGGCCTCAGCCCTCTGTGCTCAGCCCGAGGGGTTGATCACTCCTGTACTCAGGTTACTCGTCAGGCTGTACTCATCTGTACTCCGCGACAATTTTCAGACAAAATGTTGAACGTTTAGCCATACTTGTTACAAGTTTCGTTCAATAACGTCATTTATTTTCGGTTAACGTCTATATTGACGAAAAAAATAATCGAATTAAGCCTATGAAATCTCAGAAGTACTCCTGTACTCATGTGTACACTCTAGCCCTGACCTCAGCACTGGCCCCCCGCAAAGCACTAGGCGAGGCGGCCCAGAGGGATGTGTCAACAGCTTTTACGCCACACACGTGGATGACAAACGTCAAGGCGCGGTCCAAATCGTGGTTTTCAACAAGTCCCCCGTACTTCCCTCCCCTTAAAAAAAAACTGGCTTACAATAAACCCTCTGCGGTGGATAAAACGAGAGAAAACCCAAAAGAGGAATGAGAGAAAAAGCAAGAGAAGCACACGCGCAAGCATGCGAGGTGAGGGAGATTGGCTCCGACGGGGCAGAAGACGAGTGTCCGACAGGGAGTAAGGGCTGAGGCCGAGCAGGAGAGGGAGAGAGGAAGGGGGAGAGAGAGGGAGAGAGAGAGGTGCGAGCCAGGCACTTACCGACGTGTCCTGGGGTGCCGGTCCTCGTCGCACCTGAGCCGGCCGTCACCTCACATTGCGGGGAGTCCCCGGCAGCGGACCGGGCGCGCGGCGCGGCGCGGTGCGGGGTTGGGCGTCCCCCCGGGCCCCTGGGCGTCGCGGCGCCGGCGAGCGCGGCCACCACAGATTGGGTGCGCGGTGCGGCGGTGCGGCGCGGGCGCCGGGTGCGCGACGGCGGCGGCGGTGGCGGAGCGTAGCGGGCGTGACTGAGCGGCCGGCCTGGCCCCGTGCCCTGCCCTCGCTAGCGCCGGCTCCAGCGACTCCAGCGGCTCCAGCCGGTCTGGAGCGGGGCGCGCAGGGCGGCCGTGCGGTGGGGGAGCCAGGCTGTGGGGGAGGCTGCGCGGACCCGACCGCTGGCGCGCCCGACACGGCCTGCGCCCGACCCTCCTCCTCGTTACTGCCAGCCTGTTGACTGTAAAATAGGGTGTAATAATACACTCGCCTCGGCCAGCCCGGCCAGCAGCAAGTTCCGACATCGCCCACCGCCGATATGAAACCGCAGGCTCGGGACCATCGGCAGACACACTGTAAAAATTTTGAGTCGTCACATTACGACAAAGTCAGTGCTAAATTTTACTTTTGAATGGTTCCTCTCACAAGTGGTGAGATAAATGTTAAATGACAAATGTCATGTGACTAAAGATTCATGTCAAGTGACGAACTGTATGTTATGTGACGACTGTTTCATCACAGCTCTTGTGACGAAATATTCGTAGCAATAATTATCGTCACATGACAATTCGGTTTAATAGTGCGGAGATATGTAGGGCGAGAGGGGTGGTCTATAATACCAACCGAGGGGGAAACGACTACCAAATCCTGTGTCAGACGAATTACTGACTACCCGGATTACCCCCGGGACTACGTAGTTGTTTCTCTAGGATGACCCCTGGATTACCCCGGATAACCTCAAATTTCCTTTGATTACTTCTCCCGGGCTAGGGCTGTCAGCCGGATTACTCTCCCGATACCAACTGAGCGGCCGTGAAGTGCACGTGGAGTGGTGCCCCAGGGACCAGCAGCGTGCCCGACTCCTAGGAGGAGGACCTCTGCGCTCCTATAGCCCAAGGGGAAGTAGGCTTTAAAAAAATGTACCCCCGAAAGTCGGAGTTCAGAAATTCAGCCGAGTTTAACCGAAGTTAACGGCCGAAGTTCATAAAGTTCAGAGGTCCAAGTCCATCAAAGTTCAACAAATTTCGCCGAGAATGAACAAAGCTGGACAAATTTCACCGCAGTTCGCCGTAGTTAAACACAACGTACACTGAGGCAAACTTCCCCATGTCCCAGCCTGCACGCCAGTGAGCGCGCGCTGCCGCCACCGCTGACTCTCTCTAACTGACCTCTTCGGCTTAATGTCGGCCCCATTCGCGGACTCCAACAAGAGCCGTTGTCGTCTTTGGGGACCGAACGTTATCACCGTCCGTAAGTGACCCCTGACCCCTGACCACGGCCCAGCGCTGTCCACCACACACTGCGAATCCAAGTGTGCAACATTCATACGCGAGGTTGCGTGGAACAAAGTGCCGGCAAAGAAGCGTGGAACACGGCACACAAAATGTTCCACGCTTCCATGCGTGGAATATCAATTATGTTAAGACATACTTAGTTCGCGCCTCTTTGGGGTGAACATTTTGTGTTCCACGCTTCTAAGCGTAGAACTGCCGTGTTCCACGCTTCTTTGCGTGGAACAAAGTGTTCCACGCAACCCTGCGTATGAATGTTCCACACTTGGATCCGCAGTGCACGGTGGAGTGCCGGCCAGGCAGGGGCATTAGCACACAGAGCTGAAGCGCGGCCGCCACTCAGCGGCTGCATTCATGAGGAGCAGGAGCCCCCGGCCTCGGCCCCGGCCCCGGCCACCACCACACCTCCCGCAGAGCGAGAGTGGGGCGGTGCTGTAGGGGGTGGTTGGTAAACCGAGGGAGGGATATCTGGGGAGCTGGGGAGTGGTAAATGAAGAGTTAACCGAAATGAGACGGAGTTCAACTTTCCCTAGGGCCAGTGCCATCTAACGCGGCCATTCTACCGGGACTCCCTATAGGCTGTGACAACTAGGCCAGGGCGGGCCGGGGCGGGGGCGAGGGCGGGGGCGGGGACCGGGGGGGAGAGTGGAGAAAGAAGGTTGCGCTGTGCTGCTGCCATCAGAGTCGGGCAGAAGTGAAAAACCGCCCTTAAGCGCTGGCAAATTTATTTACTCAGGAAACGGGCAGGGCTGGGGGCTGCGCGAGGACGCCGGGACACTGCGCGGTGCGGTGCGGTGCGGCCCGCTCCTAGGGGCAGTCGTCGTCACAGCACCCAACCCAGTTCAGTAACCATAACACAGGAATTGGCTGATAAACAAAGGTTTAACTATACGAATTTTCAGCAGCTGTCCAATTAGAGTAGTTTATGAAAAGAGGCTACGTACGTTACTTAGGAAAGTAAACATCCGAAACTTCGTAACACTCGCAGAACAAGTGCGGAAGTCTCGAGTGAATAGGGAAGCGAGCGCGAAGGGCTTCCGGTTCCCTCGGCGGCAGCAGGGAGGACGTTCGTTTTCACTTCCGGACCGCAAACAACGCGCGTCAGAGTGAAAGAGAAAAAAATACAACTTCCCCGATTCCGTTTCCGGCGCGACGGCGCCCCTCCCCGGTGCTCGCGCGGAACAGGCCTCACATGGTTTTCCGCGGCTGATTCGCGCCCCTCCGCTCCGGCCCGGCCCGCGGACTTGTGACGGTGGAGACAAATTCACCGGAATGCCGCTTCCGCGCGGCGGCCTCGGCGGCGGCGCCCGCGGAGCGCGTCAGGCATTTTCAACGACACTTTACTCACTAAAGGCGCTGCGCGGCGCGCGGCTCCGGGGCCGAGGCGAGGTCCTGAGGGATGAGGCACTAGTGCTCTCTCTCTCTCCCTCTCACCCCTTCCAGCCGCTGGAATGCCGACTTCTGGTCGCTTTGAAGTGGGCCTGCCTCTCAAGAATGTCCCACACACGGGCAAAGGGCGTGCGATCGTCAGCCCCTCCCCCACCCCTCCCACTCCACACACCCACCGCCCTGCGCTCCAATGACCTGCGGTCTCGCAAACCAAGCATCAGTATCCCCGGCGCGGCGTCAGCGGCGCCCACAATCAAGGGCTTCTTCAAAATAAATTCAAGCGTACACCGATTTTTCTGTTTTTCTTTTTTTCCCTTCTGATTTTTTCTTGATTTTTCACTGCTGATTTCTTGATTTTGTTCTTGGATTTTTTCTTGATTCTTTCTTCTGATTTTTGTAGGGTATACCGGTACACTGATTATTATTATTTTATTTTTTTTTTGAGTGGAGGACCCCTTGCCCACAATAGACGCCGACGACCTGCCCGCGCCGCGCCGCCGGAGGCAGCCGACCAGAAGAAGTAGCTACAACTTCGACGTCGGACGTCCAATTTGGCTTACATGGCACAGGGCAGCCAGCTAGCACGCTATTTGTATTGCACGCTGGATTGGCCCCGATTTTCCACTCGAATGTCGTCGCGAAACGCTCGGCCCCGCCCCGCCCCGCCCCGGTCCACGTCGTCCTGGAGCGCCACTCCATCTCGCCCCGCCCCGCCGTCCCATTCTTATATCCCTCGCCTGTTTGTCTTTCTGCCGCACCTCAGCTGTTGCACGCCAAATGGAGCGAAAAGTGTCTTCTGAAAGGTGGACTCGGCGCGCGCGCGCGACACACAGAAAAGCGGAAAGTGAAAAAAAAAAGGGGGGGGGGGGTAGATGTGTAGGAGAGGGAGAGGGCGTACCGCCTGAGGCGGGCTGCTAGGAAGCCCCGCTGCCTCCCGCAGGATCAGGATCGCCAACTCCACCGCCAGGACCGCCGCGCCGTGGTCCGCCCCGCGCGGTCAGCCGCGACAATCTCAATGTTGGTAATCCTGTCGCTACAAAGGCCGTCGCGGCGACGCAAACTCCCTCCCTCCCCGCCGCTGTGCTCGCGGGCGTCGCGGCGGTGTGGTGGTCCGCCTGGGGGAGGGCGGCTCTCTGCCACCCCCCTGCTTGCCCTGCTTCGTATTTTGGGGTGACGACGGGGTGGCCTGGGAAGCAGGTGCCAGCTCGAGCAGCTAATTCGGATTATAGAATCAGAGCATCGGAGGCGCGGGGCGGGGGCAGCCAGCCACACGCAGAATCAAACCCAAAAGACGCGAGCGAGCGCGGCGGTGCTGGGCCTTTGAGGCGGGACAAGGACGACGAGCCGAGAGGAAAGGACAACGAGACCGAAGCAGCCGGTTCGTTAACAAAACCGTCATAGTGCAGCGCGGTAACAACACTTCACTGTAAAATTTTAAGTCGTCACATTACAACAAAGTCAGTGCTAAATTTTACTTTTGAAAGGTTCGTCACATGACAAAATGTGCATCACACTGTGACGAAAGATTCATGTCAAGTGACGAAATGTGTGTCATGTGACGACAGTTTCATCACAGCTCATGTGACGAAATATTCGTAGTAATATTTATCGCCACATGACAGTTTCATTTAACAGTGTTCAGATCAACACAATCAAGCGTGCTAGCGCGTATTCGTCCGCTTTATTGCAACTTGTCGCGAAAATGGACACCCTTCGGCCGACCTTCTGCACGACCAGCAGACACTAAGGCGCACTGTGATCAGTGGGCGCATGAGGAAGAGCGCCAGCACGGGACGGGCGACGCCGCAGCCCAGACCGCCCCGCCCCGCCCCGCCCCGCGGCAGTCGCTGTCATGTCACATGCCACTTACAGCACCGCTCGCTGCATCCCTCTATCTCTCCCACTCCACTCCCCTCCCTCTACAACCCCCTCCCCTCCCCCCTCCCTACCTGACAAACATATTTCACACCTCTATGTATCCAACACGGAAGAAGTCGCCTTCGTCCCAAATCCTGACATTATTGCCCGATCCCAGACGGCAATACAAGACACACAGTACAAACATTTGCGCTTAGGGCTCGAGAGAAAGGTAAGACAGAGACGAGCAAAGGCGTCGGGAAGCGGGGAGCGGCCGGGGAGATTCAAAGTGAGTGTAGAACGAGAAAGATGGAGATGGATGACAGAGGGTGAGGTGTGAGGGGGGGGGGGGCGGCTTGTCTGCACCGACAGCTGAACGTCGATTTGGGGGGCGGGGAGGGGGGGGGGAGCGCCGTCAGTGTCACGTCGCACTCCTTCATCACCCCGGGGTAACGGCTTCGTGACGCGTCCCGCCAACTTTCGATGCGAAAACTTTTTGACCGCGAGACGATCAACGTCGGAGTCTCCTCAAAACGTGCGCGGGGCCGAGCGCTGCGCTGGGCTGGGCTGGGGGTAAGCACCTGAGCCGGCCAGCCGGCCAGCCGGCCGCCGCCGGGCGGGTAGGCAACCCATCCGGCTGTGACCGGCCGTCACGGCGGCGTGAGGCTGCGGCGGAGCGTCCAGGGGCGGTGCGGCCGCACGCCGGCAGGGGGCAGCACTCCGCCGCCGCACAGCCCCGCAGCCCCCGGAGGGGCGCCTAGGGGTCTTGTCGGCGCGGGGTAGCGCCGCGCGCGGCCCGGGCCAGCGCTACCCCACGCCAGAGAGGAAGGGGCGGTCACTGAGCGGTGTCGAGGGTGTCGGCCGGCCTCGGCCAGCCCGCCGGTCCACGCATCCCCGCGCCAGGCCACTGACTTAGACGACGAATGGACCGACTGGAGAAAGTACGGGGACAAGGCTTACGACGACGGCATTGCACAACATTTAAATAAGGTAGACGCACGTTAACGCCGTGGAAACCTCAGCGAAAAGGGCATCTGTATATTTTGGCCCGGATACGCACCGTTTCATTATTTCAGTCAAGCGAAGGTGGCGATTCAAATTCGGCCACGTCTCACGTCAGCTTTTCCCCTCGCATTCTGACAGGACTGAGCGTATCAATTCATCTCATATCCAAAAAATAAAAAAAAAATAAAAAAACACCGACGATAACCTGATTTTCTTTTTGGTCCTTGCAAATTATCCGCTATATGCGACTAAACACAACTAAGTCTACACGAGTTTTTTAAACAAAATAGCAATATCTTCACAAACCTATAACTCAACCGCTCGACTTAAGACAATCGTGAAAACCAAATTAGGGCCACGACTCTTTTTTTTTTTCTACAGAGAAAATGTTGAGGTGGAGTCGGAAACAACAGATCGCGCGCGTCACGCTGTAACATCAGACATGTTGCTCTGGCGTCCAGAGCCTTTACAATTTCGGTTCGAGCCGAGGCACCTTACAAACCTGCTGTGCGGGGGTGGGGTGGGGGCGAGCACTCCCTATTCTCCACCCAACCGCCATCGCAGGTAGAGGCGGCGGGTGGCTGGCCACCCCGTCGTCCCCGTACGTACACTACAAAATGTTTCCATGGCGCGCTCAATCTGAAGCACGCGCTGCCGACTTATTCCGAAGATCGCTCTTGTTACCTCCCTCCTTGTTGCACTTATGGCGGTGCCCTATGCTGGCCACAGATGTGTCCCATGAGTGCGAGAAGGACAGAGGTATGAGAGCGCTCTTCGGAAAAAACGCCGCACCACCGCGCCGCACCCCGTCGTGCCGCCGTGCCCGCAGCGCCACCGCGGCCTCACCTTGCCGTCATCAAAACGGACGTGACGGGCTAGTCCGGCCGGCCAAAGCTGCGCGCCGGGGCGGGGCGGGGCGGGGCGGGGCGGGGCGGGGCGGGCACCACCTACACCACCACGCCTTCCGCACGAGACGCGGCCCGTCCCGAGTGGGAGTGGGCCAGGGGTTATATTGTCTGAAAGGAAAGTTGGCCGCAGGGGAGGGAAATATGGGGTCGGCCGGGTTAGTTATGATTTTAAGTAGTACGTCATGGGTCGACCTGAAGGGGGTGGGGGGGGACTGCTACCCGCTGCTGCGGCACTACTATACTATGTGGTGGCTCGCGACAGCGCCAAACTGTTTGCAGGCGTCCGCCCCGCCCCGCCCCGCCTATCGGCAGCACTTATTTTGATGGGAAACGGCTGCTGTTGCCCTGGGCTGTGGAGCGGCGGCGGTGGCAGCGGGGTCGCTCAGGCACGGGCGATGCAACCCCTTCCGACACACACACACACACACACACACACACACACACACACACACACACGTGCTGGAGGCAGCCCGTGACACCCTCCTGCGGGCGGGGCGGAAGCACAAGTGTGCCGTGTTGTATGTGCTGTGGGGTCCGCGATGACGACCCAGTCCGAGAGGGCACAGGGATCAAGCCCACGACGGCCCCCTCCCTCCCTCTCTCTCTCACACACGCACACGCACGTGGTTCGAGCTGTGAGCACGGCTGCACATCAGCTCCTGTACGAATATTCATAACTCCAGGGGATTCGAGTTGTACACCGGCGGGTCGCAGGCACAGCTCGTCCATGGCTGCTGGGGAGTATAAATGCAGCCCGACCTCATGAACCAACTCGGCCAGCCTATGGCATGGCCATGACTGGCTCGCAAGTGGAAGTGTACGAGTGTTAACTTTACACACTTAAACTTGCGCGATGTTCAGACACTTAATTGCGCTTGCGTCGCCAGGGCGCCGACTACAGAGTGTCCAGGACGGGCGGCTCGGCAATGCATCCGCTCTGCGCCGCCACGCCCCCGCCACGCCCCCGCCACGCCCCCGCCCCGCCCCCGGGTCTCCGTCATCCCCACGACAGGAAGCACCGCCCTGCTCCGCCCGCCCCGTCAGACTACTGGGCCCTGCCCGCCCCGCCCCGCCCCGGGCCTGGGTCGGTTCCAATAATGAGCAAAGAGAAGCTCATCAGAGGGGAGGCATGGCATCACCTCATCGGGCAGCCAAGTCAGCCAAGTCCCACGACAGGGGCGGGCGGGAGCGACGGAGAAAAGCATAGAGATACGCACAAACCCTCTGTATCTCTCTTTTCCCCATCGCCATTTTTATCAGACCAGGTTATATAACGAAGTGTAACTGAGAAGAGTTACTCGTAAAAGTAACGTTAACAGCCCTATCGCGTGAAAGACCGAGCGCAAAACTTTTTTTTATAGACTACCAACCAAGGACTTTATCCTGAGCGACACGAGACCTATATAGGTTACAGATCAACACGTCGCAAGCTGGATCACAACGTTTTTATTTTCGACTAGGTGTGTCGCGACACGGTTCAGATTGTCCCTGGCGCTATTGCGGCGCGGTGAGCGAAACAGGAGCAGAGCGGGGCGGGGCGGGGCGCGGCGGGGCGGGGGCGAGGCGGGGGCGGGGCACTCATGGCCCTCTCACTCACGCACGCCGCACACCCTACTGTATTCACCAACCGCGAAAAGCGCATATTATGACAAGAGGGGAAAGATAAGAGATTTTTTAAAAAAAGGGGTCGAGCCGGTTCGTCATTAAAATATTGCTGCCGCTCGAAAATGTTTGAAAAGACGAGAAAAATAAAGCCGTCCTCATTAATTAAGGGACCGTTCCACAATGGCGGCGTGTTCGTTAGAGCGAAGCGGGCCGGGCGGGGCGGGGCGACGCGACGCGACGCGACGCGACGAGGCGGTGTCTGTCTCCGCGCCCCGCCCCGCCCCGCCCCGCCCCGCCCCGCTGATGCTGTAACAGTTCTGCCCTGCGCCGTACCGTGGGAATCTGGAAATCTGCCCGCGGAAGAGCGTGCGAGCGAGCGAGCGAGGCGGCGGAGCGGAAGGAGAGGGAGAGAGCGCGACGTCAAAAGCGGACCATGTGCAAGGATCGGGAAATAAAAATACCGGAACGTTATTGCAACGCAGAAGATAACAGGGCGCAAATGGTGTAGGACTGCGGCGCCTGGCGCACCGAGGCACGAGCGAGGGGCGGCCCTGTCAGTGTGCACTCTGCGTGCATTTCTACTGTTTCTGTGTATTTTCCGGTATTTTTGTGTGTACGTATTTCAGTGTATTTTGAAGTATTTTTCGTGTATTTTCGGGTATTGCTGCGACGAGGCCACATGCGCTGGTCCGCCCGGCCCGGCATACGGCCACACCTCGATATCCGGAGATGACTGTATCAGAAATGAAATGAAGGGAAGCCGCGCAATTTGTCGTTCGAATTTCGGGCGGCGAGACTTTTAGTGACGTCACGGCCCGTGTCGGCCAATCAGACTACGAGGGTTCTACCTACTGCCACAACCTCCGGCCGGGCCGGTACAGAACAGAAGTGAGCTCCCAGTGTTGCCGGCCCGGCTGTGATTTCCAGACCCCCCCCCCTCTCCCTCCCTCAGCACTTGGACGACAAGACGAGCCGGGGTGGGGCGGGGCGGGGCGGGGCGGGGTGGGGCGGAGCGGGCACCTCAGGGAGACAGCGAGCTTGTCGCTCGTTTCATCCGCTTCCTCCTCTTTTCACATAAAAACGCAACGGCTCGGGCGTGGCGTGGCGTGGCGGGGGCCGCCGGGGGACCTAACCGACCCCACCCCGCCCGGCCCGGCCTAGCAGCCCAGACCGACGCGGCGCGACGCGCGCCCAACAGGAAGGGGAGTTCACATCACGTGTTGTGTCTCCATCCTCTTCACCCCTTTTCGCACCTCGTGCAAAGCAGCGCGGAGGGAGGAGGAGGAGGAGGAGGAGGAGGGGGAGGAGGAGGAGGAGGAGGAGGAGGAGAGGGAGGAGGAGGAGGAGGAGGAGGAGAAGGATGAGGAGGACGAGGACGAGGACGAGGAGGATGAGGGGCTTCTCCAAAGACCTGCGCCCGCCCGCCGCCGCATCCCCGCCCCGCGACCACGAGTGTGCGGTGCCCCAGCCCAGCCCAGCGTGAGTGACAGGGAGGTAAGCGCCCTGAAGGGAGGAACTCGCCTGTGAAAGGCATCATTTCAGAACGCGGAGGCAGCCGAGCCGCCCAAATGTCTTTTCTGAAGGGAGTTGCGTATGGACGCTGCGGCGTGCGGCGGCGCGGCGCTCCCGCACGCCTATCGGCCTGGAAGACGTACAACACGTCCAGGATACATACTCAGTGGCCCAAGGCCTCGGGGTGGCCGGGTGGCCGGGTGGCCTGGCCCCTGGCGTTAGCGCTGCGGCCCGGCACCGGCACCGGCCCGGCCCGGCCCTTGTCACAGTCCCTGGAGCGTATCTGCGAGGCGGGGCGGGGCGGCCCGGCCCTTTGAGTCTGCCTGCAGCGCCGTGCGCCTCCCCCCGCCCCGGCCCGCCCCGCCCCGCCACGCCCTGCCCGCCACGCCCCTCTCGACTTCACCGCCGCCGTTTGAGATTGATTTATTCCCTCTGCTGGTCGCTCTATTAAAATAGCGCGGGTGACGACCGACCGGTTACCGGCTGCTGTGGGGCCGGGCCGGGCCACGCCGGGTCACCACCGCCGGGCTGGGCGTTCATCGTGTCGCAGCGCAGCGTCATCCGGATGACGCCGGTGATGAGAGTGTGCGCTGTCGACGGGCACTCGAGTGCCCTGCCCGTCATCTCTAGGAGGGGATGTCACCCGGGTGTCATCCGGGGGGGGAGGGGGGGGGGGGTCCTCCCCGGTGCTGCCCCGAGCGTCTGTCAGTCAGTCACGGACGGGCCGGACCGGGACCGGACCAAAGCGACTTCTGGAGTGGCAGCGCGCGCAGCCCGGACGGCCCGGCAGCCATGTGTGAGCATGAGTGGAGGCGGGGGCCGCGGCTTAGCCGCATCCACACCGGCGCGGGCGGGGCGGGGCGGGGCGGGCCCGGGCCCCGCGGGGGCAGCAAGGCTTCCGCGAAGCTTTGTTTGTTTCCGTGTAGGACAAGTGTAATGCGGGCGTGTGTTTGTGCAGCCCGTCATACCAGCCCCGCCAGCACCAGCTCCAGCACGGGCACGGGCTACACGTGGTCCCAGCGGGCCGCCCGCGCGGGGAGGAGGGGCGCAACTCGGCGCTAAGGTAGGTGGGGTGCGACGGGGTAACAACTCGGAAATTCTGTTTATACACCACGCAACACCAGAAGATAATACATGAAATTCTCACAACAAAAAGTCCCAAAAGTTTACAAAGTTTTAAGAAAAAATTTCCCCCGAATATAAAACAAAAGAGAAAAAAATCGTTAGTTGAGAAAAATTGAGTGAAATTTAGGGCAATTATACTTTTAAATCGAGAGCAGCGTCCTCCTCTGAGGGAGGGATGCGAAGGGGTGGCTGGCGGAAGGCGAGGAAACGTCCGTCCGTCAGGTATGTACGAACTTGGCCGCCGCAGCGCCATGCCGCCAGAGCGAGGACGGTTTGCTTTAGTTTACACGGCGTGGGCTCACCACGTCTGCGCGCGGCGGGGGTCGAACTCACGACCCACCTCGGCGCAGAGTCGCCCCGAGCCAGCGGCGCCACGTCAATAGCCGTGCGATTGTGCAAAGTGGCCGCGCATCTAGCCTGAGGAGCCGCCCCGCCCGCCCCACCGCAGCGGGCGTCGCAAGATGGGCGGAACGACGGCGGCGTCGTTCTTCATTCGACAACGACGCCCAGTATTTTCGGAGCCCCAGGGCCGGGCCGGGCTGGGCCCCCGCATCGCCGCTCAGACCGGGGCGGGGGTGTAGGAGCGCGGGGCGGGGCGGGGCGGGAGGAGGGAGGCTCTGCTGTGCCCGCCTTTGACTCGAGTTGTCATCTTGTCCGCTCCAATCCTCGGCGCTCCGCCCTCCCAGCGCGATCCGAGGCGGGGCGGGGTGGGCGGGGCGGGGCGAGGTGGGGCGGGGCGAGGTGGGGCGGGGCGAGGTGGGGCGGTGGCGGTAGGGCCGAGGCCGACGCCAGCACCGCTCCAACGTACACGCGAAGGGAGCGGGGCAGAGGCTGTCTTCCTGAGGTTGTCGGCGAAGCGTGCTGCGTCCCGATCTCACAGCGCTCGAGTTCGCGTCCCTCCCTCAGGCTGCCCCGCCCCGCCCCGCCCCGCCCCGCCCCGCCCCGCCCCGCCCCGCCCCGGAGGTCGAGATGCCGAGCGACCCGCTCCGCTCATCTCATCTCAAGGTCGATATCGGCACCGGCGCCGCGCCGAGGCAGTCGGCGATAATGCACCGGGGTAAAGCATAATCATGTTTGGAGGAATTCAAAATTTCGCTATCTGCCTTTTTTCCTGCTCTCCACTGCTGCGGCTTTCCTTTCCGTGGCCGGCCAGCCCCGCCCCACCCCGCCCCGCCCCGCCCCGCCCGCAGCGCATTGAGACGCAGCTCGCTGTCCGCGCCGCGCTGAGCCGCGGTGAGGGGGGCGGCGGCGCGGTGGCGCGGTGGCCTGCGGGGACGCACAGAAAATCCATGCACTGAAGAGACACTCCCCCCTCCCCCAACCCACCGCCTATTGCTCTCTTTCCCTCTTTCTCCTTCCTATCTCAATCCTTCCTCCCCTCTCTGTCTTCTATCGTCCGAGGACACACAGTATCGATCCACTAAACAGCAAACGGTTCTGCAATTCAGACTCGTTCGCTATTCCATGGCCCCCAGGCGCGGCCCGGCCCCGGGCCCGATGCGGAACGGCGGCGCTGACAAACTGAATTCCCTCTAGCGCCAACAAAACTGCGGGCCATTCCGGGACCGTCCGGGACCCCGCCGCGGGGGCCGCGGGGTTACGTCTGGGCCTCGGCCAACAGTGGCGTAGCCAGCCGGGGCCACGCCGCGGGTGAGGACTCTAGAGGGTGCTGGGCCGGACCCCGGGCGGAGACAGGGGAAGAGAAGGGCCTTGCACGCGACGCCCCGGCCCCGGCCCCAGCCCCGGCCCCGGCCCTGGCGCAGCGCGCCGACGCGGACGCTCCAAATCGCATTTTTAGGACGACGTTTGTCCTCGACGCCTGGCCCCGTGACGACACAATAAAAGCATTAGGGATGTATACGACGCAAACATGTCAGCGTTTATGGCTGGGGTGGACTTTACTGCTTTAGGCCATCGCACACTCACTCACACAGTCACACACACACATACGAGAGAAAAAGAGGACATTTGCTAAGCATCACCCAGGTTCCGGCGCGTCACTGTACTATCCCCATGCCCATAGTAAAAGGGCAGAATGTATGACGCAACGCAACTTGATTGAGGTTACTGCAGAAGTTTATGATAATACAGCATCTCCCTGCACCTCAGAGTGGTTCGGGTTTCGGAGTTTCATTTTAAAAACTCCACCGTCACCCTCTCCTCCGGACATAACATAAAAATGTTGCTGCTCATTTCGGCGCGCCCCGGGCCACAGGCAGGCAGGCAGGCGCCCCACCCCGCTTCCTCCTTCTCCAGCGTTTTATTGGACGACGACGTACACATCAACACGGAGCACCAGGGGGCATTCGTCACACGACATCCGGCCTCGTATAATCTCTTCGCTTCGGCCCCTGAGCGCCGGCGCGCCCCGCCCCGCCCCGCCCGGCGCTTACAATCTTTTTTTCCAGCCGCCACCGTACAATATCCCTACATTGTCGCTGAGCCCTCAGGACCACAAGAGCCCCTCGACGCGCGACGGTCACAGCCGTCACGGCCGTCACGGCTGATTCGCCGGGTAGGGGTCTCACACGGTGCCAGGTCGTCGTGAGAACGCGTCGACGCGACAGCGACCACGCGCACTAGAACGGCATGGAGCCAAACCTACCCAAGAGAGTACCCCGGGAAAGACATCCGACTTATTCCAAAGATCGCCTTTGTTTAGGGGTATCGACTGGCGGCCCGAGGGCCGTGGGCTGTGGAGAATGCGTGAGAGCGAGCGGAAGTCCGAATCTGTGCGGCCCGCGGGTCGTCTCAGACCCACGCTCTTGTTACCTCTCTCCTTGTCGCACCTACGGCGGCGCGCTATGCTGGACATGGAAGCGTCCCATGAGTGCAACAAGGACAGAGGTGTGGGGCGGCGCGCGCACTCAACCCGTTGTGCCCGGCCGCCGCCGCCGCGGCCAGCGTCGCCGCCATGCTGCGCGACGCCTCGCCCTGCCGGCCGCCAATGCGGGCGCAGCAATGGAGCCGGCCGGGCCGCGCCGGTGTGCCAGGTGGGCAGGCCAGGCGGCGGCCGACGCCACGCCGCCAGGTGAGGCATGCCCCGGGTGGGGCCCCGCCCCGCCCCGGCAGGCCCGGCCCCCGGCAGGTACACCTGGGCGGGGCCCCACCCGGGGCGCGTGGCCAGGGCGCCATTCAGCATGCTCGATCATTCACTAACGCCACCCTCGGCCACCGGACCCGAGCCGGGGCGGGGGCGGGCCGGCCCGGCTCAGCTTCACGACTGGAGGTTTTCAATCACGCGCGCGCGTATTACAACCTTTACGTGAAATATACTTCTTTGAAAATGTGAATATGTCAATTAAATTCAGTAACACTCAGTTTAAGGGCCATGGCATGAAGTTGCAAAAAGGTCGCTGATGAGACGCGTCCGATCACGCTGCTCGTGCAGGGATCTCGTTCACCGCAGCTCACAGTGGAGGAGGAGGAGGAGGAGGAGGAGGAGGAGGAGGAGGAGGAGGATGAGGATGAGGATGAGGAGGAAGAGGAAGAGGAAGAGGAGGAGGAGGATGAGGATGAGGATGAGGAGGAGGATGAGGAGGAGGAGGAGGAGGAGGACGCCAAGCAGGGCATAGGGGTGGAGGACCGTGAGGCGAGGAAGCAGCACCACATAGGCGCGTGGTCGCGGGCGGGGCGCGCCGAACACGCGGGCGAAATTCACCCCGATGCGAACCGCAAAGTATCAGCCCGACGCACGCCTCGCCTCGCGCATCTGCAGATGTGATCCATTAGGAATGCAGGTGGGGCGGCGGCAGCGCCCTGCTACACCGCCCGCCCCGCCCCGCCCCGCCCCGAGGATCCCCGTTGATTGCAGATGTTGGCGGCGCATCTTTTTGAACTGAATAACAAGCACCTCCACCACCGTCCTCCTCGACGGCCTCTGTTTATGTTCCTTCTGCTTTTCCATAGAATTTCCCTGGCCGCCCCGCCCCGCCCCGCCCCGTGCTCCGCAGCCATAAAGCGACGAGTGCACCTCGCCGCCCGGCCCGGCTCGGCCCGGCCCTGGCCAGGTTGGGGTTGGGGCCCTCCTCCTCCCCGTCCCCGTGTCCGCCCTCAGAGCAGCGCACACCGCCATCGACAGGTAATTTACAGCCCCGAGAGCTCGACCGAGCACGGACCTGCCGTGCCCTGCTAATCCCGGCCGCGCAGGGTCATGCCCGCCCGCCCCGCCCCGCCCCGCCACGCCCCGTACTCACCTCGCCTCACTGGCCTGGCTGCTGCTGTGGGTACCCCAGGTCGCTCCGCTCCGTCCGCTCCGTCTCTTCTGCTCCACTCGGTACCATTCAGCTCCGAGGCGTGTTCTCCGAAGGCCGGTGGGTGGACGCGCTGGACGCGCGCGCCGGTCCGGGGCGGCCCTGGCTAATCCGCCCGCCCGAGCGCTCCGGCTGCTCCTCAGTTTTGCGGAGTTGACGATTCCGCTTATTCAAAAGTCGGGGGTCGGCTAGCTGGGTCATTGATTCTTGGGTGCAATGGGCAAGGTGCAGTGCAGAGCAGGCGAGTCCCGCCCCGCCGGGCTACAGCGAGGAGCGAGGCGCACTGCAAAAAAAGAAGAGGAGAATGTGCGATAAGAGTTGGGTTTAGAAGAGGAACCCCGCCCGCACAAGCTGCAAACGCCCGCCCCGGTGTTAAAACACGTGTGCTTTTCAATCGTGCGCATTTCCCGTCGCACGCTATGTCGGAAGAGACACAAGCGCAGTCGCTTCCGCCTCTCCCCTCCCCTGCACAGTGAATATGAAGACCAACACCACTCTGGATTAAACTGTCTAATTTCCTGAAAGGAACAACGTGATCATGCAGAGCGCTGGATGGGAGTGGCAGAGAGGGAGGGTGGGTGGGAGCGAGGGAGGGAGGGAGGGAGGGAGGGAGGGAGGGAGGGAGAGAGAGAGAGAGAGGAGGTTCGGGTGCAGATTGGAGGAGAACGGGTGGCGTTACTGGCTGATTGCTACATGTATGCCGAGGCCCGCGCGGAGTACATAGACAGGCCTGCCCCGCCCCGCATGGGGTGGCGTGCCGTGGGGGAACACACTACACTATAGCACCTGAGGCCGATGAGGCCGCCCCGCCCCGCCCCGCCCTGGCCCCAGCCTCTCGGAGATAACGGACCCGCCCCGCCCCGCCCCGCCACGCCCCGCCCGGCCTCGCCCGAAATGAAGGCCGGCACGCACGCAGTCACCATTCATTCCGTGAAGCAGCAATAACCTCTTCCTCGACCCGCTCCGTGCTGGACCTGAGGCTCTGGCCGGCAGGGGTCGCCGTCGTCGTGAACCCCTTGTTGTCCGGCCTGCTCCGGCCGGTGCGGTGCGGTGCGGTCCCGGTGCGGCCATGTGTCGCTGCAGCCCTCCCTGCCCTGCCCCGGTGTGCTCGCCACATGTTACCCAGGTACGCGAGAACCACGGCGACGACGACGGCGACGACTCGGTACAATTCGCGGCCTTCTGTGAAACGCGCGCTAAAAGGAAAGGGCCGTTATAGGACTCATAATAGCGAATGCAGCGCGCCTCGCCTGCTGGCCACCACGTGTCTTGCACGCCGGGGCGGGGCGGCCAGGTTGGGTAGGTCGGCCTCCAGGTCGGGCAGGTGGCGGCGGTGAACACTTGCTCAACAGGTGTCCGCCAGGCCAGCCGCGGCGGGGTGGGGCGGGGCGGCTGCAGATCGGTACGCAAATAAAAGGTGGGTGTTCCCTGCCCAAAGAGAGGCCAGCGTCAACCAGCAGGCAATTCGGTGAGACAGTCTGAACTTTTACAAAGGTATGGTTGCATGGTTGCGAGGAAAATTCAAATTTGATAAGACATCGCTATTTTCCGTCACGAGGAATAAATTAAGAGTAAAAGGCAGTTGACACGCGCACGCGCAGCTGACAAAAGCAGGCGGATCGTCAGATATGGAGTAGGGGGTCGCGGATTATTAGCCGTGTTCATCCCCTGCCCCCCCCCCCCCAACCCCCCGGGCAAACCCTTGTGCGGGCGTGGCAGGGGTTGGCGGGGGCGGCGAGAGGGGTTAGGAGGGGGCGCACTCCCCTTACCGGCTCTGCAAACAAAGCCCCGAGGCGATTGTGTGTGTGTGTGTGTGTGTAGGGGCGTATCAGCATGCGTGAGGACAGCTCGCCCCCCGGGCTCCGTGAGCCCGCCCCGCCCCGCCCCACCCCGCCCCGCCCCGCCTCAACCCGCCGATGACATGACATCGCACCTGTTGCCCCGCGGAGGAGGAGGAGGAGGAGGGGGAGAGAGATGCGCTATGCGAGGAGCAGGTTTCTCACGCTGCGGGTCGCGCGCGGGGGACCGGGAGGAGGGGCGGCACCAGTAACACTTGCGCGCCAGATGTGCGCGCGGGGCGCGGCGCGGGCACAGCAGCTCGGCGACGCGGACCTGTTTCTCTCGATGATGTTGACATCATTACTCTCATCGCCGCCGAGCTGCCGGCTCTCCACGGGGGGCACCCCCCCCCCCCACCCCAGGGGGCAGGGGGCTGCGCCCTCGCGGCCAACGCCTCTCCCAAAGGAGTTCCTACCCCCCCAATCAAATCATAGTAAAATCGCAACACCACAATGTACAATCAGCCGGTGGGCAACTTATAAAAAAATTATCGAAACAAAAATAGTAATTTTGTTTTACAGTAATAAGAAAACTTTACAAAAACTAAAGAAAAGTTTCAAATATTTTATGAATGTCCACGATTTTTCAAGGCGATTTGGTTACAAAAATAGTGCATAAAAAAGGACAAAAAAACTACGGGATAAGTCGCCTACACGCACTTTGTCCGATCCCCTTCCCTCCCCTCAGCCTCCCCTGCCGCGGGGCGGGCTCATACTGTACAGCGCACGTGCAACTCGGCGGCTGGCTGGTCCCGGCCGGGCCGCGCCGGGCCGCGCACACGACGTCTTTGTCGGCGCAACACGTCGATTGAGTTGCCTCGCCTCGAGGTCGGGGCCAGCGCGGGGCTCAAAAGGGGTGTTTACCGGCGCCTAACGCATATCATTAACTCGACTGCCCCGCGGCCCCGCGCCGCTGCCGCCCTCGTGGACGCGGTGTTCCTGTGGCTGTGTGTGATGGTGGGGAGGGGAGGTTGTTGTTTTGTTTAGTCTGAAGATAGAAGACACCATGAGGCAAAAGGAAAATCGGAGATGCATGCATGAAGGGTTGGGGGGCAGGAAAAAATATAAGGAATACGGGGGAGCAGAAAAAAAAACAACGACCAGTAAAATCGCTGTTGCCCCCCCCCCTCCCCCCAACCATAAAACACACACAGCACACAGCCCCCTACCCTCATGGTAATAATAGTAATTGTAGTTTTGATGTGGCACCGACTGAACCTATAAGACACACAGTGTAGCATCGCACCCGGCGCGCGCGCGCACACGCACGCACACACACACACATTATTGACGCGCCAGAAGGCCATTATTTTTCAGCGGCTCAGGATGACAACCCTTCGCCTCTTTCCCACACCAGCTTCAGTGCCTCGTATTCCACTTTAGGGAGATGAGCCGCCGCCGGCCCAAGAAGAGAAGCCCGGCCGAAACAAAAAAATAGAGGTGTCAAAAAGCAGTGGCAGGAGGACCTGCGCCCTGCAGCGCCCTGCTGCGCCCCTCTCGTGGAGGAGGAGACATTCCTTTGGGGGGCCGAATGGTAATTAGAATGAGAACTCATTATATTGGGGAGCTCAACTTCTCGGAATCTGCTGCCCCCCCCCCCCCCCCTCAAACCTCCCTCCCCCTGCACCACTACGTTTTCTGCCATGAACGGAAGGCTGCGACACTGCGCTACGCCCCCCTCCCTCCCCTCTCTCCGTACACATCATCTTTGCGGTTGGCATGGCCGTCACCGCAGGCCAGATTAGACAAAGCCAATCAAAAGAAACAAAAAGGCGATGCCACAGTTTTTAGAACCGGACACAGCTCGAAACGAAAGGCACCAGGCGAGCGGATGTCCTCTAAACCAAAGAAAACCATTACAAAATAATATAGCACATAACCAGGCGAGACCAGTACACATAATGCCCACGACGAAACAAGTAATAGCTCGTACACTGAACGAAAGGGGACGCGAGAATAGCGATAGACAGAGCGGTGACGTAAGAGGCTAAATTAGCGCAAAAAAAAGCGTCGGGAGGAAGTTGTGGAGCTGGCAGGCTGGTCCGTAACTGCACGTCTACCGGCAGCCCCGTGAGAACGCCCCGCCCCGCCCCGCCCCGCCGCAGAAGCGCAAGTCCATTCAAGCGCCGGCGCTGACGAGGCCCGGGGCGGGGCGGGGCGGGGCGGGCGCGAGCCTCAGCAGGTAGAGTCACCCCGCCCCGCCCCGCCCCGCCCCACCCCTCCCGGCCCAGCACGGTGGCCGCCGCGCCGGTGGCGCTTGCGTTGTTATTTACGGAGTGTTTGCAGTCGAGTGCCTGGCCGGGGCGGGGCGGGGCGGGGCGGGGAGGAGCCCACGGGGGCACCCTTACCTCCGACACTTCCGCACCAGGGCCCCCGCAATAAGTCGCGCGGCGCGGCCCGGCGCGGTGCGAAGCCCGTTAGCCTGTCCGCCACCGCACCGCACCGCAGAGAGGAGAGGAGAGGTGAGCAGTCATTATTATTATGGCACTTGCCACCCGCCTGGCAAAAACTTGGCGGGCGGAGCGGAGGAGGAGGAGGAGGAGGAGGAGGAGGAGGAGGAGGAGGGACCGGAAGAGGGAGGCAGTAAGGAGGGCGGTAGCACAGCACAGGGTAGTCGGGGAGAGTCTGAGAGGGAGAGGGAGGAGAGGGAGGAGAGTTAGGAGAGGGAGGAGAGGGAGGAGAGGGAGGAGAGGGAGGGGGAGGAGAAGGAGGAGAGTTAGGAGAGCGAGGAGAGGGCAGTACAGTAGCACAGCACACGGTAGTCGGGGAGAGTGTCTGAGAGAGATAGAGAGAGCTCGCGAGAGCATGAACAGGGTGAGTGCACAGTGCCGCCCTCCTCCTCTCACTTGGGGCGGGGCGGGACGGGGCGGGGACCCGCTCCGCGCTCCGCCCTTATGGATGGGGCCGCCACTAAAGCGAGTGCGCTACCCACACGCGGGCGGGGCGGGGCGGGGCGGGAGCCTGGCTGCTCGGAGGGGACCTCCCTTGAGCACGAGCCCTGCTCAGGACCGGGCGACCCCTGGCTGGCTCCCCGGATAAGGAAATGACTCCACCACGACGAGCGGAGCTCTCCACGGCGGGGGCGAGGCGGGGCGGGGGCGAGGCGGGGGCGGGGGCGGGGCGGGGCGGGGCGGGCGCCTCGCCCAGCGTGCACAGGGCGTGCTCCACCAAGAGCAGACAGGCTGAGAGGTGCCCGTCGTCCTGTCCTCCGGGGGACGGGACGCGTGGCGGGGTGCACTCGAGCGGACGCAGGCAGGCCAGGGCGCCGGGCGTTAGGGCTCCAGGGCGGCGCAGAGGGCAACTTCCGCTTCCAGCGTTGCTTGCGACGCAAGAACGCACAAGTCACAAGTCTCTCTGTCTCTCTCTCACTCTCTCTCTGTCTCTCTCTCGCTCTCTCTCGGCAGCGGTGAGTTTGAATGACGGTTATATTGCGGTCACTTTGGCCATCTAATGGCGCCGCCCGCTCCTCAGCCTGCACCTGTTACATTGGCACGCCTTGTGCGAACGCGGCTGGAGAGAATGAGCCAGAGGGAGAGGGAGAGAGAGAAAGAGAGAGGAAGGCGAGAACGAGAAAAAAACAGAGCCCTCCTGAGGGGTGCAAAGAGGAAGGGAAAAAAAGCCAACGGGGAGAGAAAAAATTGAGAGAGAGAGAGAGAGAGAGAGAGAGAGAGAGAGAGAGAGAGAGAGAGAGAGAGAGAGAGAGAGAGAGAGAGAGAGAGAGAGACTTCCCACAGATTTATTTGGCATCAGAATCCGTGCCTCCACGTGGCTGGTGAACGCGAGGAATAACGGAACTGCGTGACGTCATCGATGTGACGTGTGGGTACGCCCACGTGCCGCATCCATGAAGGAGCCGTCGAACTGGGTGAAGGCCGCGGGGAGGGGGGCCGCGCGTGGCGACAGCGTCGCGGTCGCGCCCAAAGTGTGACAATGTCGCACACTTGTACGCGTGTGAATTACCATTCGTGTACTTGTCCTATCAAGTGGTCGAAGTTACCTGGAACATTAGCACTCTCGCTTCATAAAGTGAGCGAACGAAAATTCACACTCCTACAAGTGTGCGACATGCACATATTTGGGTCTCCGGGCCTTGTAGACACCAACGTCGTCATGTAGGCTCCGCGGCGCCCGCCCTTCCCTTTCTCACGGGACATTTCCCCGCCCCGACAGACGTGTGTTTTAGCGAGCAGCGCATCCAAAAGGCCCCGTCCTGCTCCTTCACTCCCCCCCCCCCCCCCCGGCACGCCCCCCTCGACCCTTTCCCCGTCGCGATGACTGCCAGGATTTATGCGGCGGGCGGTTCAAACAGAAGGTGACGTGTTTAACAGGATGAACGAATTTCAACAGCAATATTAATCGAAATTTGTCTTGACTCGTCTGTCGGGCGGATCGCCTCTCCGCTCGGGCGGGAGCATGAGGCGCCAGGAGCATCAGCCCCAGCCACCGTTTGGCCGCCGTCCAGCTCGCCTGTCCGTCCACGTCCACCCCAGTGGAGCCCCACCGCGCGGGGCGGGGGGCGGGGCGGGCGCAGGGACGGGCGAGGGGGGCCCTTGTAGGGGGTTTCCGCCCTGGCCAGAGATATGTGACATTCCACAACTTGGAAGGGTCGGGGACTGAGAGTTGGTCCGGGAAGCGCAAACGCGACGCGCCCGGCGTACGTACAGACTGAACACTGGTAACACCAATGTGTGACACAGCGCTCCTTCTCTCCTACCTAAATGCAGGGGGGGAGAGAATTGCCTCGAAGCGCAGTTGTACGCTTCAGGAAGGGCGTAAAGTCTTCAAGGGTAGACTACGCTTTACCAGTGAATCAACACTGATTTGTGACCCCCTCCCACTCCCCCCGCAAAATTCCGAAAAGAACCTTCAGTAATTTATGCACGTTGTTCCACAGCGCGGAGGCCTGCGCCGCCGGCCGGGGGCGAGCGAGGTGTGCAGGAGAGGGGGGGAGGGGGCGGGGCACCCACGCCCACTGTAACACGACCTTAGATGACTATTTCCTGTTCGCATTGTCCCGCCCGCCCCGGACCTACCGACTTGGTCTCATGGCCAAACGACACACGCCCCTCCCCCCGCAAAAAAGGAGGGGCCGTCCGGGGCGGAGGCGTCGTAAGGGAGGGTCTCGGCAGGGCGGGGCGGGGTGGAGGCGGGGCGGGGCGGGGGCGGGGCGGGGCGGGGCGGGGGCGGAGTCAGCGCGGGGAATGGCACTGCGCGTTCATCTTCCTAGAACAACAGAACGCTGCCCAACAAAGCTTCCGCCCCGCCACACCGTCAAAAATGTAATCGCGCATGTTAAATTATGCCATGAACAAGTAATTTGAACTACAGGAAATACTCTGAAACCCAAAAGACTACGGGTACGCGGGTAATCACCGAAATCTTTTTCCATAGGGTCATCCCACCGAAGTGAATTGATTGTTGCAGCCATAGTCAATTTTTAAGCAAAATTATTTTCTTGGTCGCGTAAGTGTGTAAAGAGCGAGCGCACAGACACATTACAGCCGACAAATTATTTTATGTCGAATGTGTGTAGCAAAAATTAATGACAGCGCGCTTTGAGGGCTAATGACATGCGAGGCGAACCGCACAAAAACGGGCCGGGCCGGGCCGGGCGGGACGCGCTGCGAAGCGCTCAGCTCACGCGGTTCCGAGAGGCGCGGCCGAAAAAGGGACACGACGTGGCGGGGCGGGGCGGGGCGGGGCGGGGGGCCGGCGACAACGACCACCCCCCCGCCGGGGCGGGGGTAGACAATGCAGCCCCCACGCTGCCGCCCGCCCCGCCGGCCACTCGCCCCTTTGTCTCATGCGGCCTTCACGGCCATATGTTCTGCATATCACATGCATGTAATAACAACGTGGAAAACCTCGACCGTCACTCGAGTTTCGTGGGAGGTCCCCCCCCCCCCCCGTTAGGTCCAGTCTACCACGACCCTCCCCTACACGACGAGCGGCCGGCAAGAGTCCCGGAAACATGACACCCCATCCATTACGACCTGCACGTACTGTCTATTTGTAGAGAAAATGGAGAAATGAGAAAACTAAGGAAAGCTTCCATTTTATTTTTTCCGGTCTTTTTATCTCGACACGACCACTTCTAATGCGCACATGGGAAGGCCGACAAAGCTGACTTCGAGCATCGAATTGTACAAAGTTGCCTACTTAAAATATTCGTTCACAGGGAGTGGAATGCAAGAGCTCGAAAACTTTTCACGCACGGGGAAATGAATGAAAACAATTTGTAAATTTTCTCGAAAACACCAGACTGAAAATTTCGATTTGCAAAAACCAAAGCGTACTTATTCACTCCCGATAAGACAAAACCGACGTAGATGAGGAAACCCGCACGTCGATAAAGTTGCATGACATGGCCGCTTGTGCGGTGCACTCGCCGCCAAAGTGTTTCCGTGATGAAGCTCGTGTAGCGCGTGAAGGATTGGGGCGCTGCGCGGCAGCATGGCGGAGGAGGCGGGGGGGATAGAGGCGTGGCCTGGTAGGAGGGGGGAGGGCATAGCGGGCCTATACGCGCATCTCATTAATCGGGCACTTTGTGAGCGCGCCGAATCCACTTTCGAGCAGAATGAAATTAAGTCGACGGATCTAAAAGTAAAAGATATGCCGCCGTTCAGCGTGGCGTTACGTCGAGTCGCGGATTAAAATTTCAGCTCGTGAAGTCAAAATGACGAGGTCGCGGACAGCAGCATGCCCGAGGGGTCGTCAACTCATTTTAACCGTGTCGGTAATATTAGAAATTTGGAAGCAAACTGCATGTTTTGACATAGTAAATCAAGAATGATACGTAATATTGATGTAATATTACCCGTAATATGTGACATATTCAGGTTATATTTGTGGCATTAGCGTGAACTATCGAAGTTGACGACCCCTCGAGCATGCCCGGCGCGGGGCAGCCAGGCGAGGGTGGGAGAGAGGAGCAGCATACTCAGTGCGTGTGTGTGGGGCCGCGCCGCGCCGCACGGCCCACGTGACAATTCTGACATTTCGCCGCACCGTTAGGAGCACACCCCGCCCCGCCCCGCCCCGCCCCGCCCCGCCCCGCAGCCCCACGTTGGCCGAATAATGAGCACAATGCAGCCCGCGGAATGCATTATATCGCCACGCCCGGGTCGTCCACATGTCTCCTGGCGGGGCGGGGCGGGGCGAGGTTGTGCACAATGCCACAGGCCGAGTGCATAGCGGCCAGCCGACGGGGAGGTGTCACCGCCGCGAGGGTCACAAAGCGCAGAACAGGGCATGATCGCCCACATGCTCCGCTCCGGTTGTTCGACCGCAGCCCACCTCACCTCGCAGAGGCCGAGGATGTTCACGCCAGGGCGCGGCGCTCCGCCCCGAGGCCCAGGGGGTCGACGTCGAACGCCCCGACGACGCCGCGGCGGGGGCTGGGACATCGAGGGGAGGGGGAAGGTAGGCGTTCCGACCAAACCTGCCAGCGCCGTCTGCCCGCAGCCCGGCGGCCCCCTTGGCTCCCGGGCCCGGGAGGCGCAGGACGGGCTGGCGGGGCTGGCAGCCGGCAGGAGGAGCCGGCGGCAAGGGCCCGGCGGCGGCCCGGCCCGCCCCACCCGGGGCCCCGCCCCGCCCCGCCCTGGCCGGCGCTCTGCAGCAGTCACTCAGTCAGTCTTTGACGTGCAGCTGCGAGAGCCACACCTCGCCTCCCCGCTCCGTCCACCGCGCCGTGATCGTTGTTGTTTTTGTTTTTGTTGCGCGACATGTCACTGAGCTACCTTCCAGCCATGGGCGCCATGGGCCACGGCCTCGGCGCCATGGGCGCCATGGGCTCCGGCATGGGCGCCATGGGCGGCGCGTACGCCTGCCCGGGCACCACGCTGCCCACGCACTGCCTGGAGGACCGCCTCCACGGCCTGCCGCTCTTCACCACCTCGACGGCGGCCTTCGACGCCATGGGCGCGCCGCTGTCGCCGCCCAGCAGCCCCACCAGCAGCAGCGGCGGCTCCCAGCAGCTCACCGACCTCAGCCAGTACTCGGCCTCTGCCGCCACCTACTACCACCACCCCATGCCCGGCGACTACCACCACCACCACCCCCACCACCATCACCACCAGGACCAGGACGCGCTGCAGCAGCAGCACCCCGAGATCAAGCAGGAGCCGCTCACCTACCACCCCACCTTCCCGCTGACGGCCAGCCCCGAGCACCTCCCGGAGCACCTCCCCGAGCACCTCCCGGAGCACGACTCGAGCAGCCTCATCTCCAGCACGACCGCCGACAGCAGCCTCCAGCACCAGCAGCAGCACCACCACCACCACCACGCCGAACACCACCACCAGCAGCCGCCTCCGATGCCCGCGCTGCTCACCGACGCCCTGTGCGAGCGCCTCGCCAGCGGCGAGGACGACGACGACGACGACCTGCTCGACATCAAACCGGAAGTGGGCGCGTCGCCGGAGGGCCGGAAGCGCAAGCTGAGCGACTGCAGCAGCGGCGAGGACGCCCCGCGGTTCGGCGGCCCCGCGTGCAAGCTGCGGCGCCGGTCCGCGCAGTCCGACGTGGACGCGGTCAGCCAGAGGGTCATGGCCAACGTGCGCGAGCGCCAGCGCACCCAGAACCTCAACGACGCCTTCGCCGCGCTGCGCAAGATCATCCCGACCATGCCCTCCGACAAGCTGTCCAAGATCCAGACGCTCAAGCTGGCGGCGCGCTACATCGACTTCCTGTACCAGGTGCTGCACGCCGGCGGCGTGGCCGCCCTCGCCGACTACAACGAGTCCGACGCTGATTCCGGTGAGTAAGAGTCTCCGCTTTTTTTCTCCGTCTCTTTTGACGCGGAATCCCCTTTTCCCCCGGGCCGGGCGGCTCGCGGTTCAGCGTAAAGGGCGCTTGCTTTGCGGCGCGCTCGCCTCTTTGCCTGGTCTGTAAGCCCCTCGAGGATCATGGCAGTGACGGGCACGAGTGGCGCCCCCCCGCCCCGCCCCGCCCCGCCCCGTGGGCCCTGCTGCCCGTGGCCGCCCCTAGGCCGCTCCCGACCGGCCCGGCCCGGCCCGGCCTGACCCGCCCCAACGCCCGCCGGCTCCGGGGCAGCAACAGTTGGACACCCCCTCCTCCCCCACCTCCTCTCCCACGCTCCCACCCCTGCACCGGCCCGGCCGGGGGTGGCGGGCGTACAGCGTCGACGCGCGTCCCCCGACAGACACACACCCGCCCCTCCCTTCCCCCCGCCCGACTTCCTTGTTTTCACAAACCTTTTTCCTGTTTTTGCAGAACGCTCCGGCTCCAGTCCCGGGCCGTCCTCCGCCACCCGGCGCGCCTTCCGCGCCGCCGTCGGTGCCGCGCCGTCCGGGACGGCAGCGTCGTCCCCGTCCAGCTACGTCAACCACGAGAAGCTGAGCCTGGCCTTCTCCGTCTGGAGGATGGAGGACGACTGGAACGTCGGCGCTGCAAAGTGAAGACCCACACTGTAAGTTGAGATGTCTTTATCGGGGATACTTTTAGCTTTCTTCTTTTTTTTTTTTTTGGGGGGGGGGGGGGGAGCAGAACATGTAGTTGGAGGTAGTCTGGATTCGAAGCGCGCGGATCAGGTGAGGGTTGGGGCGGCGGGCGGCGGGTGTGGCAGTCGCTGCGCGCTCCGCTCCTTGGTGCAAACCCATTTTAGCTTCCGCTTCTTGCTCCGCTCCGCCCCTCCCAGCCTCCCCTCTGCATAGCGCCCCCCCCCCTCCCCCTCCCGGCCCGGGCCCCTCGCTACTTGTAATAAATGTTGTGTGTGACTCGCCCGGGCGTCCAAAATGACCCCATGCCAAATTTATGGGCTGGCTGATGCCGCTCTGCTGCGCGGGGTACTTGGAGGGGGAGGGGGAGGAGGGGTGGAAGGGGTGCGAACGGCGGGGCACAGGGGAATGGGACGACACTGTGCGATTCGAGAGGTCACGCGGGAAAGAGGGGGAGAAAGACAGGGGGTGGGTGAGGGGGAGAGGGGTAGGGGCGCCAACAACATAAACTTGATATCACGTCCAACCAGGAGGGCGGACAGGACGGTCCATTCCATCCACGCTGCTCATGGGGGAGGGGGGGGGGGGGGCAGGGCGAGGGGCCATGTGCGCGCCCCGACACATATTTCAGCGCGGGAAAAGGAAGTCCCTCAAAATGGACTGTGAGAGGGAGCGGGTGGCCGGGCCGGGGGTGTTTGAGATAACAGCGTGAAATCGACTCATCCAACAGAGTGGCCGTGACCATCCCGTCGCGCGCGCGTGTGTCCGTCCGAATGCAATGAATTTAAATCCGGCGGGGTAGGGAAATGAGCCGAATGGGGTGGGGTGGGGCAGGGTGGGGTGTGGTGGGGTAGGGCGGGGTGGGGTGGGTGAGGGGTGAGGTGGGGTGGGGCGGGGTGCTCCCGCGCGTTGATTGCGACACCAGCCGCGGGGGGCCACGTGATCACCCCCCTCAGGTCGCCTCTCTCCTCCTGGCTTGCATTACGTCTGGCTGCGAGCAAGCCCCCCTGCTACTTCTTCCTCATTTACGATGCTTTCAAACTTTGAGGGTAGAAAATAGTGGTCCGTAAATCAAGTTTGTGTGTGCGAGCTCCACCCGCCCCGCCCCGCTACGTAGCGTCGCCGCCTCACGCCTCAATACGAGGCCGAGCTGCATCCTCGTACTGCAGCGAGTCATTAACAGTTCAAAATATTTTGGCCAACTCACTGGATTTGAGATATTTTTACTACAAAATTTTGCGATAAATCTGCTAGCGACAACCCAGTTTCGTCGCATTTGGTTTTATCATTTAATTTGTTTTCTAACCTTGATAAAATCACAGTTTATCAGAGTTTTCTTAATGATAATGTTATCATACTCAGGGATGCGATAACCCAGTTATCCATATCCATGTCGATTTTACACAGCCTTTTTAAAATGATAAAGTGTCACGATACTCGCAGGACTGCCGTAAAAGAGAGTTATCGCAAACCATGAGTTATCGCAGAAGTTCAGTAAAATTATCGCACATCCAGTCTCAGTTCTGTAGTCCCTGCTTTATATCCTCCGACAATTAAGTTAAACGTGAACCCCGGGAAAACGACTGAGGTAGTCCGGCTGACAGCTTTTGGGGCGCGCTTTTGGGTAATCCAGGTGGAGCAATCCAAGAAAATTTGAGGTAATCTGAGGAAATTCAGGGGTAACCCGAGGTAACTAGCGAAAAACAACACAATCCGGGGGGTAGTCCCGGCCCGCCCGACCATCTTGAGCACAGCGCCCGCCCGCGCTCCGATTGGCCGACTCAGTCCGCCCCGCGGGGCCATAGGGGCCATAGAGCCATCAGGTTGCGCGGCCGTAGCATAAGTCCATTTCTTTTCTTTATTGCCCTCCTGCAGTGACTGACACGGCCGGGCCGGGCCGGGCCCCGCTCTGTTTGTTTGTGCTCCGTTTTGTTTGTTGCCGCAGCTGTCACTCCTGCTGCAGAGGCGCAGGGGCGGTGCCAGGGGCCGGGCGGGGGGAGAGAGGACACGGCCACTCTCCTCCCGTTCTCTCTCGCCTGTCCCTCCCTGTTCCTTTCATAACTGCCCCCATTTCCAACCACTTTTCCTTCATATTACATTTAAAATAATAATAATAATAAAAAGAACTTATAATTGGATGCAGTTCAAGACGCGTGAGAGCAGAGCTCTTTTGTGGCGAAAGGGCCCTGCTCTCTCTAAACTTATTTCCCTCTGGTGGTCTCCGGCCCTCCGTGTCGCCCCTCCCCCCCCCTCCCCCCTCTATTTTTAGGGTGACGCGCTGCTGGAAGCGAAGCAGCGGTATAAAAACGCGGGACGACGAGTGGGGCGTGGCGGGCGTGGCGAGCAGTAGGGGGAGCGGGGTTTCGGCGGGAGGGAGAAAAAAATGACGAAGTGCAACGTTAACAGGGGGGAACGAGAGATGAGTGCCCCCACCCCACTCTCCCCCCTCCTGGGGGCCCCTCTCCGGCGGCGCGGCGCCCCCTACCCCTGCCCCTCCTACACACCCCTCTAATGATTCATGAACGACACATGGGGCGTCTTCCTGCGCTGCTATCACAGGTGCGCGGGCGGGCGGGTCGAGGGCGGACGTGTGAGATTCGTTTTTCTATTTTTTTCGTGTCAAGTCAGAATAGAAGGGACTTAACGTGTTTACCTGAGCAAAAGTATTTAAAAGAACCGGACAAAATAAGATGCCGTGCACTTAAATTTGAATGTATGGGAGTTATTGTTTGACGCGTCTAGCTCTCGATAGTCTTTGAGCTGATGAACAGCGCGCTGATCTCTTGGTTTCTCTTTGTTTCAGATCCTCGTTGTGGGGCCTCCCTGGTTATTTCGGGCTGCGCCGCGGGCCCTGTCGGGACAGCAGGGCGGGGCGGGCCGGGCGGGCCGCTCCCCTTGGGTCCATATCCACTGCGCTATCTGCCCTTCCATCCTCCACCGACTCCCGGCGGGGCGGGGCGGGGCGGGGCGGGGCGATGCGGGACCCCTTTGCTTTGTGAAGCACATCTTCGCCTAAGGGGAACGGGGCCAATACAGTGAGCACGCGCGTGCGAGCGTGAGCGTGAGCTGCCGAGAGCGTTTCGTGATCACTACAATTGATTATGTAGTCTTAGGATAATTATTACTACTGTAATTATTTCTATTTTTAAGATTAATTTGTAGTCAGATGAAAATCTTTGTTTTTTATGAAATGTACAAAACACGAGAGAGATATATTTTGTTGTATTATATTGTTTGTAAAGAAATTATATAAGTATTGTTACTTTTACTGTTTTCGATACATTCTCTGGTGAGGTAGGTTATAGTGGTGGAGAAACGGGAAGTAAAATTCATTAGAACTTGGATGTTGTGACAAGTGCTTTGATGAGTATGGGCTGGCCTATGGTGCTACATAGTATTTGTTCGAGCCTGATGGAAAGGGTGCTGCGGAAAGGAGAAGCTGCTTTTCTTTGTGATATTTAAAATGTACAAATTTCCCGGTCCATGATCTTTTAAATTGGCTATGATTACGCTTGTTGAAATCCGAGAAGCTACAAGCTGCAGTTGGCCCTTTCAATTTTTTCGTAGAAATATTACATGCTCTGTGATTCTTAAGCTTTGAGTACTATTGACAAATGTGTTTCAATCTTTAGCTCCAACATGCCATCTGTGTGATAAAAATTTCTATTTTTTTAATAGGTAACGGAACCACCTAGGGCTTGTGCATGTCCACTTGCAGTCTGTGTACATTCCTTTGATGCGATTGTACATTCATGAATAAACGAAAATAATAAAACACTTTATTTACAAAACGAACTTTTACGACTCAATATCTACGTCCGCAGCAGGCATTTCGCCATCGAGCCCTGTTCTGTTCTCTCCCCCTTCACTTCTGTCGTCCCGCTCGCGATCTGTATCGGGGACTTTTGGCTTTAGCGTCGAGCGATTAGCAGGGAACACTACTCTTGTGTTCGCGGTCCTTCAAGCGAGGCGGGGCGGGGCGGGGCGGGGCGGCGCGGCGCGGGGTCGAGAGCGGGGGAAGGAGGGGCAGAGGGGAAGTCGCGATTCCATTCCACGATACACCGTATTTAGTCTGCTGCGGCGGTCCTACAACGTAGAATTCTGACTTTCCGCAACAACAACAATGTTGCCAACAATCAAACAAATCGCGCGAAAAAGTTAGCGGCGCACATCCTCGACGCAGCTTTTCAGCGCCGCGCTCTACACAACAGCTTTATCGCGGCAGTGAGCGTGATATAGTAGGGGCGTATTTGGGTCCTGCAGACATTGGGCGGTTCCGTAGCTCAAGTTGCAGACAATCGAGCCGGCAGCGTCTGCTCACGTGAGCAGACAGACACTCGGCCCGCAGACACAGCCGGTCGCCGCGGCTCCCTGACGTCACCGTCACGAGCTGCGGCGGCGGCTTCCTCGGAGGAGGGGAAACAGTGCACTTCCCGTCACTGTCCGTAGGGCAGGGCGGCCGCTCCTCGTTCTGCGAAACGGGGAAGCCGCCGCCCCGCCCCGCCCCGCCGCACCCCGGCCCGCCCCGCCCCGCCCGCGAGCAAGGCGGGCCGGGCGCGCTGCCTGCGGTGGACCAGCCCAGCAGCGTGGTCGTGCCCCGCCCGGGTCGCCATTTGTTTCGTGGCGCGCGCCAGACCCTGGGGGCAGCTGGAGTCTGTGACGGAGTCGTAGAGCATGGAGAGGAACAAGAAGTACGCGAGATGGGAGGTGAAGGGAGGAGCAGGGGCAGGAGCGCGGGGCCGGGCGGGACCGCGAGGAGCGCGCGCGCGCGACACACACAACACCCCGCCCGCCCCGCCGGGGGCAATCGCTCATCGAGAGTAAACACGCCTCTGTTTGAGGAACAACGTTTGTCACCGCTGCTCGGCTCAGGGCTCAGCGGGGACCAGGACCAGGGATGGACGCAGAGGATAAGACTGTCCCCTCTGGCCACGTGAACCACTTTGCGTAACTTATTCGTAACAACACCGATTCCAGTCTAGCCGACATCCCCAACAACCAGTCTGACAGATACGCTCCTCAAGGGGGGGGGGGGGGCAGGCATAGTAGTGCTTTTTGCCTACCTATCAGGTGGCCTATCTAGTACCCAGGGGGGAGTAATTACCCCCATATGTACCGCCCCCCTCCCTGGATCCGCAGCATCGGTGGCGGTCGCGGCTAGACGTGCACGTGCCCTCGCACGCAGCACGACGGCATTGTTCCCTCGCGACGCGCACGTCCGGGCCGCCAGCCGCCTCCTCCTGCACGTCCAGGAGGCCGCCAGGCCGCCAGGCCGCACGTCACCGGAGACGTGCCCTACAAATGGATCCAGGGCCTCGGTCGGAGGCACCACGCCACGCCACGTCCGCCCGGACGCGCCCGGCAGGCAGGCAGCCCATTTGACACCGTGACAGCGACAGCAACCCCCGTGAGGCGGGGGCGGTGGGGCGAGGCGGGCCGGGTCAGTGCTGCACCCTGGCGGCGGCCAGCCGTAGACGGGTAGGGGCGGTAGCGGGGAGGGGGAGGGGGCAGTGGGGCACGGCGGCAGTGCCGAACCTCGGGGACTTGAGACAGGGGGTATCTTCAGCAGAGCCGGGGGCCGGGGAGGGTAGCGGCCAGAGCAGCCAGCCCAGACCCGACAGTGCGAGGTCTCAGGCTCGAAACATGACAGAGACTAACAAAAAACCAAAACCCGACATTTAATCCGAAATTAAGGCGCCGCTCCAGAATCAGGACGTGTGCCTGTTACATATTAACTGGATACTTGACTCACGTTTCGCTGGCCGTACACAACGCTGACAGGAGGGGGTGGGGCGCAGTGTGGTCCAGGGGGCGGGGGACAGCTCCACCCCCACCACCCCCGGCCTCTCACTCCGCCGCCACCCCCGACCGCAACCACGGCAGCACGGTGGCTTGGGGTAGGGGGGGGGGGGAGTTTTTCGCCCGCCATTGAGAGAAAGTGTTTTAATTGGCGCCATTCATCACGCCGTTGGTGTCGCCGGCGGCCTATTTTACCCCCACCTCGTCTCTCCCTCCTCTCCCCGTGACACACTCCCACCCCGGGGCGGAGGGGGGCGCAGCACAGACAACCCTTATCGCTCGTGGCTTTCGCGGTGCGGGTAATAAATCGGCATGGCTGTCCCGCCAAACCAAAGTTATTTAGAAATTGTTTGCTTCCGGCTCCGACGAGCGAGGCCGGCGGGCTCACTTCGGACTGTGGCCGAGCTGACTCTGTTCTCAAAGAGGCAGCACGGGGCCAACGATAGTGTGGCGTGAGAGGGGAGAGGGAGGGAGGGAGGGAGGAAAGGAGAGGGAGGGAGAGGGAGGGAGAGGAGGGAGGGAGAGGGAGGAAAGGAGAGGGAGGGAGCCCGCGAGGATAATAAGTTGATCTATAGTGAGGAGTAGGAACAGTGAACGAGCGAGCGAGTGAATGATGCCCCGCAGTGTGGAGCGAGCGAGTAAGACGACCTCGGATAAGTGAAAAGAGCGTTCGCGAATGTATATGCGCGAATATTGATCCCCTGTCCTGCAGGCGCACGATGCCACGGACGGCCCGACCGGATGAAGTGAACCCCCCAAGAGTAAGAGGAGGTGGAGGAGGGGGGGCGAAAACAATATGATTCGGGGATGATTCCATTCTAAAGCGCGGAATGAGAGCTCCCCACCCCCACCTCCCGCGCCGAGGGCGGCGGCGGCACCGGCACCGGGATCTGCTATTCCGCACCAGGCGCCACCCGTGCCACGCCTTTCTTTCCCTTATTTTATTCTGTAGAGTTTCTCTTCTCACTCGACCCTCTCTCTCACACTCACTGCCTCCCTCCCTCTCCCTCTCTCCTGGCGCCCTCTCCATTATCATTGAGTCCTGTGACGAAGGGAGATGAGACGGCGGCGACGAGGTCGCGCTGCCATCTCCCCCAAGGACCCCCTTCACCTTGGTGCGGCGCGGTGCGGCGCGGTGCGAGGCGAGCGCCTCCGCCGGCAGGGCGAACGAGTCGGGACGTCGAATGGGTGGCCTACCTCCCAGGCGCCCACATTCCCACCGCCGCCGGGGCCGCCGCCGCGGAGTCGCGGGCCGATCCGCTCCGAATAGCTCGATGCTCTCACGGTAAATAAACTCGCCTAAAGCACTGCCGCCGGACGGGGCGGGGCGGGCCCGCTCCGCCTCTATGCCACTTTATTGCAGCCGGACAATATTTTCCCTCCAACGACTCGCCGCCGTGGCGCGCCGCGCCGGCCCGGCCCGGCCCGGGCTGGCGACAATAACCATCGGGCTGAGCCGAGAGGTGAAAGGCGGGCGGAGGCGGGGAGTCGCTCCGCCCTGCCTGCCCTTCGCTTTTTATTTTATTTCATTTTCGACATACCATTGGGGTGGTACGGGAGGCGCCGGCCGGCTGCCGGCCCGGCGCCGCAGATCAAATCTAATGGACCTGCCTTACGGTCCTGTGAGACGTTGAATGGGTGGCCTAGCCCGCGCGGGGCGCGCTATCGTGACTGCGCACGTCGGGTCGGGGAGAGGCTTTGGCTGACGGCGGCGGGATTTAGCAAACGTAATATGAGCGCACGCCGGGCCGGGCCGGGGCCGGGCCGGTCGCCTGTCCCCACTTCACACACCGCTGTTGCCCGCGGCCCGCCCGCGGCCCCCACAGCCGCGGGGCAGCCAACATTGAATCGCTTATGCCATGACAGACTGCAGCTGTGCGCGCCGCACGGGGCGGGGCGGGGCGGGGCGGGGTCCGGAACCAAGCGGAGCGGGCCTGCGCGCGCGGCGTGCCTAGGGGCACATTTGCATAAAACCGGCTCGCGCCGCCCCCCTGCCCACCCCGCCCCGCCACCACATCCCACGGCCCGTTGAGTGTGGCGCGGCGCGGGGCGGTGCGGGTACAGGCCGACAACGTTACCAAAAAAGCAAAACAAAACTCATCCCACGCGGAAAAAAATGGGGGGGGGGGGAGGACAAGGGGGTTAACGGCGCGGCTAACGGGAGGGACATGGGATGAAAAGAGATGGGCGGGGTGCTCTTTTCATCGAGGGTGCGGTGTGAATGTGATTGTGCGGCGACATGGAGCACCGCGCCACCGCAGCGGAGTGCGGTTGGTATCAGTGCGGCAGGCACAGGCGGTACCAACACGCCCAGCCCAGCCCAGAGCTCTGAGGCAGAATGTGTCAGTCACCGTCGCAGGACTGCCGCGCCGCACGGGCTCCGCTCCGTCAGGACTCACCTTCAAGAGCACCGCAGGCCCGCTGCAGGACAGCAGTAGCAGGACGATATCAGGCCCGCAGCAGGACGGTATCGGGCCAGCGGCAGGACGGCAGTAGCAGGATAGTTCTGGACCAGGATGCTTGCAGGACGGTAGTAGGACGACGGCGACAGCGCACGACACCTGCCAACATAGGACAGAGGCATATTAGGACAACGTCGTCGACAGCGTGGAAGCAGCAGGAAGCAGCAGGAAGCAGCTGCAAGGCAGCAGGACATAGAGAGCGCACCACCAGCTGGGGCAGGGCCGGCCCGGACATTTCAGTGGGTGACGCGGCGCAGTGTCGCCACCACTCCCGCGCTGCTGCAGCGCTGCTGCAGCGCCGGTGTGGCGCCGCCAGCAGCACCTCGGACGGGAAATAAAAACCTTGGAGGGAAAGGATTATGAGCCCGCTGGCGCTGGCCCGAGTGTCAGTGTGTGTCAGTGTGAGTGTGCAGCAGGTGAGAGGGGGCACGGGTGAGGGGAGGGGGCGGCGGAGGAGCAGGAGGAGGAGGAGGCGGCCGTGCTCCACTGGCCAGGGCGGGGAGGGGCCGCAGCGCGGCGGCGCCCAAGACGGGCCCGCCTCGCCTCGCCCCGCCCCGCCGGGGCCGCCGCCGCACCGCGCGGTTCCCCGTCAGTCCCACACACGCCTGCCGCACCGCGCCGCGCGCGCCCTGGCTCGGCTCGACTCGGTTCAGTTCGGTTCAAATCGGTTCTAGTGATCGATACTGTCACGTGACGCGAGGTATCGCTTTCGCCCCCCCCCCCCTCCGCCTCGCGTAACGCCGCGCCGTGCACTTCCCGCGCCGCGAGGCCATGATCTCCGCGCCGGCCGTCGGCGTCGGCGAGGGCGACGCGGCCGACGGCATGGAGACGACGGCGACGTCGTCCACCGCGAGTGATGCCTGCCGACGACAGGGCGCCGTCGAGGAGGACCTGCCGCCGGGACCCCGCGGCCGCTGAGGGCTGGGCTAGGGCGCTGGGGGGAGCCGCGTGTTTGATCAGCGGTAGGGAACGAATAAGGCAGCCAAAGGAGAGCGAGAGGCAAAGGTAAGTGTACGCGGGCGGGGCGGGGCGGGGCGGGGCGGGGCGGGGCGGGGCGGAGCGCGGCCAGCCCCCACCTCGGCAAACAGGCGCGGAGGGGCGGAGGGTTATTGACAGTCCCTTTGACATCCACGCACTGCTCCAGCTAACACCAAATCTTGAGCCCCATACCCACAAAAATAAAATACAAAAACCGTAGCGGCAACAATGAACTTTTATTCGAGTAATAAAGGCGGACCTCATACGTTAGTACATAAAAAATCTGTTAAAAACAAACGCTATCGCGCGTCGACGGCCGGGCCTTCCCTAGCGAGGGCAAGAGCGTCAGCGCAGCGCTGCTCCCGATCCTATTTTTCCGTTCGAGTCTATCACGAGAGATTTGTCCGCGTGAGCCTTACCCTCCCCGCCTCGCCCCGCCGCGCCCGAGACACGAATCCCTTCTCTCCCGCGTGCCGTGGTAGCGCTCCTGGTGTCCCTCCCCCCCGCACAAATCTCTCATTCAGCCAGAAGCTCCTGGCAGGAGGGCGGTAGCCAGGCTCCGCGCGGTGCGGATAGGTGAGTGAGTGAGTGAGTGCGCAGAGAAAGGCGCTCGAGCGAGGAGGTGGAGGGGCGGGGAGGGGGGGGGGCTGCCTTACGCACTTCTTCCTCCTCGCTCTCGTTTTACTTTTTTTTGGGCGTGTCCCTCTCTGGGCCCGGGCCGGGCCGGGTCCCCACGCTGCCGTCGCCACTTCGCTGCGGTCCGCTGCCCAGGCAGACACACGGGTCATACATTTCGCACGAGCTAAACCTCGGGTCACCGTCGTCGTCCTCAAGACGCCGAAATGAACGGAGGGGGACCGGGGGGGGGGGGCGGAGGATACGTGAACCGGTGTGGGCCCCCGGCCCGGCGTTTGAACCCGGGGCCGCGACCGTCCACAACTCATTCTCACATCGCGCCGTCGCGACCAAGGACGCCGGGGCGGGGCCGAGGCCAAGACCCTAGACAAGGACTTGAGCTGGGCGCCTACCGCGAAGCGCGCGCGGACACACGCACACACACACACACCATTAAAAAAGCAGAAACATCGAGGAGAAAAACAGTCATCAGCGCCGGCAAGAGAGAGCGAGCGAGAAAAAAAAATTGAAGGAGCTGCACGACAAACTTGGTCGCCGTTCCTGTAAGTTGTTGAAGAAGAGGGAACGTGTCGGGCGACACACCACACCACACCGGTGTGTCAGTGCGCAGGGCGAGCAGGGCGAGCAGCACGCGCGCGTAAAAAGTTATCGGATTGGGGGGAGGGGGGGGGGGCAGCGCGGCCAGCGCCCGGCCGGGCGCCGCGGTAGCACGGTTATGCTTGTACCATCAATGATTGCTCGCGTGTTTGCATGCTCGATTGCGCAAATAAAATGGCCAGCTCACTCGGGCTGGGCCGGGCCGCCGCAGATATGTGATGTGGTGCACTGCAGCGAGGCTAGGCGCCCGGCCCGCGCTGCTGCTGTCCGTGAGCTGAGAGAGCGAGAGCCACGGCTGATGAGGAGTCTAGAGTCTACATAGTCGTGAGAGGTCGCGGCGCCGGCGCCGGCCGGACTAACGAGTTACGCATTAACTGGCGGACGGGCAGCGCAGCGCAGCGCGAACGATTACCGGAATGGGATGGGAATGGGGTACCCAGGGGTACCGCACTGTCCAGACTGATTCAGAAGAGCGCTCTCCTCGCTCTGTCTCTCTCGCACTCATGGGGCGCGCCGTACAGTACTACAGGTGCGAGAGAGACAGAGCGAGGAGAGCACTCCTCTGAATCAGTCTGCTGTGCGCCTCCGCGGCCCCGGGCGGGCTGACGCCGCTGATGGTCACATGGCGGCGGCAGCGGCGGCGCGTCGCTCTGGAGGAAACTGCCCGCATACTACATCGTTACACTTCTAGTACCTTTTTGTTGCACTTGTTATTAGTCATTCAGTGTCACGGCGCGACGCAGCTCATGCGATCGATACGACACACGTGCGGATTTAGCCGGGTTTCATGACGCGGAGGGAGGGAGGAACGCGGGGGCAGCTGGAGCATAAGGGGGGGGGGGGGGTGACCACTCGCCTGTCAGTCCTAACTAGTTCAGTTTTAGCACCGCGTCTCCGGCAGGCCCGCCCCGCCCAGGCTAGGCTATGCCCGCAACAACAACGTAGCGAAGGGAAACAGCCCCGCCCCCGCGCACCACGGCGGTCGCCAAGAAGCAAATACTCGAGAAAACAACCAGACCAGGCGGGGCGGGGCGGGGGTCCCCGCGGCGGGTCAGGGCCCGGGCACATGCAGTATATCTGCATGGAGCAGCCCTTCCCCCGCCCGGGCCATAGGAACGCCCGCTACCAGCAACGGGCCCAAGAACGGAAGTCAGAGGGGAGGAGGCGAACACCCCCTGATTTCTGACCCTCTCCTTTCTGGCGGGCATCTCGTGCTTTTCTGTCCGGGCGTGGCCCAGGGGTGGGGGGCAGTATCTTTCCTTATTCTAACCCTATCTCCGTCAGTCTCACACCCGCGGTAAGAGACAGAGGAGTGCGCTGTGCCCGCGCTGCTCCGGGCGCCGTCAGGCGTCGGGGTTACCGGGGGGGGGGGGGAGGGGAGGGGGGGCTGCGACAACGACGCTGTCTCCTTTCACAGGGGATATGGTACCGTTCAGGCAAACACGAGAGCAAGCAGAGACTCGGGCCACTTAGGCGAGGCGAGAAAGGGCGTCCCAGTCCCAGCTCCGGCCCGGCCCCGGCCGGCCCCGCCCCGGCCCCGCGCACAACGGTGAGGGGGGATACGAACTCCTGCTGCAAATTGTCGCCCAGGCGACGCGGGCCTGGCGCGCCGTACCGCGGGGCTGGCGGGCGGGCGTCTTGGAGTGGACGGGCACCGCTTTAGGCGCAGCACAGCACCGGGGCTGGCGGGGCGGGGCAGGGGGGCGTCCTGGAGTGGACGAGCGCTGCTTTAGGCGGGCCGCAGACTCCGCGCGGCCTGATCGTTCTGACGTCGCCAAAAGAAGGATAAACGCCATGCTGCGTCCCGCCCGGCGAGCATGAGCGTGGGCCGAGGAAAGGGAATGGGTATTTTAAAATAAAAATTAAAATGAAACCATGAAGCAATTCTTTTGGCAAAGTGCTTGGATGACTAGTAGGAAAGTTGCATCGAGAGATAAAGTTTGCATGGGGCTCATGAAATATAAGTTATGGTGAATGATTTCTAGCTTTGACAATATCACGACACACCAAAACAAGTGGAGCACATAATTCATTTTTGTGCACGGAGTTAATAAGAGGTTTGAGTCCGCTGAACTGGAAGGATATACATAACGACTCAAACTCAGGCACCCAAAGACTATCGTATGCTGTATACCATAAATTTCAGAGCAATGACACTCATTATATTTTTATTTACTTCGGGGAAAGGTCAAATGTTCATATTGATACCGCACTTATGCATGAATGTTATGAAATAAAAATATGATTCATGACTGCTACTACTTTATCGAGAAAAGAAAGAAGATAATTTTAACGAGAAAAGAAAAGAACATTTTTGCTGTAAATAAATGTCACACTGACACCCCAAGGAGAAGTGAAACATCACGTTGCAATAGAACATTAATTTCACACAAAATTCCTCATTGAGACCATTTTGATGTCGCTACTGACTCACTGAACATAAAATGACTGACAAGTTACAATTGTTCATCCTTGGATTAGGGACACCTCTGTCAGAGAGGGTCCCTACATTGGATCCTTCCTCCTTTAGCTAACTAACCTATGTACTTACTCTCTCTCCGCTTTCCTCTTGAAAGTTCAATCGAGCACTTCACTTGCGTTTTCAAACTAATATATCAAGAAGTCAGAGCCAGAAAGTATAACAAACTCTCAAGAATTTATAAAAAGGATCAATTCTAGTTTTTAAATAATTCTTTTACAATTATTAACTTGAGACAAATTTACACTTTCAAATTCAAAGTTCAACTGTCTTCCCCAAACGGCTAACGGGCCGTGATTGGTCGACGGAGTGTGACGTCAACGGCAGTACTCTATCCCGCCACATTCAAATAGCCAGGTGAAGTTTAATGCTTGCTTTGCAATTTTGAAATTTGGCACATCACAAGCGGTGACGTTGTACTTTGTGGACCAATCATAGTCAAACGCCCAAGCCAAAGTAAATTGCAATCCCCTAATAGTCCAACCGGTCCGGTCAAAGGTGACGATTCTCCTGGGGAGGGAGGGGGGAGAGGAAAGGATGCGGCTCGCAACGGTTGGCAACGGTCGCGAGGGTCTCGAGAACTTTCGTCAACTTTGGCATTCCCCTCTACGTAGTTTCAATTCCCAAATATTTACTTTTTCTTAAAATGAAATTTCGTCTCCTTCTTTTTAGTCCGGTGTCTTGTGTCTTCCGTAAACGATCCGAACAAGTATAAAAGATTTGTTGTCATCTCATCGTTATATGCTGCTGCCAAACTCCAGCTTTTGAGGTTAGTCAACCCATTTTTCTAGTTTTATTTTTTAATTTTAGTCCTGGACTTAAATGTTCTGCGGTAGGTCGAAACCGTAACTCTCTCAGATTCCAAATGTAGTACTTTTTGCTTCAAGTCAACAATTTCTCGATAAGATACATAATCAGTTATGTTTTGGTTATTATTTATTGTTGCCTACTTATTTATATTTAGCATTTCAGTAGGTCAATTTTTTAAATGCTTGTAAGAAGTGTTGATTATCCTTCTTCTATCTTGTTGTCAGTTGTTGAGAAAATTATTGATATTTTATCATTGCTCAGAATTGTTGACTTATCGTCAACTGTCAATAGCCGCAAATTGTGTACAGTGACTTTTCGCTACCATGCTAAACCTAATGTGTACAGGTAGATATGTATCATCTACATCAAAGATCCCTTTACACATATTTTCTTCACATCTTAAGTGTCAGTTATATACTGAGTAAACAAAGTCTTTGAGATACTTGCAAGATATTCCATAGAAGGAAACACATTCTTACAATGCGTGCCATAGACGATTCACATTTGTACGCACTTGCCATCCTAAGCATAGAATTGAGCATAGAATATCCAGATGCACTTTGAACAACCTATACATACATAGCAATAATAGCTATATTATGTATGTTTAGTTGTTGTAGAAAAACTCACTTGCTATCAGTAGAAATTTGAATGCACCACTTGCCTTTTACTTGAATTTCTTAGTGGTGATTTTTTATCGAGTCACGTTCCTCTTCACCTCCACGTAGTCAATTTCCTACCCACACTGTGAGCGGCATACTTTGTGATAGCCTAGCAGGTTGGTCTATGGTTGCCAGTGGGACAAAGCTGTTTGAAGGGGTACAGCCCTGCAGACAGGGGTAGGGCTCGGCTGGGTTTGGCTGGGCTGCACACACTTGACACCGCAGCTCCGCTCCTCCCCGCGGGCCCGTGAAGTGCAAGTGCAGGCCAGGCGCTTGTCTCTCGGCCCAGCGCTCGCGGTGCGCTCACAGTGACTTGGGTTCCGTGTGTATTTTACACAGGGCTCGATTAAAGTCCAAGTTTAATTAACCGGACCGGCGCCGTGGTCTGGTCTGGCCTGGCGCCACCGGCGCCACGCCCGCCCACGCTACGCGCGGTCCCCTCCCCGGGTAAACACTCAACTCCCCGGATCAGGTTTTAAAGCGAGAAATCGCGATTGCCGTCTTCACGCCCTTCCACAACCTCCACCCCCACCCCCATCCCCTGCCCCCTCACCCTACCCAACTCTCCTTTTTCCAACAGTTTTCTAACTACCTCACCCCTAGAGTGCCCTCACCGCGCCGCACCCGTTTCGTCCCCGCCCCTGCACCCCCGCCCCCACGCCGCCGCCCCGCACCGCCCCGCCCCCGCCCCGCCCCCGCCACCCTATCTGTAACAATCTACTTCCCCCCTCCCCCTCTTTCCCCCACGGCGTTTCGCTCGCTTCGCTCTGATCAACCTGCTGAGGACCAAACAAAACAACAACTTGAGCGAAACTCTGATTCGTTTCATTGCGCTTCGCTGACGATTTCCGCCCCGCGCGCCTCCATCGGCCTCTGCAGTCCTGGCCTGCCCGTGCCCCGCCCGTGCCCCGCCCGTGCCCCGCCCGTGCCCCGCCCGTGCCCCGCCCCTGCCCCGCCCCTGCCCCGCCCGCGGCCCGCCCTGGCCATTCCAGCCGATAAGAATCGCTGCGACATATTTTTTTCTTTCTCTCTCGACAATATCCTGTTCTTCTAGTCTCGTAAATTCTATGAAGTAATCCGGCCCTGCCCTAGCAACAGCTGGAGGTACCGACCGCACGTCCGCGTGCGTACCAGCCTGTCAGGGAAAAGAAGGGAAGGGGAGGGGAGATGCGTCATACTTAGAGGTGTAAATTTGCCGAACCGCCCCTCTTAGAAATTGTTTCCTCAAGTAAAACTATGTTCGTTCTCGCAGCCGCGGTGGCCCGCGGAGCCACTCGGAGTGGAGGGTCTCCAGGTCGGGGCGGCGCGGGTCGGAGCGGAGCTGGGCGGCCCGCAATGGGATCAAACGAAACGGAGACTCGGGGCGGAGCAAAACTACTTGGCAGTTTCAGTTTTGAGTCGCTCCCGCTCCGCCTCCCGTCTCGACCCTCACGTTTTCGACTCGCGCTCTCGCCGGGACTTCGCTCTGCACCTTGATTTCAGGGAGTCAGTTTGTGTTTGACTTGATGTCTGTGCTGGGCCGGGCCGGGCCGGGGCGCCGCGACGCGCCGCGACGCCTGGTCCGGGCAGGGCGCTGCATTTCAAAACAGATCCCGCCGGGCCGGGCGGGGCGGGGCGGGGCGGGGTGGGGCCGGCAGGAGTACCGCGTTTCCTAGTCGTCGTGGCAGTTTAAAGCGTGTTCCGGACCGAAGCGCCTGCCGCGTAGACAACTTAGCGCACTGATGATGGATTGGTTGCCTACCTCCCGGGCGTCCAGGGGTTTCGCCCGACCGCCGCGCCGCCGCGGGCGGGTAGGAGGGACGGCTGCTATGTCGAGGGTCCTTGTTGCACCAAGGGGGTTCGGGGGGCCTCTGCCCAGGCGGGCCGGGGCTCCGCGGCCAAGGAATAATGGAGCTTCAATTCCAGGCATGTCGGTGCGGAAACTTGCCGCTGGAGGTGAAGGTGGTGCGCACCACGGCAGCTTGGCGATCCGAGGCGCGCAGGCGGGCTCCCAGGGAGAGGAGGTAGGTGGAGGGACTCGTCAGGAAGTCATGCCGCGCCCCGGGCGTGGCTCGGCAGAGCGTGGTCTGGCGGGGCGGGGCGGGGCGGGGTGGGGCGGGGCGCCCCGACCAAACGGTGTCCACAACTGAAACGGCCGCGGGGCTCTGATGTGCGCCGGGGCGTTACGCCAACAACTTGGCTCAACTGGAGCCCGCCCCGCCCCGCCCCGCCCCGCCCCGCCTGCAGGTGCCCGCCCCGCCCCGGCCCGGCGCGCCCCGTCTCTTTATGGCAGAGGAAGTAGCCTCTTATTTCGGGTGTTATGTTAATGACGCGGGACGCGCTGCCCAGCCGCCCGCTCCCTGTTTGGGCTGCGGTTCGCCGTGACTCTCACCTCGGGCTCTCCATACCCAACACGACTCGCGGTATTTTCTCTCTCACCTCAGCTGTACACCGGCCAGATCGAGGGCCACATCTTTTTTTTCTCTCCGCTCCTTTCTCCGACCGGCCGGGCCTAGCTGGCGGCGGCGGCCATCTAGTCGGCCATCCCGTCGGCAGGCGGTCGCCGGCACGGCCATTAGAACCACTAGGCCCGACGCACGGCGCGTTTGTTTACCTGCGCACAAAACTTTTGGCGTCGCCCCCGCTCTGCTCATTCTGGCGGGGCGGGGCGGGAGGCGTCGTCGCCGGCGCGGCCCCGCCCGGACCGACCCTGCCTGCGGCGCGGCGGCGCCCTCGGCCCGGCCACGTCGTCTCGTGCCTCCATCCATCTGGCGGCCGTGGCGGGGCGGGGCGGGGCGGGACGGGACGGCACCGCCGAGGAGGTCCAAAGAAGAAGAGTCGTAGATTAGCGGCCCGGCCCCACTTGGGCTCAGCCTCGGCGAGGGGGGACCGAGGGGGTGGCTAACCAGAGGCCGGTGGCCTCGGGTCCGCGAGCCCGAAGGCCAGCGAGCCGGGCGCGCGACTCGCCCTCAGCTGTGTCCGAGGCCTCGCGAGCAGGGCCTGCCTACCCACCAGGTCACTGAGGGCTCTTGAGAGGAGGGGTGGCTGTGTATACGCCACGACCTCGCGGCGTGCCGTGTCGCGGAGTGGTGCTGGTGGGGCCGTACGACCGTCAGGCCTGTGGGTGTGGGTGGCCCGTGCTGCCGGCCTGGTGGTTGTCGGTTTGCCGCGCGGCGCCGGCGGCTGCAGGCAGCGCGAGGCGGGCCAGGGCCGCAAACACATCGCGACGAAAACTTTCCGCCGCCCAAACTCCCTGTACTCCCCCGCCCCGCCCTGGCGCCCTGCTGCTGCGTCCCCACCGAAATGGGTCACAAGTGTCCTCCCCGCAGTGAGGTGGCCCTGGTCCTGGTGGCCGGGCCGGGCCGGGCCCCATCCCCTCTGCCCGGGCCGGGCCCTGGAGGTTGGGCCGCGGGCGGGCGGGGCGCGCTCTGCTGTCCTCTGCCCCGCATGAGGCCGGCTCCGCCCCGCCCCGCCCCGCCCCGCCCCGCCCCGCCCCGCCGGCACAGGCTGTCTGCACTGCCACCACCAGCTCTGACGCGAGGACGAGCACCCCCCCCTCCTCTATCTCTCTCTCTCCCTCTCCCTCTCGTCACCCACCACCACCTAAACATGGTCCAAGCCCGCAGACTGTATATTCAGTTTCCTCCTCGCAGTGCGGCCCGGCCGGCCGGCCACTCCTCTCTTGTGGACATAAGACACGCCACTCGCCCGCCGCGCCGCCGCACTTTTCTTATTTCTACTTGCATCTTCTCCCTCTGGCGGCGCCCCCCCCCCCTCCCGCGTCTGCAGTCGCGCTCGGCTGCTTTTGGCACGGCGCTGCGCTGCTGGGCGGGGCGGGCTAGTGGCAACCTTTCTGTTCGTGGCGCGAGGGGAGGGAGGAGAAGCCGCCGTACCCGTGTAGGGATGCGTCTAGTACCCAAGACCTTCTACAACCATTCGCAATGTTGATTTACCTCTAAGAAATTTGCCTCTACCAAAATAATATTGTTTTTACCTCCACTAAAATTACCTCCAAGGTTTAAGAGGTAGATCCATATTGAATCGCGATTTTGAAAATTACCTCTAAAGAGGTGATGCGTTTCACCGCGCCGTGTCTATTCTGGTCGGTGCTGCCGCCGCAGTCCGGGCGGGGCGGGGCGGGGCGGGGCGGGGCGGGGCGGGGCGGGGGAGGACTAGCATACACGCTGCTAATGTGTATGGTGTATGGGGCGTCCCTGCGGACAGGGCAGAGTGTAGGGCGGGGCGGGGCGGGTCCACCTCTGCAGCGCAAAGGGTCAGCCTGGTGTTGGCGGTGGTGGCTTGTGGCCGGGCTCTCCCCTGGTCCGGGGCGGGGCGGGGCGGTGACACTGGCCGAGCTTGGGAAACTGTAGTGTCATCAGATTGCTGCTGGCTGGCTGTGTTCTGCTACTCTTGCCCCCACTCCCCCCCCCCCTCCCCTCCGGCCGTCGCCAGGACCAGGGTCGCCTCGCCGCGCGCACCCCTTCTCCATCGCGTTCGTTCCACTAAAAGCACTGCTGCCCCTTGATAGCTCGGCCCCGCCACGCCCCGCCACGCCCCGCCACGCCCCGCCACGCCCCGCCACGCCCCGCCACGCCCCGCCACGCCCCGCCACGCCCCGCCACGCCTGGCGCCACCCTGGCGTCGCGACGCGCCCGACGACGGCGGGGGCGACAACTCCGTACTGCCGCGCCGGGACCGGGTCTGCCCGGGGCGGGGCGGGGCGGGGGTCCGCCTCCCCTACCTCTCAGTGGGAACGCCCGGCCGTGCCCTGCAGAGCTCTAAGGGCGGGGCACAGAGGGATGAGCTCAAGTACCCTGCGGCCGGCCGGCCGGCGGCCGGGCCACTAGAGGGAAGTGCCCTGCCCGTCGTTACCCGTGCGGTAATTGGGATTCGTACTTCCGGTAGGTTTTATATTGGTCCCCGTCGCGCTCGCCCGAGCCGAGCCACACCGAGCGAGCAGGGCTCCGAGTATGCGCGGTGCTGTGCGGTTTCGATTGGCGAAGTTAAAATCTTAGAGCCGACCCCAGGTTCGTAGAGACATGAGATGAGAATCTATCGCACAGCGCTAATGTTAACCCCTTGCACTATAACGCCGAATTATGGCGTTGGAACCTTTTGCCACGAAGAGAAGTAAATTCTAGTAGTATTCTCGCTCTGCTGAACTACTACACTGTGAAAAATATCTTCGTAAATTTACAACATTTTTCGTAATCTGTAATGTAACAACGACGTTGTAAATTTACGATCAGTTTCGTAAATTTACGGAAAACCATGTGTGCTCGTTTAAGAACGACTAGTCGATACTAAGTGTCTATTCAGTTTTGTAACTTTACAAATTGACATCGTAACTCTACGACATTTCTCACGGAAAATTTTCCCGTAACCTTTACAAACATTTCTCACAGTGATATTTCGGAATCTTTACGGTAGTGATCGGACGGAGAAACATGCGGAGATTCACGTGGTGTGCTCAGACGGGCGGGAGGGACTCGGAGCTCGCCAGGACATTGTCCGGAGCGAGAGGGAGGGCGGCGTGACTTATGAGGCGTGAGGCATGGGCCGTTCCCAGGACAACGACGTGTGCGAGGCAATGCGCTACCAGAGGGAACAATTTTTGCGTCGGAGAAATGTCGTTCGTGCTCGGACTGAATTATGGTCACAGTGTCAACTCAAGTCCACGGGAAAATATCGTCCAGGTTTTCCAAGCAGCCAGGATTTTCGTATGGAGGAAAGACACTGTAACGTCTTGGTTTTACAAAAACTGCTTGGAAATGTGGTCGTAGTTTTTATTGTGTCAGTCTGACGCTCGAGTGAACAGTGTATTATATGTTCTCCAAAACTATACGAAAGTCAAATAAAACAAGACTATCAGGCCTTTCACTTTGAGAACGATTAGAATGAGTGGGTAATTTCACTTCCCTAACCACTTACTCCAGTCACAGACACTTTCAATTTTTTTTCCTCGTAGTGGAAAAAGCGGGAAAATGGAGTGGTGGTAACGATAAATGGGTGCATATCGACACGCAATCATGCGGTGCTACGCAGCATTTGTCACGCGCTGCGGGGGCGTGGCAGGCGGGGCGGGGCGGGGCGGGGCGGGGGGTGATGGATCACCCCTCCGCTGATCCCTCTCCCTCCTATCATGAGGTTCGCTGCCACACAAGTGCGAGTAGGGGAGGAAGGGGGGGGGGGGGACACCCGAGCTCTGCTTCGGACCGCTTTATCGCTGCGCCACAGGAACGAGGTGTTTTGAATTAAAAGTTTTCTTTATCTCCCCCTGATGAACATAAGTTCTGAAATTGTTGACACGTAAAGTATACAATGTTCCGTGGATTTTATCGCAGAAAAATTTCCAATAATGAATTTTGGCAGCAATATCTCAAACAGCTTCTTTTATAACACTATTGCATCCACTTGAACAGTGGTTAATCAGTTTACGAATAAAACACGGATTATTTTGTCGCGCGGAATAAACCTAATGGCGCGTTATCAGCCAAATGAATTTAGCTCTGGTGAGGAGGGCGGATATATAGTTATACTTGCTGTCGAATTGGGCCGTGGCGGTGGCGGGGCGGGGCGTGGGCCGTGATCCTAGCGGCTCGCCGCGTGTTGGCTGCGCAGCCCCGCCTTACCCCGCCCCGCCCCGCCCCGCCCCGCCCCGCCCCGCCAGCGGCGCCTGTGACTCTGCGTCGTCATCCCCCGGCCCGGCAGGCGTCTTGAATTCGATGATGATAATTGAATCACGGGGCGTGCGGTGAGCATCAGCACGCCTACTCCTCCCCCCTCACGGGCCCGGGCCTGGCCCCCGCGGTCGGGTCGGCAGGGGTGGGGCCTGTGAGCTGGGGCTTAAGCGCGACCCGCTGGCTGGGCTGGGCGAGGCGCCGGCTAGGTGCGGCGCGGGGCGGGGTGGGGAATGGGGCGGCACGAGACCCAAACCCTCGCCAGCTCTTTGCTGTAGTTGCAATAGCGCGACCGTGCAACCTTGTCAAGTATTTCTACTCCATGCCATCATTATATATTTTATTCCAATCCACTTCCTTTGCATTGTGTGTAACGCTTGGCGTTTTTCGTACCCATGAACGCCCAACGGTTGTCGAAAGTATTGGCGTGCTCTTCTGACTCTTCCTCGCATCCTCCAAGTGGCCCGCCCCGCCCCGCCCCGCCCCGCCCCGCCCCGCCCCGCTCCAGCCCAACAAGCGCATGATCCGTGTAACGTTATTACCCGTGCTAATGAGCGTCATGGAGCCGGGGCGCTCAGATCTCCTCCTCCGACCCCCGCCCTGCCCCACCCCATCCCTTCTGCTGCTGGTGTCGTCAGTCGACTAGGGGGCGCGCCCCGCCCCGCCCCGCCCCGCCCCGCCCCGCCGCCTCCGTTGATGATACGGGGCGGGGCGCAGGGCGGGGCCGGGGGCGCCTCTGCAGGTGGTTGGAGATTGACACGGCCTGGGTAACGAGCGCCCTTCGCCAAAATTTGCACTCTTTTTCGCACTTTTACAGTGTACACAGGGTGGCCAGCTCCGTGTCCGACCACAAAGTCACACAGCACGTGTCTGGAGTTGAGCGGAGCCCGGGGGAACAGGGCTGATCAGGCTGTGGATGGACCATGGTCACCTTGCACAAGAGACTGTATGATTCCACACTGTAGCAATCAATTTTCCGACTGGATGACTGGATGCGAGTTAAAAAAATTTCAAAGACACCAAGCACAAACTATTCCGCGGTTTCCACTCTATTTTGAATGATTTTAAGGAAGTAGGTGACTAGTTTGACTTAATTTTCCCTGACTGGGTGTGACTGGAAAAGTGACTGGTGGAAGACGTGTACCCGGCGGTTTTCGGAGCACTCCGGCAATCAGATGAAGTTTATCTGAAGGCGCGGCTGTGGTGAACGTGTTAACCCCGTGTCCGCCCTGATCCGGTCAAGAAGTGCTGGTCCCGCCTGGGGCGGGGCGGGGCGGGGCGGGGCGGGGCGGCGGTCTAACTTCCAGTCTGCACCGCGCCGCCGGCGCTTGCCACGCCAGCCGTTGTGTTCTCGACAGTTACTTGACGACGCGCTATCAAAACTTGGAGGCAGACGAACCCCTGCCCCCTCCCCCTGTCCCCCCCCCCCGCCACGGCCCCTTGTCCCGTTCACCTGAAGCGCCCACGAGAACGTTATGCAACGCCCGGCCTCCCCCTCCTCCCCCACCTTACACCCTTTCGTGGTCGTCCGCCCAGCTGACTGATTCAGAAGAGCGCTCTCCTCGCTCGCTCTGTCTCTCTCGCACATATACGGCGCGCCTCATGAGTGCGAGAGAGACAGAGCGAGGAGAGCGCTCTTCTGAATCAGTCGACAGCCGGCCTCCTGGAAGTGACAAGGCCCCTCGCCGCCCCGCCCCGCGCCGCCCCGCGCCGCCCCGCCCCGCCCCGCGCGCAAGCGGACACGGACCCGCGCCGATTCGCCGCCCCCCTCCCCCTCCCCGCCGGTTTCGTCTTTTCCAAGTGTCACCCCCTCCGCCCCCTGCAGCTTCTCTTCCACCCGCAGCGTCGATTCCTTCCATTGGGATGCACAAACAGTTTCTGCTCGTTAACGGCTCGGTGCCACCCACCCTTCTCCTCTACCCCCTATTAGTGCAGCCCGGCGGTCCCACCGCACCCCACCCCCCCCCCCCCCGCCCCACCCCGCCCCACCCCGCCCTACACCACCACGCCTAAGCCCCCCTCCCCTCCTCGCCCGCAGAATAAGGGAATTGATTTCTTTGAAGAAGGCGGGGCTCAGTAAGGACGCCGCCGCTGTTAGTCCGCGGTACGGTGCGGCGCGGTCCTCCTGCTGCTCCTGCTGTCCTGTTGTCCTGTTGCGGCCAAATAATCGCCTTGTTTCCCTCTCCGCCCCGCGCGCCGTGCTGTGCGTGTTTGCGGCCGCCAATTACGGCCATACTGCCATACTTCTTGACCGTGTTGCCAGAAAAGTAGGCAATAAGTTCACGATATAAAATCTTTTTTCTCTTTTATTTCCTATTCGCAGCTACACATTTATCCCAACATTCTGTCGTACGCATAATTTAATGCGTATTATAATAAAATCATGAGAGTTCAGTGTGTAGAAGGAGAGAGAGAGTGAGAGTGAGAGACGACGGGGAGGGGCACATAGCGGTGCCGTGTAATTTACGATGTATGCGATGCGCTGGCCTGGCTCCGGCATCCAGGACGCTGTGCGGCGCGCACCCCGTGGCGAAGCGCGACGTCGAAGAGGCGAAAGGTGTGTGCGAGAGAGAGAGAGAGAGAGAGAGATAGAGGGGGGGGGGGGAGAAAGGGGCGGCAGTGAGAAGTGCACGCGCCGACGCGACGGGTGGAGGGTGGTTGAGAAGGCGGCCCGCCCCGCCCCGCCCCGCCCCGCCCCGCCCAGCCCCGCCCCGCCCCGCCGCGGGACGAAAGCTTCCATTACTCCACATTCCCTTCACCCTTGCTCCCCCCCCTCCCCCTCCTCCCCGCGACACAAACACAAGCAAAGGCAAAGACCAGCAGCACAGAAAGGAAGGGAGGAAAAAAAAATACTAGGTAATGGTGGCGCACAAGCCTCCTGAAATGTGACCGACCGGATCCATGAAAAGGCAGAGCACAACGAGTGGCGTGGGTGGGGGGAGGGGGGGGGCGATCGCGTGCCTAATCTGGTTCAGTGGAGGAATGGGGAAGGGGGAGAGAGTGTGAGAGAGAGAGAGAGAGCGGGAGATGTGGGCCGGGGAGAGAGGGGAAGAGAAAGACAGCGAGCACTGACTTGGATGTTTTTCTTCACCCTCTCTTCCCTTACCGCCCCCCTCCCTCCCCGCCCCCTCTCTCTGTCTCACACTCTCTCGCACTCTCTCTCTCTCTCTCTCTCTCTCTCTCTCTCTCTCTCTCGGTGGCTCTTGCCGTTGAGATAGCAGCGGCACGCAGCCAATAGGGCTGCTCTGCTGCTGCGGCTGCTGCCCAGCTTTTTTGAGCGCAGGTGGGGGAGGGGGGGGGGAGGGGGCATCCGCACCTGAAGCAGCAGGCCTGCCCCCTCTCCCCTTACTCCCCCCTCCATCCCCGCGCCATGCCAGCCTAAGTTACGGCTGTAATATTCTTTCTGGTTGACATGGAGCAGCGGCCAAGCGTTTGCAGGGGCAGGGGCCTGTGGGGGGCGGGGGACCGGGGGGGAGTGTAGGGGGAGCGGGGGGGGGGAGTGTAGGGGGAGCGGGGGGGGGGAGCAGCAGGGAATCGTCTCGCCGTTGTGTTTGAGAGTAATGTGAATGCGCCAGCGTAATTTGCACGGCGCAGGTCCCCGTCTCCCCCTCTCCCTCTCTTCAGCGCTTCCAGCACCTCTCTCTCTCTCTCTCTCTCTCTCTCTCTCTCTCTCTCTCTCTCTCTCTCTCTCTCCCTCCCTCTCTCTCTCCCCTCCGCCTTCTCACACTGTGTTGCGAATAATGCGTGTCTGTGTGAGTGTGCGCGCGCTTGTGTGAGCGTGTCTGCGCACGCGTATCTGTGTACTGTCAAAAATATCTTCGTAAATCTACAAAAATCGTAATCTGTGATTTACAAATAATGTTGTTAACTAACGATCGGTATCGTAAATTTACAAAGACCAACTTGAGTTCGTTTAATAACCCCCCGGTATAGAACGCCTAGGTATCTTGTACCCCCCTCGGTATACAGGGGGGTATTAATTTTCTGGGCGATTAATACCCCCCCGGTATAGAACGCCTAGGTATCTTGTACCCCCCTCGGTATACAGGGGGGTATTAATTTTCGGGGCGATTAAGAATGACAAGTCAATATAGCAAGCGTCAGCACAATTTTGAAATTTAACAATGTGATATCGTAACTTTACGACATCTCTCATGGAAAATTATCCCGTAACATTTACAAACATTTTGACAGTGTGTGCGTGCGTGTGTGTGCGCGAGTGCGTGCGCAGCGGCGCCAGGGCTCCAGGCCGGGGCAGCGCCACACACACACACACACACACGGGATGATGTCGGCACATTTTAAGCACGGAGCTGCCTCTCCTCTCTTACCTCTCGTCATCCTCCTCCCCCCCCCTCCTCCTTATCCCTCCCCCCTTCCTCCCCCCACACTCCGCTCTCCTTTTTTTGCTGTGCGAGTTGCCACGCACGTTTCGGGCGAGTGCGATAGAGAGAGGGAGAGGGAGAGGGAGAGGGAGGGGGAGGAAGGCAGAAAGACAGACAGACAGACAAGAGGCTGTGGCGGGGGACAGGGGAGAGGAAAGGGCGTCAGCAGAATTTGGAGCGGATTCAGCAAGACGGAATGGGGTGAGGGGTGTGGAGGGAATGGGGGGAGGAGGAAAAGTAGGGGAGTAGGAGGGAGAGGGGGGGGGGGGCGCGTAACGCGTACCATCTCACTCTAACTCGCAGGGCTGCTCAGCAGGGCCGCCCGTCACCACCTGTTAATTGGACAACAATCGATTGTATTTCGGGCCAATAGTGACTCCGGGCGGGGCGGGGAGGGGCGCTATAGGAGCTGAGCTAGTGCGCACTGTAAATCAATTCGACCACTTTCAGCTGCGTTAATTTTCCACGCATTTGCAAATTATAGCCGCATGTCCAATTTTTATAAGAAGTGTGTCAATAATCGTGTCGCGCTCGCCTCCTAGTGCTTGAAAACACTGTCTTACCCGAAAGTGTGTGACAGTAACACACTTTCGGGTGTCCCGTGAGCCGAACCGCCCCCGTAACTAGCAGCACGACGGAGACGGGCGGTGTCGTCACACACGGTGCCGCCCGCCGCGTGACGAGGTTTCCGGATCTCTCTTTCCCCCCCACCCCTTCCTTACCCCTTTCCTTACGCCCCTCCTTACCCCCCCACCCCCGCCGCCGCGGGCTGCAGAGGCCTGCGCTGCAGGAGCATCACGCATGCATGGAAAGCAAATGTTTGCGTGGCATTACACGGGGAGGGAGGGCACGGGTCAGGTTGCCTTATCGCGATGTGCCCGCCCCGCGAGCAGCTGCCAGCAGGGGCCTGAAAGCAGAAGGTGTAAAACCAGGTGCCGCGCACAGTGTGTGACACATACGAGAACTTTAAAAAAATAAAATAATAGAATATATTTGGTAGTAAAGCTGGAACGACACCATGTGTTTTAGTGCCCACCCTGTAGAGGGAAACAGAGGGCTGTGTAGGTACAACCTTGGGCCCTGGTGCACCTGCTGCCAAGATTTGTTTCGGGCAGGACTGGTGCAGGGGCCGTGCCGGGCGAGGGGTCGGCCTTGGAAGGGCTCCAGGCGGGACGGCAGGGCGGCTGCAGTGAAACGTAACGTAAGTCGCCACGGCCCCCCGGCCCGGCCCGGCCCGGCCGGCAGGTCATACCTCTTCGATCCGATCAGCTTCCGCCTGGCTAAGCCCTCTCGCTTGCCGTCTGTCTTTCTTTTCTACTTTTCCTTTTATTTTTTTATTCGCTGATTTGTTTTATTGAGATGTTTTGCAAGTGTAATAACCCGCGCCGCGCATACCCCGCTCACGCCAGGCCAGCAGGAGACGCATTCCGATAATAAAACGGTGCCTGCCTGGCCCATCCTCCTGGTTCCGGCTGTTCCTCCACCGCACCGCCGCGCCCGCCCCGCCCCGCCCCGCCCCGCCCCGCCCCGCCCCGCCCCGCCCCGCCAGGCCGGCGAAATTATAAGCTGGCGTTCAATCGTATACCTCGGTGGCAAGGAGTCTGGCCGTCGAGCGGGGGCCGGCCGGGCAGACAGACAGACAGACAGACAGACAGACAGACGGGAAGAGTCGAGCGGTGCGTAAGGGCCGGGCCGGGCTAGGGAGTGGGAGAAAGTGATTTTCATAATAGCTCCCCCCATTGCAGCGTTAACCCCAGCCACTCGCCACGTTTTATATTCTGCATATTAAAAGAGCTCTCGGCAGAGCTCTCAGGAAGGAGTGGTGGAGAGCCGCGCCGCCCGGCCGGCAGACCGCGGCCCCGCCCCGCCCCGCCCCGCCGCGCCCCGCCACGCCACAAGTGACGCTTTTTTCCCCCTCGCCTTGCACGTTTCTTGAGGGCCGGTTTGTGCAGGTTGTGTGTTACACTAGCAGAGGCCGCCTCGCCTCGGGACAGAAGACCCGAACCGGAGCCATGCGATATCGTGTGTAGTTTATGTGACTTTTAGGTGAGCAAATGACTATTCGCTCACTTTTAGGTGAGCGAATGACTATTCACCAAATGGCCATTCACTCACTTGTAGGTGAGCGAATAGTCATTTGCTCACCTACAAGTGAGTGAATTTTTTCGCTCATCTACAAGTAAGCGCGACATTCGTACACTTAGATTTCCAGTGCGAGCGCGCCCTTTAAAACTAAATTTTCATGTCACGATAAATATTGCTACGAATATTTCGTCACAAGAGCTGTGATCGTCACAGTCGTCACATGACATACATTTCGTCACTTGACATGAATCTTTCGTCACACTGTGATGAACCATTTTTCATGTGACGAACCTTTCAAAAGTAAAATTTAACACTGACTCTGTCGTAATGTGACGACTTAAAATTTTCCAGTGCGCCAGACTGAAATCACTCAGACGCTCGATGATATCGCGGGACCCCGGCGGCCCGCGCGGCGGTTCCCGGCGGAAACGATATATGAGGCTGATTATCGTGTCTGAAGCGGCCTCGCCCCCTCCCCTTCCTCCCGGGGGACCCCCCTGCCGGACGGACGATTGATGGCCGCTCTGAGTCCCCTGGCAGGCAGGCAGGTTGATTCCGAGGCCCATATCTCACGGCCAACACGTTGTTATCGACGCCACGCCCTCGTCACCTTCCGGTATTGCCGCCCTCGTCTCGGGACGGTATCCTTTCCCCTCACCTCTCTCTCTCTCTCTCTCTCCCTCTATCTCGCTCTCTCGCTCGCTCTCTCTCTCTCGCTCTCTCTCCCTCTCCCTCTCCCTCTCTCTCTCGCTCACTCCCTCTCCCTCTCTCCCTCTCTCGCTTTAAACCTTTCGCTGCATTAAGTATGGCGCTGCTGATGGCCACCGTGTAAAACGCTTGTAAACTAAATTCGACGGCGAAAGTCTTGACGCTTGATGGGGAGCGACTGCCCAATTATGTACTGTCCGATATGGAAATGACTAAGGCTTGCAAAAGTGTGTAGCACTCTGAAAAGGTTCTTTGTAGATTTTCAATTAATTTTGTAAATTACGATCCACGAAATATGTTGTTAATGTACGACGGACCTTTTTGAATAAATTTAAAGCCGATACGTAGTGCTTGTAACTTTACGATTTGCAATTATTGTTATTTTACAACTGGACGTCGTAGAAAATTTTCCCTGCAACCTGCAACTGTTTACAGTGAGGAATGTTTCCATCACCTGAGCTGCGTGACTGATCTGTCGCGCACCTGTGCAGTGCCCTGTCGTGCACATCCCCCCTGCCGGCCCGGCCCGGTCCGACCCGCCGGCCCCCGCCTCTGCAGGTAACCGAGGCGCTGATACCAACTATAGATTGCCTTCAGCCCCGCACCCCGCTCTCCGAGCCGTGGAATAGGGCAGGTTGAGAGGAACGCATTGTGGAAAACGGCGGCTCCTCTTTTCTCCTCCTTCACATCCCCCTTCTCTCTCCCCTCTCCCTGTCTGTCTCTCTCTCTTTCTCTCTCTCGCTGTGTCTCTCTCTCGCTGTGTCTCTCTCTCCTCTCTTTCTCCCTCTGTCCTCTCTTTTCGGAGTATGCTAATCCGGGTCCCGCACCGCACGCCCTTTAGTTGCCGCCCCTCCAGCGAGGCTTCCTCCCAGGGGTCCTGCCGTGGGCGCCAGCGAGGCCCGGCCCGGCCCGGCCGCCGCTCCAGGTGCGCAAACCTCTCATGGGACGGGACCTCTGGCCTGCGCCTGCGACAATTGCCATACCGGGACTGGACCCCCCCCCCCCCCCCCGACATTAACAGACACGTAGCAGCGGGCGGGGCGCGGCGGGGCGGGGCGGGGCGGGGCGGGGCGCGGGGGGGCGCGGGGCATGATGGATGTCCGCGGCGAGTGGCCCCCTCCACCCCGTCCCCCTCGGGGGGCATATGGCCGCGTGAGAGGGCCCCGCCCCCCCGCCCGAGGGTTAATTGCCATGCTAAGTGGATCAACCCTCTCGGGCTGCCCCGCCCCGCCCCGCCCCGCCCCGCCCCGCCCCGGCTGAGCCAAACCCTCTAAGCGCTCCTCCTCTTTAACAAGCGGGGGTAGACGCTGGTGTCCTAGCCGGCTCGGCCCGGCCCAGCCCCGCACTACGCCGCGCCACCCAGAGGGGCTCGCGCGCGTAATTCAACTGCGTTATACGACGTGTCCCAGGTGTATAATGCCCCGGCCGTGAATCTCTGTGCGTAATGAATAACATTACACGTTTTGTGCGGACAGCAAGAGCTCGCCGCTGCGTCGGGCTGCCTGCCTGCCTGCCACCCCCTCCCCTCATCCTCGCCCCTTCATTTCTCAACCCTCGTCTCCTTCTCTCCCTCCCCCTCTACACTCCTCTCCCTCCCCTCTCTCCTCCCTCCCTCCTCCCTGTCCCTGACACGTACTCACGCGCGCACCCACCTGCGCACGTCGCTCTCTCGGCCCGAGCGCCTGGTGTGTAGGCAACCCCTCCGCCTCCACGCAGCCGTGTGCGGCGGCCGGCCTATGTCGGCGCTCACAGGCGCTCTCGACCCCACCGCCGTCTGCATGCCATGCCGTGAGTGTATGGGAGGGGGGGGGGGGGGCGAGCCGGGCGTTAAGATTCCGTTCCAGGAAGCGATGGCGTACATGGTATGTGCAGCTGGCTGCAACTGCTTGTTTGCGGAACGTGCGAGCAGGAAATTTGTGCCCCCGTGGCGGGGCGGGGTGGGGTGGGCCCGGGCGTTCTGCCCGACACGTGACAAAAAGCGCGGGTGGGTCAAAAAATGCGACAGAGAGGCCTGCCGCGCGGGGGGAGGGAAGGGGCGAAGGAATTATTCAGCAGCCAGTAGTGACATCCGTCTGCCTGGAAATTGTTTTTCCTTTGCGGTAATCACTTTTTCATCGCCGCCGTCCGAGGTGCCTGCCTGGGCGGGGCGGGGCGGGGCGGGGGCGTGGCAGGCGCTGACACTCACGAAGGATGAGTCCACTTGGACTGCATGAATAATGCAGGACAACTTGCCATGATGAATATTATTATAATTATTTTTTATTTTTTTCCTAAGCAGTCTTGGCTGCATGCGGACGCGTTTCTTTCTGCTGTGAGTAAAGCGACAGCGAGCCGTGAGCTTTTTATTTTTATTATTTTTTTCCTACGGGGGTTTTTAGATTTATACATGCTGCAGTCCGTGGTTTTCTTTTTTTTTTTTTTTTGTCCGCCTCCCGTGTCTTTGCACGGTCCTGCTGTCTCCCGGACCGGACCTTGCGGGCTGGCGTCGCGCCTAGCTGGCGGCAGCAGCGCTGCCCAATCTGCTGCTACTGCCGCCGCCGCCGCCGCTGGAAACTGGGGCGAGCAGGGTGCGGACCGGCTGGGAAAAGGATTCGATGATTTCAGGTGTCGCCTGCGCCAGCCCCGCCCCCGCCCCCGCCCGCCCCGCGCGACCCTTTCTTGGCTCGGCTCTCTTCTGCCCTCCCTCCGCCCTTCTAGTCCACGAGGGCCCCAAAAAGGAGTGTGCTATTGCAGCAGACGATTCTGCGCGACGCCGTGCCAAGTGCAGGCCGCCCCGCCCCCGCCCCGCCCCCGCCCCGCCCGATCCCCTTTATTATGCTTCGCTGTTATTTTCCTAAAGCAGGCCAAGGACACTTATCTTTTTCCCTTTTCTTATACGTATCGATTGTAAAGTATATCCCAAACACTTTTGTTGTTGCAGTGCTGCTCATCGCCGTCGTGTCTGGTCGGAGGCGGCGGGGAGCTCCCGACTGATGGGCCCTGGGCCTGGACGCGCGCAGCACCACCGCGGAGGTAAGTTTCCGCCGCACTGAACCAATCAGACTGCGGGGGGGCCGGGCCGGACACAAAAGCGGAAGTTTGCGAACTAGCGCGAACGTGTGCGGCGGAGACAACGACCGCCGCCGCACCCTCCTCTTGAGCTTCTCCACCCTCCACTGCCCCCCCTACCCCCCATCTTCCCGCGCTGAGCAGAGAGAAGGAGACCAGACCGAGCGGCCGACCCTCCGAACTTGCAAGGCAGACAGAAATGCGGTGAATTGAAATCAAATAATTTCGCATGACGACGTCGGTCGCGTCCGCCTCCCGCGGGTGTGCCCCCCCAGTCCCCCTCGAGCAGAGCGCTCTCCTCCTACCCTATTTTCTCCCTCTCCCTCCCTCCCTCCCCCCTCGGGCAGTACGTTCTCTTCCCCGGGATCCGACAGCGGCGCGCGACGAAGTCGTGACGCTCTATATCGACGCTCTTCCGTCGGCCGCCCGACGGTCGACGTCGTCGCGACGAGCTGCGCTGAACAGCCTCGAAACTCGCCGGAGCGTGAGCGGCTCTTGAAAGGATGCTAAACAAATGCGCGAGAAACTAAGTTGATTTGCGTGGTTCGTGGTGACTCGTTAATATGAAACTGACTTAGCGGCCCTCCTATTTAGAGCGGTTCGGCGGGGTGTGGCGGGGCGGGGCGGGGCGGGGTGCGGCTGCAGACGGACTGACTTTACCCCGCGAAACTTGCAGCGGCAGTGGTCGGCGGGGAGCAGCAGGCATTAGGCAGACGGGCTCGGAGGAGGGGGGGGGGGTAGAGGAAGGGTGAGGCTTGTGGGGGGTGACTCAGTGATGGAGTGTGTAAGCAAAGAACTACTGGGAAGGGATTGAGATTACTTTCAACACTCCTCCGCCCCCCCCCCTCTCTCTCTCTCTCTCTCTCTCTCTCTCTCTCTCTCTCTCTCTCTCTCTCTCTCTCTCTCCTTCTTGCGCGTCGGGAGGATCAGCCGGGGCGTAGGCCTTCCTTGAGCCGGCGCTGCGCTGCGCTCCCCGGGCGGGGCGGGGTTGGGTCCCCGGGGTGGGGGGGGGGATGCATAAACCCAACGGCCCCCCTGACGGCCACGCCCCCGGCAGGGGGACCCGATACGCGACCTCCATGTGTGGTCCGCACGGCCTCGAGCAGCGTGGGCTCGAGCACATAACCTCCAGGACGGCCTACTTGAGCACCTCCAGCAGGCAGGCCCTGCAGCTCCGCGGCGACCTCTGGCCGGCCTGGCCCGCGGGCTGCAGCGCGCCGCCCGCTCGACCGGCACGACCCGCTGTTCGGGCGGATCGGTTCGGCCCGGGCTTCCAGTCGGGTCCTTGCCCCACCCCGCCCCGCCACACCCCGCCGCACCCCGCCGCACCCCGCCACCACGCCCCGCCCCACAGGTCCTCGGCACTCGAAATCGGCTTACATCCGCGCTGGGTGGGGCTGGGCCGGGCCCGGCCACCAGGTGAACAAGCTCCCCGCCTAACAACTGGGGAGCGACCGAGAGTTACAGAGAGAGAGAGAGAGAGAGAGAGAGAGAGAGAGAGAGAGCGCTGTGTGCATAATGGTGTAAAGGTCTGCTGCGTTTGCAGAATGGGAAGGGAGCGAGCCTTGCCCAACTGACCCCGGGACACCTCCACGTCCACGTGGCATTCACGTGACGCTCGTCTCTGGGCCCCGTACCCGCAGTGAGTCGAGGCGTTGTGGCGTGGCGTGGCACCGCGTTGGCCCTGCTGCCGCTGCAACAGGTTCGAATGCTTTAACCGCGCCCTGGTCGGGCCCGTCCCAGCCGCGCGGAGTGCACCGTATCTGTTTGGAGCGTGATTCCTGGAACCCTTGCGAGCTGCGCGCGAGCTATCGCGCCTCCCCCCGCCTGCCTCTTTAGCTTGCACTGTGCGCGCGCAATCTCACTGCTTGTGTGACATTCACCGTACATAACGGCTTGGCTGGGTAATTCGCCGCGGCAGCTCCATGGCGTGTGCGAGGGGGAAACAACGCTGAATTTTTCTACACCTTATAATTCAAAAAAATTCAGAAAAATGCAGAGAATCTTAGTGAAATGCAGACAATAGCAAAGCAAAAATTGCAATAAGTTCCATAAAAAATTCACAAAAAAATCACAACAGTTTTAAGAAAATTTACAAAATTTACGACATTCCTGCAAAAAAAAAATCGCGGCGCACGTATTGTGTACGTCCGTAAGCTCAGCCGTACTCCCCTCCCGCGGGGATGTCGGGCCCGGGGCGGGGCGGGGCGGGGCGGGCCGGATCGGGGCGGGGTGGTGCTCGCCCTTAGGCCTCCCCAGCGGGTCGTAAACGGGCGATGGGAATATCTTGTTGCCTCAGGAGTCGAGTGTGCGTGTGTGTGTGTGTGGTGTCGGCATGCGGCTGCTCACTACTGTGGCGCCGTGATAAAAGGTGCCGAAGGCCCCTTCTCCTGCCCGGCCGCCCGGCCGGCCCGCGGCAGGTTTTTTTATTTTTTATTTTTTTTTATTCCCGCCGGAGCCGCTCTCTTTCAGAGGGTCGTGTTATGCTGAGCCGAGGTGAGAGGCAGCCGTGGAGGTCATTGCCGAAACGCGGCCCCGCTCCCCATAAAATGGACAATAAAAGAAACAAAGTGTTGGAGACAAAGGAGCGTAATAAGCAGGCGCTGCTTGGCTCGGCTCAGCAGTAGCGCAGCGCCGGGCCGTCGGGGGGGGGGGGGGGTACGGATTTAGAGACTCCCCCCCCCCCCCCCCACCTGCCGCACCCAGCGTGGGGCCCCCAGTGGGTCGCACTGAGTGTTACATGCCAATAAACTTTACACAGGGTGTTAGTCTCCGGGGGAGGGGGTGGTGGTGGGGGGGTGGGGGGTTACACGGCTTACGTAGGAGGGGTGGGTTCTGCCAAGGACTTCTCACTGCGGCAGCATGAATTGAATTTGAGCGTAACGCGCCCCCGCCGCGTGCCCCTGCCCGCCTCTCAACGCCTCTGTGCGCGCGTGTGTGTGTGCGTGTGTGTGTGTGTGTGTGTGTGCGCAGGGGATAGCCGTAGGGTACGCGGAAGGCTTACCACCGCACACCCGCGCACACACACACACACGATCCGGCGGTAAGGATTTAAAAATGGCTTTTAGAGTTTCCTCGCGTGTGCTCATCCCTTATTCTCATCCTCATTTTGACCCCGCATATCCCTCCCTCCCTCCCGTCCTCGCCTCTACCCCCCCCCTCTTTCTCTCCCTTCTCCCCCCTCTCTCTCCCCCTCTCTCTCCCGTCTTTCTCTCCCTCCCTCCCGTGAGGTTGCCCCGCCTGTCGCCCGGCGCGCCGTTGGCGAGAGCTGTGTGACGTTTAGATGCTCATCACCTGTCGCGAGAGAGAAAGGGCCGCGCCGTGTATTTTTCTCGTCGAGCCCTTACATCCCGGTAGGGAGAGAGAGAGAGAGAGAGAGAGAGAGAGTCGGGATGATGTAGGAAGAGAGATGGCGATAGGCCCGGCCCCTGCCTGCCGTGTCTAATGTCCATTAGCTGGGTGAGCGGGCCGGGCCGGGCCGGGCCGGGCCGGCTCTCACTCGCCTAGGCGTTCCTCAAAAAGGATTGTGAGGCGACAGACACGGCAGGGCAGGCCTGCAGGCGCGGCCAGGGGCGTAAGGCTGCTTTGACAGGGGACGTTTCTTACGCGCCGCTTCATTTATATCCGCGCATAGAGCACCTCACCCTCATTTTCCGCGAGTCGTGCAATTCATGGCTGTCGTCCGTTTCCGGGTCCGGCCTGCCGTGCCGTGCCGTGCCGTGCCGTGCCGTGTCTGCCGCGGGAAAAGTTTACGCTTCGACTTTCTTTTATTGATACGAGAGAGGGGAAGGGGAGATGGAAGAAAGTTGAGAGGTGAATCCAAGTCGTGTTATGTCGTGAGAATGCTGGCCGTTAAGTATCTCTGCGAGGCGAGGGGGAGTACAGTACTGGGGGGGCAGGCCGGGCCGGGCCGCGGAGCTGGCAGCTGAAACGTCAGGGGATAAGATGAAGTGGCTGACTGTTTATCTCGTGATAGCGACATTAGCGCGGCGCTGGCGGCGAATCCATCGATTGAGCGTATGGACCCCCCCCCCCCCCCCTCTGTGATCATGTACGAATAGAGGTGCTCTTTGTTATATATTTGTAGGCCGTGATGATCACTAAGATAGCAAAGATGATGTGGGGGGGAAGGGGGCTGGAATCGCACCAATGTAATGACTAAGAGAGCGGCGGCTTCAAGGTGCTTTGTTTTGACCTCTAAAGTTTCTAGCGGAGGGGAAAAAAAATAAAGTGAGTCACTTTTCTGGAATAGAATTGCCGCGTCCTACGGGAATAACGCGTGGGTGGAGAAGTAGCGTAGCAGTCGAGGTAGCAGTTTTCGTCCTCTCTCTTCTCCTGCCCCTCCTTTTTTCCCCGGTGAAGGATGGCTGTGTTTTCGTGAACTTTTGCCCCCTTTCTCTCCCCATATTCCCTCGCCTCCCTCCACTTCTTCTTCTTCTTCTTCTTCTTCTTCTTCTTCTTCTTCTTCTTCTTCTTCTTCTTCTTCTTCTTCTTCTCCTTCCGCTTCTTGCCCTGTCCACCCAGCCCCCTCGATGCAGGCAGGCTAGGCCAGGCTGGCGGTGATCCGTCTTCCTGAGCCGTGCTGAGAGGTCGGATTATCATGCCTACTGGCCTGTCTGTCTGCCCCGCCCCGCCAGTCTCCGCCCCGCCCCGCCTCCCGGCGCGGCAACTCCTTAAAATAGAATTACCTTATAGAGTAGAGTGCAGCGGCTGAATGACTTCCATTGAGATTCGCACGAGCGTGCAGGCAGTGGCGCTAGTGCCGGTGGTACTCTGAGGGTCTGTCCGGACCGGGCCGGCCGGGCCGCAGGTCTGCTTGGGGTCTGCATTATAAAGTCTGCCATTTCCTTTGCTCGACAGCAGGGCCGAGGCCGGGGGTTACAAAGTGCAGGCACTCGACCGTCCGCACGCTTTGTGCTCTCGAGACATGAGCCGCGGCTAGGCGGGGCGGGGCGGGGCGGGGCGGGGCGGGGCGGGGCGGGGCGGGGCGGGCACCATGACAAGGGCGCCTCATGGCGCCCCCCAAAGGCCCCAAAGGGTAATGGAAATGAGCGGCGCAATGCAAGGCGCTTCTTCTCAGCCACCCTGCCTTTGCGGGTCTCGGAGAAAGACACTGAGAGTGGGAGAAAGGCGCCAGGACGGGGCTTCCCTACCAGTCATCTTCTGTCTCGCCTCGCCCCTCTGTCCGCGCGCCCCGCCCCGCCCCGCCCCGCCCCGCCCCGCCCCGGGCCGCACCGCGCTTCCAGTGGTTTCCCGGCCGGCGCGGCTCCAGCCGGCTCCTTTTGTGGGGCCGCGGCGTAGGTAGCGAACTGGCGCGGAGCAGCTGGCGGGGCGGGGCGGGGAGGGGCGCGGCGGGGTGCGGCGGGGCTCAGCGCTGAAAAGAAAATTAGCGGGACGTGGCAGAGCGCGCGTAGGACGACGAAAGCAGATCGCTGTGATGGCGGACACTGTGAAAAATGTCTTCGTAAATTTAGAGCATATTTTGTAAGTACGATATACATAATGTGTTGGAAATTTAGGACCACCCATTCTTGCCCGTCAATGAATTCTAAGTCAGTAAAAAGAACTTTTATTTTTAATTTTTAATTTTTAATTTTACAATTTCAAATTGAAATTATTAACAACATTTATCATGGAAAATTTTTCTGTAACCCTTAAGAGTGATTTTCACAGTGAATAAGCGGGATGCCGCTGTGACTTTTTACCTGTTTTAAAATAAAAAGGATTGGTCTTGGTTATGGACCACGTTGGGTGATTAGTTAATGCCGACATTTCAAAGTGAGATTTTGTAATATGTCTTATTGCCCGGTAACGGGATCGCCCCTTGCCAATAAGCGTATGCTGCCAGCGTGACCCGGTTCGAATACTCATTTTCTCTTTCCCCCGCTGACACGCGCTGGCCCCCACGACAGTGACAGATTCATATTGGAACTGCTTACCAAGCTACCGTGCCTGAAAAAAAGATTTTTTTTTACCTTGTTTCAAATGACGTAAAGTGTTTTTGTCGCGGCGTTATATACCGCTGAGCCTCGGCCCCGAGCTCCTTTTATTGCTGTTGGAGGCGACGTTTTGTTCTCCGCCGCGATGAGCGTTGTACAGCCGGGCGCGCCCAACTTTGGTCGTTTTGGCCACCGGCTTGCCTGTCGTTATTGGAAAGGAGCGGGCCAAACTACTCGAGGTGGAGGGGGCTGGGGCCGGGCCTGGGGCAGGCCCCCCCCCTCACCCCCGTCCCGCCAGTGGGGCCGAACGCCTCGCATGTGTGACGGGTAATGACTGTATTGGAGCCATTCCGTGGATTAAGTACATCATACTTTGGTCCTCTAGTTCAGAGTGGTTTCCGCTATTTGGTGCCGTAGCTTTGGATTGTTACAAGTCAGGGAGAGCATAGATGTCATGGCAAAGTCATAAAAATTGAAATGCTTTGAAGTTTTCATTTGCATGGCATATGTTATGGGATTTTTATTTTAAGGTGCACCCATTCCGGAAATATAAAATACCGCCATTTTGTTCATGTGTAAAACTGGGTTATAAGTAAAAGTTCGGAAGTGAGTCATGGCAGCGACTTGCCAATTGGTATACAATTGGGGCTTCTTAGGTGTAAGCACTGATGATGAAAAAAGAAAACTTTTGTCCGCCGCCCCGCCCGGCCGACCCCAGGGGGTTCAGCTAGCAGTGTGCTCGATGTGGCGCGCGGCGCGCGTCCCCGACCGGCACGGCCTACGTGTCCTCGGCGGGGCGGGGCGGGGCGGGGCGGGGCGGCCACTTGGGCACGTCCAGCCAGTGCTGTGTAGAAAGGCACAAGGCAGCAGCGGCGCCCCGGTCCTAACCACCCTGGTGCCAACCCAACCCCCGCTCTCTCTCTCTCTCTCTCTCTCTCTCTCTCTCTCTCTCTCTCTCTCTCTCTCTCTCCCCGTCTCTCAACCTCTCACCCTCTCACCTCTCTCCTTTGCGCATCTTCCCTCTGCATGAATAACGTAACGCGCGGGACGCGGGGGGCGCCAGGAGGTTTGTGTTGCCGGTGTGGTTTTTAGGTTAGGGCTCTTGAGGCGCGAGAAACGAGGGACTGGAGGGTAAAGGGCAGGAGAAAGAAAGGGTCGCCATGTGCCACTGCAGTTGAAACATCAAAAACAAAACAAAAACGTGCGTCAGCTGGGGTGGGGCGCGTGGTAAGGGGGTGGGGGTCGCTGCCAGGCCGGCCTGATCCTAGCCAGATTTATCGGGGGGCTCTTTAGGTGGGAGGGGAGGGGGGGGGCCTGGCTGCCCCGGGAGGTGCAATTGTTAAAGGGATTCCCTTCCCCCTTCCCTCTTCTCCTTAGCCTCACCCTTAAGATAGGCCGGCTCGGCTGACTAGCTGTGTTGCGCCAAACAAGAACAGGCGGATTGCCAGTAATAGTGGTAGCGCCAGGGGCCGGGCTAGGCGTCGCTGATGGGGACGACGGAGGATGGGATGGATGCTAGCTGGAGAGCAGAGTGCTGCTGGGGCTGCACGGGGTCAAGGTCACGGCCTCGCCCTGGGGAGCTGAGTGCTGCAAGGGCTGCACGGGGTCAAGGTCACGGCCTCGCCCTGGAGAGAAGAGTGCTGCACGGGGTCAAGGTCACGGCCTCGCCCTGGAGAGAAGAGTGCTGCACGGGGTCAAGGTCACGGCCTCGCCCTGGAGAGAAGAGTGCTGCACGGGGTCAAGGTCACGGCCTTGCCCTGGAGAGCAGAGTGCTGCAGGGGCTGCACGGGATCGGGGTCACAGCCTCGCCCTGGAGAGCGAAAACTGTCGGAGAAAAACGCGCCACAATTAGGTGCTGCTTGTCTCGAGGCGTTCCTTCCCTCCCCAAGGCCCAGAGCGGCGTCCGCATGTGAAGTTAGCGTGACTGCAGCGCCCCTGGTGGACGCGCGGGTGCGGGGCAGGCGGAGGGGAGGGCCGTCGCGTTCGCTCGAACCTCCTGCGGCCCAGCAAGGCCCGGCCCGCTGCGGACAAACCCTCTTCAGGGATTGTCCCGCCCGGCTGGCCCTTCTTTATCAATCGAGGGGGCGGGGCGGGGCGGGGCGGGGCGGGGCGGGGTGTGTGGGAATAAAGGGTGCGCAGCGCTGCGTGTAGCACCCGCCCCGCCCCGCCCCACCCCGCCGGCCGCCCCGCCACATACGGAGCACCCAGTAATGTTTTTGCGTCGTCCCCATAACCTCACCTGTAATGCTGCGTCTCCTCTCCTCCGTGTTCGTAAGAAGGGCGGGGCGGGGCGGGGCGGGGCGGGGTGGGGCGGGGCGGTAGAAGTATCGCTTTGACAAGTTTGTCGCGTCCCCTTGGGCCCTTTGGTTTCCGCGACAGGTCGAGACACCGGCGCCGGGCCGGCCTTGGCACACGACGCTGCCTGGGCCTACCACGGCTGCCGGCCGCACCGGTGAGAGAGAGAGAGAGAGAGAGAGAGAGAGAGAGAGAGAGAGAGAGAGAGAGAGAGAGAGGGATGTTGGAGGCTGTGCAAATCATTTCTCTCGGACGGGGACTGGCGGGCCGGGCAGCGGCTGGGGAATGGAGGCGGGAGTGTTTTCAGCGATTCATCTTACAGGTGAAATTGCCTTACTCGCCGGAAATGTCAGTCTGGAACGAGATATATGATGGGATTCGTTCTCTCTCTCTCTCTCTCTCTCTCTCTCTCTCTCTCTCTCTCTCTCTCTCTCTCTCTCTCTCTCTCTCCTGCGCGGCCGAGTACCCCGGTGTCCCCGCCAGCACCCTTCAAGAAATGAGAAAAGGGACGACTTGCTGGCAGTCTGTCGTGTCCTGTCCGAGCCCAGCCCCAGGCTCTCCCGTCCCACATCATACAAGATGAAGATAAAAATGGACTCGTGTTGTGTCGCTCGGAGCTCCGGGCCTCCGGGCCTCCCCACCCGCAGGAGGCTGGCTAATGGTCGAGCTCCCCGGAGACTGTCCACAAAAGAGTGCATGAAAAGATCATTAACATCAGAGCTGACCTTGAAGAGCGACATTTTTGTGTGTCGCTGCTTCCCGGCGAACAGCGCGGGGGTGGTGGTGTGGCCTTTATTGGCGGGAGGTCCTGGAGATTTTATTGCAAGAAAACATGCTCTCTCTCTCTCTCTCTCTCTCTCTCTCTCTCTCTCTCTCTCTCTCTCTCTCTCTCTCTCTCTCTCTCCATCTCTCTCCCTCCCTTCCCTCCCTCCCTCCCACGCCCTCCTCTGCGACGGCAGATTCGCCGTCCTCTGGCCAGTTTTCTCCGCCGATGTGGACTTTTGGACGCTAAGGGACGCCACTCGGGCCGCTGTCAGTCAGTAAGGCCGCCCCTGCCCCTGTCCATGCCCGCCCCGCCGTGTCGAGCTCGCTAACAAGCGGGTGAGCGAGCTGCACCCTGTGCTGCTGTGTCCTCACATCTAATCCCGCCGCGCCGCGTCTCCTTCTGACGTGACATTCACAAACTCTACGCTCCCATTCATAAATGTGATACGAAGTCGTTGCACTACATTACCTATTCTTAGATTCAGCCCGCTCTGGTCGCGGACTCTTTGGAGCGTACACGTGTGCGAGCGGGAAGGCTCCACGTGGGGACATCGCGTCGCCATGATGTGAATACGCCTCCGAGCGCCCGCCCCGCCCCGCCCCGCCGCGCACCAATAAGTAACATGATCCCGTTGCTGACTGTTTCGCGCTACAGTTTTTTGTTTTTTGGTCCCCGAACCGAGTGGCGCGGGGAGTGGCGGCGCGGGGTGGAAGGAGATGGCCGAGTCCACCGGAACGTGCCGGTTGGTGTGCTGACGGGGAGCAATCTGTCAGGACGTGACTGTCTCGGGTTCGAATACCAGCGGGATTGTCTTTCTGTTTTCTGCGTCGCTCTGCTGCCTCTTGTGCTGACGAGCCTCGCCACGCGTGTCCGCGACCTGTGCATGGCGACGTCGAGGCTCGCAACTGTAAGGGCGATGTAAATGTGTTTTCAGAAGAGCTCTAAAACATTAAAATAATTTTGGAGGGATGTGCTCTATTTTTCCTACATTTCAACGACTAGGCGAGTCCCGGTTAAGAGGTGCTCGTGATAAAATTCCGAAAGCCCAACACAAACCATTTTCTTTCTTTAACCAAGTCAGACTTTTTTAGTTTTAGCAACGTCTCTACACTGTTAAATTTTAAGTCGTCACATTACGACAAAGTCAGTGCTAAATTTTACTTTTGAAAGGTTCGTCACATGACAAATGGTTCATCACGGTGTGACGAAAGATTCATGTCATGTGACGAAAAATTCATGTCAAGTGACGAAAGATTCACGTCATGTGAGGAAAAATTCATGTCAAGTGACGAAATGTATGTCATGTGACGACTGTTTCATCACAGTGCTTGTGACGAAATATTCGTAGCAATATTTATTGTCACATGACAATTCGGTTTAACAGTGTATGAAAGAACAATTTTTTTCTAATTTTATTGCTAAGTGTCCAAGTAAAGCTCACAGCTCTTTATCACTCTTCTTTATTTTTGTTAGAAATTTGCATTCCTTGTCTATTTTAAGCAGCGCGACGTCGATATCGGCTGATTACCGACGTGGCGTGCGGCTCAACCCGCAACACGCAACGCAACCACCCTTTCTTCTTCTTCTTCTTCTTCTTCTTCTTCTTCTTCTTCTTCTTCTTCTTCTTCTTCTTCTTCTTCTTCTTCTATCATCTGGTGCAGTGCGCTCGCCACATAAACTCTTCAAAGAGTGATTCGCTCGCGCTGCAGCAGCCGCGAGCGTCAGCTGGCTCATCAAACCCCCTTCCCGCCCCGCCCCGCCCCACACCACGCCACCCCGCCCCGCCGCGCCCCACGCCTCCCCGCCCAGCCGCGCCCTACACCACGCCCCAGCGCGTCGTGTGGCGCCTCCATACTTCTCTTCTACCCCGCCTGGTCAGTCTGCCAATATAGGGCGCAAACCCGTTCCGTCGTAAATTTACAACTTATTTCGTAAATCGTAGTTTACAAAATTTATCCTAAATCCGCAAAGATATTTTTCACAGTGAGGTTGTGCTTTTGTTGCGACGGCCACCCTTCTTCTTTTTTTCTTCACTATACAAAACTCGTGTACACTTGTAGTGCGGCTGTGCTTGTGGCGCCGAGCGCTACTCTATAGAGCGGGCTGCTGGCCGACGACTTATCAGCGGGCGCAGGCCTGTGGTGCCCTGTGGTGGGTCGGTTCGGACGGACGCGCCCCGCCCCGCCCCGCCCCGCCCCGCCCGCACTCAGCCTCGACTCAGCCACGAGCTGGCACCTGGACTAGCGCTGGTGCTCACCGGTGCGCCGCCGGTGGTGCAGCCACTTGGCCGGTGGTGTCAGAGGGGACAAAGGGGCACGAGAGGTGGGCAATCAAAGCTGCGAGCTGGGAGTAGAGGCCGCAATGGGGCGGGGCGGGGCGGGGCGGGGGGCTGGTGCTGGTGGTGTCCGTGGAGCAAGCTCGGGTCAGAGTGGCGCGGTGGGGATAGCCAGGGACCACGGGCGTAGGTCAGTTTCGGCAGCAGGTACTCATTGCGGTGCGTTTCTTGAGTTGTTTATAAGCTGCGGTCCTATTTCGTTTGCGATAGGAAGTAGGTTCTTTTCATGTGAACCCCATGCTTCCACGATGCCGAACCCCATAGAAACCCGCGTGCTTACACTGTAAACGCTGTGGCTATACTTTTAATGCCGAATTTTGGCGTTAAAAAGGGACAAAAATTGGCATGCTTTTACATAGATGCCAAAATTTGGCGTTGGAAACGGAACGCCAATATTTTGGCATCAAAAACTGCCACAGCGTTTACAGTGTAGTCGCACACGACGTCGCACCTCCTCGCCCTCCCGATGACCTGGTGCAGCCATGCTCGGCCTTGTGCAACTCGTGTGCAGAGCGGGGCAACTGCTGCAGCCGAAGGGTGAGACAACCTCCCACTAGCGCGCCCCGCCCCACCCCGCCCCGCCCCGCCCCGCCCCGCCCGCCCCCGGCGCCACTTGGCTGGAGCGCGGCTCGGCGCGGCGGGTGGGCGATCAGTTGGCCGTAAGCCACCGCCGGGGCAGGACGGGACGGGGCGCGCGCGGCGCCAGCGAGCAGCGCCTAGGCGAGGTCCACCTCGCGTGTGGGGCGGGAGGGACGGAGGGCCCGAGCCCACCCCGCAGCCACCACCCCAACCACCGGCAAAATTAGTTGTAGGTTCACAGGAAAATTTTTCGTGATGAGCGTGTTGTGAAATTACGATTCAAAATTGTGAGATTACAAGCAGTGCGGACTTAGAATTCAGTGACGGGCGGTACTGGGGCTGTACAGCCGACATGTCGTACATTTACAAGATATATATTGTAACTAGTGAAGTACAAAATAAATTGTAAATCTGCGAAGACATTTTTGCCAGTGACCTGGGCCCCCAACCAGCGCCAAATTAAGAGAATACGGGTTGATAACTTTTTCTTCGCCGACTTGATTACTTTGAGTGCTTCATACGGACTTCCCTTTGGACTTTTTCTCCTTTTGTCTGCTTTTGTTTTTCATCTCTTTCTTTCGCATCTCTCTCTCTCTCTCTCTCTCTCTCTCTCTCTCTCTCTCTCTCTCTCTCTCTCTCTCTCTCTCTCATCTTCCTCTCACACCGTCGCAGTTCGAAATGCGGTGCTGTGCCCCGCCGCGCTCCCGCCGTCTCCGCGCCGTCGAGCAGCCCCGGCCACGGCACCGTGGATATCGTCTGGACTGGATACCGCGACGACAGGTAACAAGGCACCCCTATAAATTTCAAATGCACCCCCATTATTTTTTTCCATTTTTGCTGTTTAGCAGGTTTTCTTTTACTTTAAAACTTTGTTTTTATGTGGGACATATAAATTAATTAAGAGATGGTAAAGACCTATAATTTTCAAAGGTATAAGAAAAAATTCATGTCAGAACGAAATCCTGCCTCGTCAATGTCGTTTTTAGAATTGGCCACAAAAGATTAGACCGTAATTTAGCACAATGCTATATTTTTCGGCTCCAAGTAGAACAGTGCAGGTCTCTGGGGTGAGCAGGGTACTGTGCTTTAATAGATGGGTCAGCGCGAGTACAGAAAATGTGGCCAATTACAAATACTTTTTTAAAACAGGAAAATATGTTAATTAACAAAGATTTTTTTTAACTCTTTCCGTTTTTTTTTATGACTTTTGGAGTTCTGGCAGGCCTTTATTTCGAGGAACAGTACAGTGAGAACGTGACTTTGACATACTACTTGTCACGTGTCATTCGTATGGGCCTGGCTAGGAACAGGTAGCAGCGTGTACTTACGACGATGGGGCTGGGGCTCGCGCCTGCATGGGGCAAGCGCGACACCAGATTCCTGTGTCTTTTTTTTTTCTTCGCCCCATGAACTGTCCTCACATATTGTGGCCTTATAAAGAAAGCCGCTAACCTAACGGCGTGTTATTGGAGATCACTTTGGCCTGATGCGACGTCGCCCGGGCGTCGCGGCGTCGCCGGGCTGGCGTCGGGGCACCTCACTTATTCACAACAGCCATCAGACTGACGACGCCCAAGTTGGCGCGGCGGCCGTCGGCGGGGCGGGGCGCCGTGATCGTGAGGTAACGAGTTGAGGCTGTCGACCACCGGCCCGACCGGGACCGACCGCAGCGTCACTACGCTAAAAAAAAAATTCACTGTAACACTGTGAGAAATGTTTGTAAGAATTACGGAAAAATTTTCAACAAGAAATGTCGTAAAGTTACAATATTAAATTGTAAAATTACAAAATTTTTAAGGACACTTGGTATTGACTTGGGATTCTGAAACGAGCACAATTAGGCTTTCGTAAATTTACGATTTCGATCGTAAAGTTAAACACCGTTTGTAAGTCACAAATTACGAAAAAAGTCGTAAATTTACAGGGATAATTTTTACAGTGCTACGGTGAATGTCACTGTAAGCTACGGCGAATCGGGGCGCATCACCGTAGCTTACAGTGACATTCACCGGTGAAAATTCCCCGGAAGCTACAGTAATTGTCCATTCAAGTATGTGGCGCATTGATGCATTCACACATTTACTTGTTCTAAGTGTGCGACGTATGGGACGTTTAACGCCCTGCAGCTCCAAAACAATTGGGTCCCAGGAGTATGATTTGGAAGCATTAAACAAAAGTACATTGTGCCTGTCAGGAAAAAAAAAATTCTCAGTGCGGACATTGACACAAATTCAAGTAAGTAGTTGGAGTGGCAGGGGATTTGCGGTTCACAAATTTTAGTTAAATACCTGGCCTTGCTGCAGCCTGCGGCCCGGCGGCCTCCTCCTCCTCCCCCCCTCTGCGGACGGAAGGGGTTCGCCCGAATTGATTTGGCCACCCTTGACTTTGGCTGTCGCGCCCGCACGCCGCAGGCTTTGGGGGTCTCAGGCAGACAGGGCGTCCCGTCAGCGCACGGCGCCCCCTCCAGCACTGTCATCACGGCTGCAAACAGACTGTCCTGCATGCCCTTGCTAACGGGGGCCGGAGGGCGCCGGGCGTTGGCAGCGGCCCCCGCACGCCTGAGTGTGTGTGTGTGTGTGTGTGTGTGTGTGTGTGTGTGCGTGTGTTAGGGGATGCTCTGGCACGCACGAGCACCCACGCAGTGGATGGCAAGGCAGGACCTAGTTAGGTTGGAGAGGGAGTGAGGCGAGAGAGAGAGATAGAGAGAGAGGGAAGGGGGCGGGGCGCGGGCTGGGGGGTGGGGTGGGGGTGGGGGGGGCTGAGTAGGGGCCAGTCAGCCTATCGGAATCTCTAGCGTCATTTGTCCCGGCGGAGCCAAACACGGCTGAATAACTCGGGTGCCAGGCTGGGTCCCCCCTCACACACACACACACACACACTCCAGCCTCACGCACGTACACACACCAATTCAGGGGCATGTGTAGATGTAGTTGCGCCCGGGAGTAAGTGGAGACAGTATTTTACGTCACGGCGACCGCTGGCCGCCTGTTACTTTGCCGTCTCTAAGGATTTGCCGGTTGCGCGCGCGTGTGTGTGTGTGCTCGTGTGTGTGTGTGTAAAAAATACGGGGTTATGAAGAGAGAGATAGCTGGGGGATAGACGGGGTGGGGCAGTGGGTTCAGCTTGACCGCTGTGTCCAATACGCCCCTGGCAATATAGTAGGTCATATTTTTTTTTTACTTTTTTTTGCAGCGTGGGTTGTTGTATTGGAGCGGGTGAAGGGAGGCTTTGGGCGGTAGAAAAGAGCCATGTTTTTTTTTTAGGCACGAAGTAGCCTTATAGTTTTGTCTCGGATCTGACTGGTTTTTTTTTTTTTTTTTTTTTTTATTTTTTTAATCAGCTCTAACAGAATTTTTTCAAACTCAGTTTCAAGGTGGAAACCGACGCTCTGAAACCAAATCTGGAATCGGCATGTCGGTAAAATGCACCAGATCTGAGATATTTGGCCCGAAAGTTTAGTGTGAAACGTATCTTAGTGGGGAATCTGATGAGTTGAGGGGTTTTAGTTTCGGGCGCCAACAATACTCGACAAGTACTCGCCAGCACTGGCCGGGCCGGCGGGCAGGGGAGAGGGCCCGCGTGGCTGGGCGTGGCTGGGAAACTGTTGATTCAAGTCATGCACAGTATTTCATAAAATAAAAATTGAAACAAAATCCTAGGATAAAAATGTAAATTCAGTGTTCGATTGATGATTGCACAACGAACCCACAGTTTAAAAATCAAGTCGATCTGACGACTCAATCCAAACATTTAGACGCATTTAATGTGCATTACACGTTCTTTAAGGGTTTTTGGTAGTACATTTTAATTTTCAGTAAACATACTGATTTTTAGTGATACGACGACTGAAACCTAACTTAAACTTTTCTTGAACCTGAGTGTAACTTAAACCTAAACTTCATGCTACTTCGTGACTCCCAGGATTTCACTTGGTGAAATCGTATTTTTATTAATATTTCACATTTGCCCCGTTTTGTTGTTTTTGTTCTGAGGGAGCCTCTTGAAAATGATTTTACGAGCGAGTCATCCATCGCGTTGTACGTTACGTACTCGTGAAAGGGGAACGAGATCCAAAACCCGCGAGGGGAGGGGCGGTGCCGTCCGTGTGCGGTGGATACACGTGAGAGAGAGAGAGAGAGAGAGAGAGAGGGGGATGTGAAGGGGGTCGAGGAAGAATAGTCGAGAGAGGGGCAGTGGGACAGAGCAGAGAGAGAGAGAGAGAGAGAGAGAGAGAGAGAGAGAGAGAGAGAGAGAGAGAGAGAGAGAGAGAGAGAGAAGGGGAGCGGGGTTGAGAGGCGCGAACGTTCGTCACAGCAGTAAACGCGGGCGCACATTCACATATATCAGTGGCACACAGTGCGCCCGGCCCTCACCCCATCTGTATGCGCGGGGCGGGGCGAGGCGGGGCTAGGTGGGGCGGGGCGGGGCGCGGCGGGGTGGGGCGGGGCGAGGCGCTGTAGGTCCTGACCCGCCCCTGGGCCCCCGGGGGCTGCTGCCCGCCCCACGGGGGAGGTGTGCGGTGCGGTGCCGCCTCCCCCCGCTGTGTTGCATTTTTGTTTCTGTTTTATATTTCTTTTTATGCAACCCAGTCGTGTGGGTGGTTGATTTTCCCCCTGACGTAACATTGTTTGCCCCGAGGGTGCCAGCAGGGAGTTTGGGAGAGGAGAGCCACCTCCTCTGCCTTTTCTTTGCCGTCCGGGCGGCCGGGCCGGGCCGGGCCGGGGCGCTTCTGCCCACGCGCTTCTGCCCACGCGCTTCTGCCCAGGCGGTGCGGAAGCTCAAAAGTTGAATGTTCTCTGTGCGCGCCGGCGCCCTGTTCAAAGCGTTATTCCTTACCGTGCGCAGTGCACCATGGCGGCCTAGATGCACCAGAGAGAAAGCAGCTGCCTGTTCTACCGTGGGGCGCCTCTCTCTCTCTCTCTCTCTCTCTCTCTCTCTCTCTCTCTCTCTCTCTCTCTCTCTCTCTCTCTCTCCCGCTCTCCTACGTCACGCGTGTTACCGTCGCGCTGCTACCGGAGCCGGAGGGAGAACGACGCAGACTAGGTCAAAGACAATTTTGGGTACTCGAAGGGAATTGGGAAAAACTTTAAAGAATGTTCTCAGATCACTGTGAAAAATATCTCTGTAGATTTATTTATGATAAATTTTTGTAAATAACTATTTACAATATATGTTGTAAATTTACGACTGACCTTTTTTTGCTCGTGAATGAATTTCAAGCCGATGTGTAGGGCTTGTAATTTTTACCATTTGCAACTGTAATCATCCAAAATCGGATAAAAAAATTTATCAGACTTTGATTTCACCATGGCGCTGAGGCTGGCGCGCTGGCGCCGGCGCCGCGAGTCTGGAGACACAGTCGGACGCTCATAACTTTGGCCGCGTCAGGCCGGCGTCGCGGCGCCCTGTCGGCCGCCCCCGGCTGCCCCGCATGGACCGGCCGACCGGAGCAGAAGTCGTATATTACGATTACTGTCAAAAAACCTGGCAAAAGCGGTTTGGACCTTAAAACCGAAAAGGTGTGGCTGAGCATGGCAGTGCGGGGCGTGGCGGGGCGGGGCGGGGCGGGGGCGGGGCGCGACCAAAAGGTGGATTTATGGCGCCGGGGCGTGGCGTGTGGCACCGGCGCCGCGCCGCACCACTCGCCGTACAAAAGCTGCGGCGACCGCGATCGCGGGAGTATGGGCTTGCGCGCGCACGGTAAACGAAAAATTTTCGGGAATCGAACTCGGCGCTGTGCTAGGCGACGGGACTGTCGGTGAGTGTGTCTGCGCGCGGCAGTCTTGTTTCCTCCTCTCCTGGGGACGCGTTGGGACGGATGTCCAGAGTCATGCACAATTTTGCACATAATTCCGAATGTCATTTTTGCCATCATCATGTACAAATACACTGGAAATCCAAGTGTACGAATGTCGCTCACTTGTAGGTGAGCGAATAAATTCACTCACTTGTACGTGAGCAAATGACTATTCGCTCACTTAAAGGCGAGCGAATGACCATTTGGTGAATAGTTACATACATTAAGGGTGGCGCTGTGCGGGGGCCCTGTCCTGTCAGGCGTGCGTCAGGGTCAGGGTCAGGCCCCCGTTCTCAGTCCTATTTTGACCCACGGCCGCCCGGGCCCTGTCGACAGAACATTCCCGTGTTGGTTAAATTAGAGTGTTAATTTTCGCCTATATTTCGCCTCATGACCCTTTAACCCTTATTATATAGCAACTACTGCAGAGATAGCGAGTTCCTTTTGTGTCGATCGGGCAGGAATGCTTTTACTGATTGAACGCTATGTGCAGTATTATGCGCGGTGGCGCCGGCAAGGAGAGTGCGCTGGGCAGGGCCCCGCCTCACGGACCTCTCTCTCTCTCTCTCTCTCTCTCTCTCTCTCTCTCTCTCTCTCTCTCTCAGCCACACACACAGTCAGTCCTAATGCCTTTGAAGTCGGCGCGCTTTGTTTCCCGCAATGAAGTAGTCTCTTTTCGCCCCCACGGCTGCATACATCTAGATAATATAATAATAAAATGGCGGCAACGCGAAAATAATAACAATGCTGCGAGAAATATATGAGGTCGAGTAAAAACCCCCGGGCTGGCCTGCGGGCAGCGTTGTCGGGGTCGGTTGGTAACGGCGGGTCTTTCGCTGTGTCCCGCTTTGGTGCTGCTGCGCTGGTACACCGCTGTGTGTGCAGCAAAGGAAAACAAAATCTCTCAGCATCCGAAGATTTTTGGTTGTCCACTGTATTTGTGATAGTCATGTTTACGGCTCAAAATGAGCGACGGTTTTCTACATCGCTCCCTTGGAGCGATGTTCGCCAAGATGACTGAGTATGAGTCGTATCTATCACTTAAATTGAGTGATGTTGGCAGAAACGACTCAAAAAGAGTCATAGGTATAGCCGAAAATGTCCTCACAATGAAATGACTCTAACTGAGCGATGTTACTCTTTCTCGCTCTCCTGAGAGTATTAAAATTTGGGTCACAATCTCGCTTTCTAGAGAGCGAGATTCGTGACTCCCCGATTTACAGTGTCGTCAGGGGATGAAAATAACGACTGCGTGAAGGGGAATCAAAAAGCCATTTTCTATGTGTAGTGAACGGGCGGCGCGTGGCGTGGTCCACCCCGGACATGGCATGGCCCCCCTCGATACGTGCGCGGTGCCACGCGATCCGTGACGTCAGAAGGGAAACGTGACGGGGCGGGGCGGGGCGGGGCGGGGCGGGGGCATCGATTGGCACACGGGATGTGCCCGGCCGGCGCGGACGTCATGCGCGCGCGGGCGCGCCTCTGCCCCTGATGACCGTTTCAAATCCAAATCAATACGTTACCTATGCATTCCTTGACCCCCTCCCCCCCCCCCCCCCCGGATACCCGTATGTGTGATTGGGTGTAAAGTGGTGAGGGGGGGGGGGCGTTGTGTTGCCTTGTGGAGAACGCGTTGGGGGAGAGAGACAGAGAGAGCGAGAGAGAGAGGGGAGAGAGATAGAGTGAGAGAGAGAGAGAGAGAGAAACAAAGAGAGAGAGGACACCCGTGTATTTATTTGCCCCGGCGGTTATCGCGTTTCATTCATTTGGCCGTTGCCGTTACGCGCGCCACCCTTTTCACGGTACTTCCGCTCGGTGCTGCTGGCGGGGCGGGGCAGGGCGGGGCGGGGCAGAGCGTGCCCTTTGTGGTGTCGCGTTTCGTATGTCACTTTTCATTAGCGTTAGGGTAATCTGCAAATGCCAGAAAATGTAGGGTAGTAAAAGTATATTTTTTTGACCATGCCATATTTTCGATTGCGGTAGCCGTGTAGGAGGGTTTGATGTCCGGTGAAAGAGTAGCAGCATGAGGATAACGGGGTCCCATTCCCCTGACGCCAGTGGAGGCGCTGCTGGGCTGCGGCCTGGCGCGAGGCTAGTGTCAGTGTTGCAGCTGCGTGGCGGGGCGGGCCATCTGCTGGTGCAGCGTATCTTTATTACCCGCCGTAGAGCGGCGCCTCCGCCACCACTACTCTGGCCTTGGCGCCGCGTTAGTCCGTACGCGAGAATGTAAGAGAGAGAGAGAGAGAGAGAGAGAGAGAGAGAGAGGAGAGAGAGGCATAAGCGGGATGTAATCGGGAAATCGCAACCCTGCTGCCGTAAGCATCTTTTTATTTTGAACTACGGAAACATGCGCCTCAAGAGAGGTCGTAAAAATGGCGCAGATGTTGCGGGCTGCTCAGGCTATGGACGATGAGGACAAGCGAAGGTTGGGGAGAGGAGACGATGTAGAAGCATGGAGTGGGAGGTCGGGCACTGGTGACAACATCGTTTTAGATTTGTTAAGAATTATGCAGAGTCGAATCAACGAGTAATTACGATCGATTACGCAAGTTATTTTTGCTGAATTTTTCTCTCGATGCTGAAATTGCGGTTTATCTTCTCGAGACTTGCATCGCAGTGTCTTTCCCAACGTCAATATTTCGTCTGTCCGCCGTCGCCGTCCTTAGGCAAACTCTCTTTTCGCCCACAGCGCACACTACTACTCGTGTTTTTGCCAGACGTTTGACGTCACACGTGCCCCCCCCCCCCCCCTACAGTACGTAATTGACAGCACGCCCCAACTACCGCTACCTCTGGCCCCGCCCCGCCCCGCCACGTCCCTGAAGTAGTGAAGCAGTGAGCCCCGCCGCCGCTGTGCCGGCTGGAATTAGAGTTGTTGTTTTCGTCGGCACACGCGTGTGGACGTGCTGCCGTAGAAAAGGACGAAGAGCAAAGGGCGGGAGTGGGCGGGGGGGGGGGCAGGCTTTGCGAGTTGGTGTGGCGTGCCGGCATCAGAAGGGAGGACTCAATAATGCATCGTGTATCGCCCCCTGCAGAAGGCCGCGGGACGGGGGAGGGGGACGTACCCTGCCGGGGGGGTCGCAGTCCCTCCGGGGCCTTCCTCCCCCCCGCGGGGCGCGCGCTTGGCGCCTTTGGCTCAGAGTTAGGACGCTACTAGCAACTCGCGGGCAGCGGTAACGCTTCCCACAGCAAAAAAAATTCCGGGAAGTTCCCGCGGTCGAATTCCGGAGAGAAATTGTCCGCGGACGCTATTTCTCGGCATATCCATGCGTGTAATTGTATTTCCAGAACGCGGATTCAATCGGGAACTTCCCGGAATTTGTTTTTCGCTGTGGCCTGCTTGCTCCGCGGCGAAGGCGATAGGGGCGGGGAGAAGAAATCGGTGAGCGGTAAAAAAGAATCGTAAAACAGAAGGGGCCGGCCGTACTAACCGACATGGTGTGTCGTTCAATCGCGTGCGAGAAATTACGTGTGCTTCATGTCATATGATAAAAGCATACGCGGGGTACACTGTGAAAAGCTATCACTGTGAAAATTAGTCGTAGGTTTACGGGAAAATTTTCCGCAAAGTGCAGTTGTAAAATTACAATTGCAAATCGTACAACTACAAGCACTACATATCGGCTTGAAATTCATTCACGAGCAAAAAAGGTCGGTCGTAAATTTACCAACATATTTCGTAAATCGTAATTTAAAAAAAAATCTATCGTAAATCTACAAAGATATTTCCACAGTGTAACGGTGAAAATTCGCCGCAACCTACACTGCTGCAGGTTCACCGTAGTAGCATGGTTTTACCCGTAAGCTTTTACTCGTGTAAAGTGGATGGAACGGCGGCGACTTTTTCCCGCAGTCACCCGCCCACCCGGTGGCGGGGGACTTTCCCTTCCGCCCCACATGACATGGCGGTAATTTCTGACCAAACAAAGTTGGCGTGATAGCCCCGCCCCGCCCCGCCCCGCCCCGCCCCGCTCCGCCCCGCCCCGCCCCGCCCCGCCCCGCTCCGCCCCGCCCCGCCCCGCGCGCTGCTCGGACCGGCGCGCGGGAACCCTGGGGGTCAACCCGCAAGGCGCTGCTATTAACCCATCAAGGCGCACGGGCGATAAACCCCCGCCCCCTCCCCTCCCCTCCTGCCGGCGGTGGCGGCGGTTTGCTTTAGGTGAAAAAAAATTAAACGATGGAAAGAAAGAGCGCGACCATACCGGACCAAACACACTACACTTTTGTTTGCGCCGTGTCCTTTTCTGATGTCGCGTGCTTCTCGCTCTCGCTCTCTTTTGCTCTCTCTCTCTCTCTCTCTCTCTCTCTCTCTCTCTCTCTCTCTCTCTCTCTCTCTCTCTCTCTCTCTCTCCCTCTCTCTCTCCCTCTCTCTCTCCCCCTCTACTGTTATTTTCTTCTCATTACCCCAGTCGCCATTACGGTGGTGTGTGTGTGTGTGTGTGCCTCGTCACGACAAATGCAAACGACGGGCCCCCTTCGGCTCGGCCTATACAAGGTGGTGGCCACGCCGCCGCCCTACTCGTCCTGCCCGCCCCGCCCCGCCTCGCCCCGCCCCGCCTAGACCAGACTAACCAGGCCATGCCCCGTCCCGCCCCGCACCACCTAGACCAACCCAGCCCTCCCCGGCCCCGTCCCGGCCTCTGGTCAGGGGGCTAGAGACTTCGTTAATGCGTGGCCGGCTAGCTTTGGTCGTGGCGGGGCGTGGCGCGGGAGTAGTTCGGTCCGAGCTGGCTCTAATGTCGGGCTCTCCGCCCGCCCCGCCCCGCCCCGCCCCGCCCGGCCACGGCTGTCTAATGAGCGCCACTGGACCGGACCCCATCCGTCAGCCCCGCTGGTCCGTCCCGACCCGTCCCCTTACCCCCTTAACCCCCCCCCCCCCCCCTGCTCCCACCTGCAATTCAGAACCGCACTTGGCGTGGCCGGGCCCCAACATCGCTGAGGGGGCGGCCGGGCCGCCGGCGCTCTGTGTGTGTGTGTGTGTGTTTTGTAAGATTAGGGGCGAACGGGAACCGACGCCAGCCAGCGGCTGCCCTGAGGCAGGGCGCAGTGGTGGGTGCAGCTCCCTCCCCTCTCTGGAAAAGCGTGTGTGCACAAAAGTATTTATATCATTTATTTCATACTTTCGAGTACTCAGTAAATAATGTGTACATGGACATGTATGCAGTAAATCACTGGTCACTTGACAAAGGAACTTAAGTCCAAAAAAAATAAGTCAAATTATTTTCGTGTGCACATGCCAAGGTGTATTGAGCAAGGGCATGTACATGTACATACCTTTTACTAAATACTGTTTACTTGTACGGCTGGCTCACCTGGCGAGCCGCCGGATTCCTCCAGCAGCTGCTGGCTGGAAAAGCAAGGCCAGGTGAGCCAGCCAGCAGTGCTTGACCGCAGACAATCTGTCTTCAGCCAAGGAAACCGTTGTACTATATTGTGAAAAGGCGGATATTTTTCCCCGGTGCCTCTCTTTATTTTGCCCCGGCTGACTTTGTTTTTCCGGTGGCAGACAACAGAGAGGAAAAGGAAAAACATGTACAGTCGGGTCGTGTAGCAGCTGCAGCTGGTGTGACACTCTGTCTGAGGCGCACACATACGGTATCCGCTGTACACAGTGGGCAATGTGAACCAACATAAAACACTTTCACAACATAGATTTCTCCGATACATTACCTTTAAAAAAAGTTACGGTGGGAAATAGGTACCGGTAGGTGCTTATTCCGGAATCAACCGTGAACGTCACGAAAAAAAAGAAGAAAAAAAGAAAAAAAAGGTTTGTCGTGTTGGCACAATAATTCTTTGTTTTTTAAGGCAAGAGAAGCAAATGGAGATATAATTGGAAGGTGTTAGTTTTGTAAGACGTCCTGTCCTCCAGATGTCCTTTAGGTTTGAGATGGCTGCTAAAGGCAGGGGTCTAGCGTGGGGCTCCGGCCGGGCCAAGGGCCGGGCCGCGGGGACCCGGCGGCATAAAGAGGATGTCGCTGAATGGCGCTGGGAGATGAGGTGCCCTGTGGCGTCCCGGCGCCCGTCCCGGCGTCCCGGCGCTAGGCCCGCAGCGGCAGGGCCCTGCCTGTATACGGGAAGGTATCAATAAAAGACATTTATCACGCCCAAGGCTGGCGCCGGCTTTGACGCGCGGCATTCGAAATGTACCACACTGTCAGAGGGAAAGGTCTGACAGAGGGGACGGGCACCAGTCGATTTAACTTCTTCTGGTCCGCCGCCGGAAAGGAAAAAGTGTTGAGAGGGAGGGGGAGAGAGAGAGAGAGAGAGAGAGAGAGAGAGAGAGAGAGAGAGAGAGAGAGAGAGAGTATGGGGGAGTTAAGGGATTTCTCCTCTGATCCTTCTGACTCGGTCTTCTTTTCGCAGACCCTGTATCGTCCGAAACAAAAACACACGCAAGGAGGAGAGAGCGCGCGGGTCCCGGGAGCGACTTGTGTCGAACTGTCCTCTTCCTTGCCATCCAGTTGGGTCATTATAAGTTCCTTCGTAAGCCCCGGCGGCGGGGGCGGGGCGGGGCGGGGCGGGTCGGGGGCGGGAGTAAAGTCTATACGGAGCGGGTCCCTCTACCCGTGCGAGTGGCGGGGGCGGGGGCGACAGAGAGACACAGTTGTAGGAGAGTAGCGTGGGACTGGGACGATCCCAAGGAGATAGCGTGGTGAGTTTAGTTCCAGGCCTCCGTGCGTCGTGTCGTGTCGCGCCTCTCGTCGCCGCCCTCGCGTCCTTGACGAAAGCTTTCGGAGAGGAGTTTGAGAGGTCGGGCGGGGCCGCCGCGCGGCTCCACCACGACGGACAGATAGAAACGAGTTCGCTAAGCTGCAGCAGCAGCAGCAGCAGCAGCCGCACGGAGAGAGCTTGCAGTTGTATCTCTGTGGAGTGGACGCGAAGCAGCCGCTATGCTTACGGTGGCTGTACGGGGAGTTGAATGTCGCGCGCGCCGCCCACCCCGCTTCCGCCTCGCCCGTGCCTCTCGCAGAGGTACTTGCCCGTGTTCTTTCATACCGCCCCGCCCGCCCCGCCCCACCGGCCGTGACAGCTGCTACCCGCATTCTACGCCAGCAGTGCCTAATACGGCCGCTCAGCAGCCCGCGACCCAGTCATTTGAGCCCCATCCCCCCGCCGCACGCCGCCAGTGAATTCCAATTAAAGACCCCCTCTTCCTTCTTGGCCAATGCTGTGTAATATTTACAATTACGCCCCGTTTTAAAGGCGGTGGACCGGGGAAAAAAAGAAAGGAGAAATTATTTAAAAGGCGATCGGGATTTTGCTGCTGCTTTTGTTGCGATTTCGCGGCGGCGACGTCTTCGCGTTTGTAGCGGGGGCGACCGACCGGCCTGACCCGGGCCCAATCAAGGGAGAAGGCATTACACCGGCCCCTAACGACTTTTGTTTTTATTTATTATTTTAATTTTATTTCTTTTTGGCATGAAGTTTGTATTTGTTTGGCCGCAGCCGGGGGCATTAGCGCCCCTCTCCCCTAATTGTCTGCGGGCCCGGGCCCGCCCCGCGCGCTGCAAACAGAGCTTCAGGATACACAGAGGAGTGAACAGCGGCCCGAGCGATATGATTGTCCAGAACATCTTTTGAGAGCCGGCTGAAAGTTGCAACAGATGAGAGTTGTACTTTTTCGGTGTGATGAAGCTGCAGACCCCAGGTCGTAAATTTCCTAGCGCGCGCCTTGTAAAAGAAAGAAATATCTTTTTGTGTCCTTTCTGTGTCGGCGACTTCTGGTCGCCATCTTGGCCGTCCCGTTATTTGCACAAGTTTCATGTGCAGATTTGCGTCTGTGGTCAGGTCAAGCCCCCTGGGCCTTATTCGTGTTTTGAAAACAAGGCAGTTGTCCGTAACTTAGTTTGGCGCGAGTTGCTTGCTTCGAGATTTGGGTCTGCCACGCCCCTCCTCGGCCCACCACGCCCCGCCCCGCCACGCCCCACCCCGCGGCTGCTCCTGCCTGCTGCGTCTCATCCTGCTCGGCAGCCACCCCTCCCCCTTCCTCCCCCTTAACCCGAGGAGGTCCTCTGCAAGGAGGAAGAATTCTTGTTGCTGCTCGCCTCACGTCCCGCCGGGCCGGGCCGGGCCGGGCTGCCCTGCCGCTGTGGGCTACGGCCCCGGCCCGGCGCCCTCAGAAGGGCTATGAGTTACTAACAAGTGCTAACCAACCACCGACCCGGAGGAGACAGAGGAGGGAGACGAGAAGAGCTAAGCGCTGGGGCATCTCTCTCTCTCTCTCTCTCTCTCTCTCTCTCTCTCTCTCTCTCTCTCTCTCTCTCTCTCTCTCTCTCTCTCTCCTCTCTCTCTCTCTCTCTCTCTCTCACTCTCTCTCTCTCTCTCTCTCTCTCTCTCTCCCCCTCTCTCCCCCTCTCTCTCTCTCTCTCTCTCTCTCTCTCCCTGTCTCTCTCCCTCTCTCACATACTCACCCTGCTTCTCTCTCTCTCTCTCTCGCTCCCGCTACGCGCCTGAGTTACTTGAGTGGCGCGGCCGTGCGGGAGCGGGCCGGGCCCCGACCGAAAAAGAAACCAGCTCGCCGTGGCGGCGGGTCGGGGCGGGGCGGGGCAGAGTAAGAGAAGGTCTGCCAAAGGTAAACAAGTAGTCGTCCCGCGCATTCGGATGAGATGTAGCACAGCACAGCCAGATAGTGGAGGAAAAAGAGTTTATTTACGGACAACGTGCGAGGCACCGCGACCTTGGTCGGACCTTGCTCCGTTTTTTTTTTTTTCTGAATAACAATAATTTATTAACCGTTTTAGCCTTTTTATAAGCCGTTTGAGTTCTATAAGACTGAGAAACAGGAGGGCGTGCGCGCTCTGCCTGAGCGGCACTGGGCGAGGGCGGGCGCCTGCCTGGGCCGGGCCGGGCCGAACGTGCCGGCTGTATTCATAACAAGCGATCGTTTATCCGTTTGTTTGGCAGCCCTTCGGCAAGGATTGTGGGGGCGGGCGTGGAGTGGGGCGCGGGGGCGGGCGCGGGGCCGGGGGCGGGGGCGGAAGGCATTGCTGGCAAAACGGTGGCACAGGAGGGGCCTGTCCCGGACAGAGCAGGGCGGGCCGGGCGGGCAGGGCTGGGGGATGAGAAGTGGCAGAAGCACGGCCGGAATCCGCAAGCACCGCCGCGCCGCACCGCACAGCGGACCAGAGCGCCCGTCATATCGAGGGTAGGCAACCCGCGGGCGCTCGTGGTGGCAGGCTGGCCTACCTCCCGGGGGCTCGGCGCTGCTGGCGAGGAGGCGGAAGCGGCGGCAACGGCGCGCTCGACTGTCCCATTTTGATGAGCGCAGCCGCAAAGAGATTATTTGAGACGCAGAGAGAGAGAGAAAGAGAGAGAGAGAGAGAGAGAGAGAGAGAGAGAGAGAGAGAGAGAGAGAGAGAGAGAGAGAGAGAGAGAGAGAGAGGGAGGCGGAAGGTTTGGAGACGCATCGCGGGGTGCTGGTGCAGGCGGGTGTGTTCGCCGGGAGCCGCAGCCCCGGAGCAGCCCCCGATTGCGCTTGACAGCAGTGAGCGTACCAGGCGTTTCAGAGAGCACGTCGCAGTATTGCGGGTCTGCCTAACCGAGGGGCCACGGCGCAAACCCGCATACCGTTGCGTGTACTGTGAAACACCCGGCACGATGAGCACTGAGCGCCCCCACGGGCTTTGCATGAAACGCTCCCGCTACGTCGCCTAAGTGCTCTGGGCCGGCGGACGCCGCGCCCCGCGCCGCCCCGCCCCACCTCACGCCGCCCCGCCCCACGCCGCCCCGCGCCGCCCCGCGCTCTCTCGTGCTCGCCTCCGCACTCTCTCCACTTTTCTCCAACTCTTTCTCTTTTTAGTGCCGCGCCCACTTCTCACACCGACTCTACAGGTTTCCTTTATTAACTTTATGAACTCTCTCTCTCCCTCTCTCCTTTTCTCCCTCTCTTCGGCAAAGAGAGTTACGCCTGTTTTTTTTTAATCGGTATAAAACCGTGTGGGATAGGAGCAATAGCTATATATAGCTACAGCTACAGCTTTAAGCAGATAGCTAATGGTTGTGACCGGAAACTTTACTTTCTGTCAGGCCATGAGCCTCGCTCGCTCCGCTCGCTCAGCAATAATGGCAGAGCGGAATAGGCTGCGAAAAGTACAACCCTGCTGCAGTGCATGCTGGGGGAGTCTACCGCAGTGATGTGTTGCTGCTACCCCCCTCCCCTCGCACCGCACCGGCATTCGCCTCACGTATCCTGCTAGCCAGGCATAGCCCCCTCTGGACGGACGAACACGTTGCGAGGAAACGGAAGGTGGGGTGGGGAGGATGGGGACGATTGATTCGGGGGTAGGGGCGGGGGTTATTGAGGCTCCCCTCCTCCTCCTCCTCCTCCTCTCCCTCCCCCTCCTCCTCCTCCTCCTCCTCCCTCCACCTTCTCCTCCTCTTCCTCCTCTTCCTCCGCCCCCTCTTCCAATTCCTTACATGAATCGAATGCAAGACATAGGCCGGCCAGTGTTTGGTGGTGTGGTGTAGAAGGGGGAGGGGGAGGGGAGGTTTGGCTCTCACGCGTTTGTGAATGGTATCTTTAGCAATACGCTTTGCAGTAAAACCTTGAATGAGACGCGGGAGATGGTGGCGGCGCTGATCTCAACGCGGCTGACGTCTGCGCGGGACGGGGCGTGGCGCCCACGCACGGTCGTGCCACGTGTCCCACACGTGCGCCAGCCAATGAGGAGGCGCCTCGGTGACGTAATGGACAGCGCGACGGACGGGGCGCTAATGGGGGTGGGTCCCGGCAGTGGGGGGAGGGGGGGGGGGCGAGTCAAATCAGACCCGCTATGCCCTTGAGGAGCACCGGCGCTGGCTGCGCTCCCCGTGTGTCTGCTGCTGTCAGGCGAGGCCTGGCGCGGCGGGGCGGGGCGGGCTGCGGCGGGTTGCGGCGAGTAACCTAGGTGGCGGGGCAGGGCACCTCTCGGGTGCGGCTGAGGACAGGAACCTTATGCTTCATCGACGGCACTACTTACTTTTCATTTCTGTCTCTTTCGCACCCACAGGCAGGCATGGTAGCGTAGTGTTTCTGTCGCAGCAGCTGCGGCCGCCTTCACCTCGGACCCGCGGGAGGCCCGCCCCCCGACCCGATCCGACCCTCCTGACCCCGACCCAGTGGCGCGCCACCCGTCCCTCGCACAAATTGAAAAAATGTCCCTAAACTTTTCTTCCTTTTTCCCCCTTTTTTTTTTCCTCTTTAACGAGGAACAATTAGCATCCTCGGGGAGCAAATCTGGGGACGAGCCGCTGCCCGCACCGCCAACATCCCGTACCCTCCACCCTGCTTTTCTCCTATTCCTTTTTATCTTCCTCACTTTCGCTTCCACTTACTGCATTTAACAAAATCGAATGTCTTAATCAAAACAAAAAACTTTGTTCGAGTCTGACCGGTCAACAAAGTCTTAAATTAAACGCTATTCATTATTTCAGAAATAACTTTTGATAATTATAAATCTTGCTCGAGGAGAGTAAATCGCCGTCTATCTTTTCTGTTCCATCCTCCCTTCACCCCCTCACCACCACCGCTATCTATCTCCGTCGGGCTCACATTTCGTCGTCGTGGCCACCGACGGGCTTGCGGAGAGGGGAGGCTCGTGATAAGGGTGAGAGGGACAGGGCTGTGTGTGTGTGTGCGAGAGAGAGAGAGAGAGAGAGAGAGAGAGAGAGAGAGAGAGAGAGAGAGAGGGAGGGGGGGTGGGGGGGAGTGTCTCGGCAGGAAGCCAGTCGCGATGGCCTTTTCACCTTGACTGCGACGAGGTCGGTCGGCAGGCGGCGATAAGGCGGAAAAAGGCGGTCCATAACACAGCGGGGTACACATGGAGTCGCATCCAGGTGGACTCTCTCTCTCTCCCTCTCTCTCTCTCTCTCTCTCTCTCTCTCTCTCTCTCTCTCTCTCTCTCTCTCTCTCTCTCTCTCTCTCTCGGGAATTCTCACATTTTTTTGAGGAGAATTTCTCGAAATCTGAGGAGATTTCCTCGAAATCTGAGCAGGAGATTTCCTCGAAATCCGTGCAGGAGATTTCCTCGAAATCTGAGCAGGAGATTTCCTCGAAATCCGTGCAGGAGATTTCCTCGAAATCTGAGCAGGAGATTTCCTCGAAATCTGAGGGGACTTCCTGGAAATCTAAAGGAGGGTTCCTCACATTATGTCCCTCAAAGCTTTACCATTTTGCCTCGAAATATTAGAAATGATTTTTCCCGTGTCTCTCTCTCTCTCGAGCCACGTGCCACTTGGATTGCGCGGGCGCGTCAAGTTTGGGCGAGCAGCATTAGTTGTTCCTCACCGCTAGGATTTGCAAGTCACCACCATCATGCCGCTCTGCGCCACGCCCCGCCACGCACCGCCACGCTCCGCCACGCTCCGCCACGCTCCGCCACGCTCCGCCACGCTCCGCCACACCCCGGCCGCCGCCGTCTGATTTCAAATCAATCACGCTGGCGCGCCGGTCTGTTTGATTTTCCAGGAGGCAAGAGAGGGAGAGGAAAAAGAGAGGGGGAGGCGTCTCGTCGGCGCTGGAGTGGAGGGTGGTGGCCACGCTGCTCTGCGGAGCGTGGCGGGGCGTGGCGGAGCGTGGAGGGACGGACGGCACTAATCAGGGGAAGGAAGGGTGTGAGGTCCAAAACGTCTCTTTTCCCGCTTCTCTCTCTCTCTCTCTCTCTCTCTCTCTCTCTCTCTCTCTCTCTCTCTCTCTCTCTCGCTCTCTCTCTCTCTCTCTCTCTCGCTCTCTCTCTCTCTCTCTCTCTCTCTCTCTCTCTCTCTCTCTCTCTCTCTCTCTCTCTCTCTCTCTCTCTCTCTCTCTCTCTCTCTCTCTCTCTCTCTCTCTTTTAAGTTTTGGCCCTTTGGGCTGTAAAATTCGCGTCGCTCGCTCACTCGAATTGATGTTGATTTATGTCTTTGTATAGTGTGATATAATTCCATAGATTTAAAGATATTATTCGCGGAGCGAGTTTGCGAGCGGTAGCGAGTGAACTCGGCGAGGCGTTACTCACTGGCCTACCGAAAAAGTTTTCCGTTCGACCCCTGCCCTTGTACAGGACCTACTCTTCGTCGCCCTACCCCCATCAAAAACGTCCGTTCGTCCACCTAAAATCTTCGATAAGTATCCGTTCGTAACCTGCCAGCACATACGACTAAATCTCCGTCCCTCTGTCCAATTGAAATTTATCCGTTCGTCCCCCTGCCCTCATCGAAAACTTGTCCGTTCGTCCACCGTTAGGACTTATAGTGTGAATTTTGTACGAATTTTCGTCGAGTTTTGAACCATTTATCGAACGCAACTTTTTTCCATTGCTTGGTTAACTTCCACCTGAGGTTTTTTCGTCTTCAGGACATCGAGATACACCTTCCATGTGATTTTCAGAAGTAAACCAAGCATAGGAGAGACGCTAGGGGCAATAGTGTGAATTTTGTACGAATTTTCGTCGAGTTTTGAACCATTTATCGAACGCAACTTTTTTCCATTGCTTGGTTAACTCCCACCCGAGGTTTTTTCGTCTTCAGGACATCGAGATACACCTTCCATGTGATTTTCAGAAGTTAACTTAGCATAGGAGAGACGCTAGGCGCGAAGTTAACCGAGCATAGGAGAGACGCTAGGCGCAATAGTGTGAATTTTGTACGATTTTTCGTCGAGTTTTGAACCATTTATCGAACGCAACTTTTTTCCATTGCTTGGTTAACTTCCACCTGAGGTTTTTTCGTCTTCAGGACATCGAGATACACCTTCCATGTGATTTTCAGAAGTTAACCAAGCATAGGAGAGACGCTAGGGGCGATAGTGTGAATTTTGTACGATTTTTCGTCGAGTTTTGAACCATTTATCGAACGCAACTTTTTTCCATTGCTTGGTTAACTTCCACCTGAGGTTTTTTCGTCTTCAGGACATCGAGATACACCTTCCATGTGATTTTCAGAAGTTAACCAAGCATAGGAGAGACGCTAGGCGCAATAGTGTGAATTTTGTACGAATTTTCGTCGAGTTTTGAACCATTTATCGAACGCAACTTTTTTCCATTGCTTGGTTAACTTCCACCTGAGGTCTTTTCGTCTTCAGGACATCGAGATACACCTTCCATGTGATTTTCAGAAGTTAACCAAGCATAGGAGAGACGCTAGGGGCGATAGTGTGAATTTTGTACGAATTTTCGTCGAGTTTTGAACCATTTATCGAACGCAACTTTTTTCCATTGCTTGGTTAACTCCCACCCGAGGTTTTTTCGTCTTCAGGACATCGAGATACACCTTCCATGTGATTTTCAGAAGTTAACCAAGCATAGGAGAGACGCTAGGCGCGAAGTTAACCAAGCATAGGAGAGACGCTAGGCGCAATAGTGTGAATTTTGTACGATTTTTCGTCGAGTTTTGAACCATTTATCGAACGCAACTTTTTTCCATTGCTTGGTTAACTTCCACCTGAGGTTTTTTCGTCTTCAGGACATCGAGATACACCTTCCATGTGATTTTCAGAAGTTAACCAAGCATAGGAGAGACGCTTAGGGGCGCAATAGTGTGAATTTTGTACGAATTTTCGTCGAGTTTTGAACCATTTATCGAACGCAACTATTTTCCATTGCTTGGTTAACTTCCACCTGAGGTTTTTCGTCTTCAGGACATCGAGATCCACCTTCCATGTGATTTTCAGAAGTTAACCAAGCATAGGAGAGACGCTAGGCGCAATAGTGTGAATTTTGTACGAATTTTCGTCGAGTTTTGAACCATTTATCGAACGCAACTTTTTCCATTGCTTGGTTAACTTCCACCTGAGGTTTTTTCGTCTTCAGGACATCGAGATACACCTTCCATGTGATTTTCAGAAGTTAACCAAGCATAGGAGAGACGCTAGGCGCAATAGTGTGAATTTTGTACGAATTTTCGTCGAGTTTTGAACCATTTATCGAACGCAACTTTTTCCATTGCTTGGTTAACTTCCACCTGAGGTTTTTTCGTCTTCAGGACATCGAGATACACCTTCCATGTGATTTTCAGAAGTTAACCAAGCATAGGAGAGACGCTAGGCGCAATAGTGTGAATTTTGTACGAATTTTCGTCGAGTTTTGAACCATTTATCGAACGCAACTTTTTCCATTGCTTGGTTAACTTCCACCTGAGGTTTTTTCGTCTTCAGGACATCGAGATACACCTTCCATGTGATTTTCAGAAGTTAACCAAGCATAGGAGAGACGCTAGGCGCAATAGTGTGAATTTTGTACGAATTTTCGTCGAGTTTTGAACCATTTATCGAACGCAACTTTTTTCCATTGCTTGGTTAACTTCCACCTGAGGTTTTTTCGTCTTCAGGACATCGAGATACACCTTCCATGTGATTTTCAGAAGTTAACCAAGCATAGGAGAGACGCTAGGCGCAATAGTGTGAATTTTGTACGAATTTTCGTCGAGTTTTGAACCATTTATCGAACGCAACTTTTTCCATTGCTTGGTTAACTTCCACCTGAGGTTTTTTCGTCTTCAGGACATCGAGATACACCTTCCATGTGATTTTCAGAAGTTAACCAAGCATAGGAGAGACGCTAGGCGCAATAGTGTGAATTTTGTACGATTTTTCGTCGAGTTTTGAACCATTTATCAAACGCAACTTTTTCCATTGCTTGGTTAACTTCCACCTGAGGTTTTTTCGTCTTCAGGACATCGAGATACACCTTCCATGTGATTTTCAGAAGTTAACCAAGCATAGGAGAGACGCTAGGCGCAATAGTGTGAATTTTGTACGAATTTTCGTCGAGTTTTGAACCATTTATCGAACGCAACTTTTTTCCATTGCTTGGTTAACTTCCACCTGAGGTTTTTTCGTCTTCAGGACATCGAGATACACCTTCCATGTGATTTTCAGAAGTTAACCAAGCATAGGAGAGACGCTAGGCGCAATAGTGTGAATTTTGTACGAATTTTCGTCGAGTTTTGAACCATTTATCGAACGCAACTTTTTCCATTGCTTGGTTAACTTCCACCTGAGGTTTTTCGTCTTCAGGACATCGAGATACACCTTCCATGTGATTTTCAGAAGTTAACCAAGCATAGGAGAGACGCTAGGGGCAATAGTGTGAATTTTGTACGAATTTTCGTCGAGTTTTGAACCATTTATCGAACGCAACTTTTTCCATTGCTTGGTTAACTTCCACCTGAGGTTTTTTCGTCTTCAGGACATCGAGATACACCTTCCATGTGATTTTCAGAAGTTAACCAAGCATAGGAGAGACGCTAGGCGCAATAGTGTGAATTTTGTACGAATTTTCGTCGAGTTTTGAACCATTTATCGAACGCAACTTTTCCATTGCTTGGTTAACTTCCACCTGAGGTTTTTTCGTCTTCAGGACATCGAGATACACCTTCCATGTGATTTTCAGAAGTTAACCAAGCATAGGAGAGACGCTAGGCGCAATAGTGTGAATTTTGTACGAATTTTCGTCGAGTTTTGAACCATTTATCGAACGCAACTTTTTTCCATTGCTTGGTTAACTTCCACCTGAGGTTTTTTCGTCTTCAGGACATCGAGATACACCTTCCATGTGATTTTCAGAAGTTAACCAAGCATAGGAGAGACGCTAAGGGCGATAGTGTGAATTTTGTACGAATTTTCGTCGAGTTTTGAACCATTTATCGAACGCAACTTTTTTCCATTGCTTGGTTAACTTCCACCTGAGGTTTTTTCGTCTTCAGGACATCGAGATACACCTTCCATGTGATTTTCAGAAGTTAACCAAGCATAGGAGAGACGCTAGGCGCGATAGTGTGAATTTTATACGAATTTTTGTCGAGTTTTGAACCATTTATCGAACGCAACTTTTTCCATTGCTTGGTTAACTTCCACCTGAGGTTTTTTCGTCTTCAGGACATCGAGATACACCTTCCATGTGATTTTCAGAAGTTAACCAAGCATAGGAGAGACGCTAGGCGCAATAGTGTGAATTTTGCACGAATTTTCGTCGAGTTTTGAACCATTTATCGAACGCAACGTTTTCCATTGCTTGGTTAACTTCCACCTGAGGTTTTTTCGTCTTCAGGACATCGAGATACACCTTCCATGTGATTTTCAGAAGTTAACCAAGCATAGGAAAGACGCTAGGCGCGATAGTGTGCATTTTGTACGAATTTTCGTCGAGTTTTGAACCATTTATCGAACGCAACTTTTTCCATTGCTTGGTTCACTTCCACCTGAGGTTTTTTCGTCTTCAGGACATCGAGATACACCTTCCATGTGATTTTCAGAAGTTAACCAAGCATAGGAGAGACGCTAGGCGCAATAGTGTGAATTTTGTACGAATTTTCGTCGAGTTTTGAACCATTTATCGAACGCAACTTTTTCCATTGCTTGGTTAACTTCCACCTGAGGTTTTTCGTCTTCAGGACATCGAGATACACCTTCCATGTGATTTTCAGAAGTTAACCAAGCATAGGAGAGACGCTAGGCGCAATAGTGTGAATTTTGTACGAATTTTCGTCGAGTTTTGAACCATTTATCGAACGCAACTTTTTCCATTGCTTGGTTAACTTCCACCTGAGGTTTTTCGTCTTCAGGACATCGAGATACACCTTCCATGTGATTTTCAGAAGTTAACCAAGCATAGGAGAGACGCTAGGCGCAATAGTGTGAATTTTGTACGAATTTTCGTCGAGTTTTGAACCATTTATCGAACGCAACTTTTTTCATTGCTTGGTTAACTTCCACCTGAGGTTTTTTCGTCTTCAGGACATCGAGATACACCTTCCATGTGATTTTCAGAAGTTAACCAAGCATAGGAGAGACGCTAGGCGCAATAGTGTGAATTTTGTACGAATTTTCGTCGAGTTTTGAACCATTTATCGAACGCAACTTTTTTCCATTGCTTGGTTAACTTCCACCTGAGGTTTTTTCGTCTTCAGGACATCGAGATACACCTTCCATGTGATTTTCAGAAGTTAACCAAGCATAGGAGAGACGCTAGGCGCAATAGTGTGAATTTTGTACGAATTTTCGTCGAGTTTTGAACCATTTATCGAACGCAACTTTTTCCATGGCTTGGTTAACTTCCACCTGAGGTCTTTTCGTCTTCAGGACATCGAGATACACCTTCCATGTGATTTTCAGAAGTTAACCAAGCATAGGAGAGACGCTAGGGGCAATAGTGTGAATTTTGTACGAATTTTCGTCGAGTTTTGAACCATTTATCGAACGCAACTTTTTTCCATTGCTTGGTTAACTTCCACCTGAGGTTTTTTCGTCTTCAGGACATCGAGATACACCTTCCATGTGATTTTCAGAAGTTAACCAAGCATAGGAGAGACGCTAGGCGCAATAGTGTGAATTTTGTACGAATTTTCGTCGAGTTTTGAACCATTTATCGAACGCAACTTTTTTCCATTGCTTGGTTAACTTCCACCTGAGGTTTTTTCGTCTTCAGGACATCGAGATACACCTTCCATGTGATTTTCAGAAGTTAACCAAGCATAGGAGAGACGCTAGGCGCAATAGTGTGAATTTTGTACGAATTTTCGTCGAGTTTTGAACCATTTATCGAACGCAACTTTTTTCCATTGCTTGGTTAACTTCCACCTGAGGTTTTTTCGTCTTCAGGACATCGAGATACACCTTCCATGTGATTTTCAGAAGTTAACCAAGCATAGGAGAGACGCTAGGCGCAATAGTGTGAATTTTGTACGATTTTTCGTCGAGTTTTGAACCATTTATCGAACGCAACTTTTTTCCATTGCTTGGTTAACTTCCACCTGAGGTTTTTTCGTCTTCAGGACATCGAGATACACCTTCCATGTGATTTTCAGAAGTTAACCAAGCATAGGAGAGACGCTAGGGCGATAGTGTGAATTTTTTCGATTTTTCGTCGAGTTTTGAACCATTTATCGAACGCAACTTTTTTCCATTGCTTGGTTAACTTCCACCTGAGGTTTTTTCGTCTTCAGGACATCGAGATACACCTTCCATGTGATTTTCAGAAATTAACCAAGCATAGGAGAGACGCTAGGGGCGATAGTGTGAATTTTTTTCGATTTTTCGTCGAGTTTTAAACCTTGTCTCGAACGCAACTTTTTTCCATTGCTTGGTTAACTTCCACCTGAGGTTTTTTCGTCTTCAGGACATCGAAATACACCTTCCATGTGATTTTCAGAAGTTAACCAAGCATAGGAGAGACGCTAGGCGCAATAGTGTGAATTTTGTACGATTTTTCGTCGAGTTTTAAACCTTGTCTCGAACGCAACTTCGCGCTTTGCGAATCAAATCAAATCTCTCACCGCGTGCTTTACCACACACCCTTTCGGCCGATGGCCGCGGCTGCTGCCACACGTACCTTTACACGAGTCATTCTTCGTGCTCGCGGCGAATCAAATAAAGACACGATGATATTCCGTTCCACGGCCCAGCCTGTCCCGCATCCCCTCCACCCACGCAACGGTGCGGCTGTGGCGGGGTATTCCTTCCTGTCTCCTTTTACCAAAGCTTTCCCGCATACTTTTCAAGTGAGAAGGTGTATATTTTAACAATAATAAATTTTTAGAGATACAAGTTTTTGGAGTCTTTTTCTGTTTAAAAAAAAAAAAAACATTTATGAATGAACACGGTGCACCTCCGCCCACACCTACACGAGAGCGGCCCTCCTACTTGTGTATTAGGCGCAGGCGCTGAGGTGGAGATCCCCGCCCACGCTGCTTAAAACAAAATTGGCCCGGGGAGTCTGCCTCGCCGTCGAGTCGTCGGACTCGGTCTCTCGCCGTGGGACGGGCCCGGGAGAGGAGGCACCTCTAATTTTTTTTTCTACTCGGCTGCCTTCTTGTATAGGAAACTAATTTGATTCCATAAAGGCCGCCGCTGCGCTGCTTCCCCTGCTGCTCGTGGGCAGGCGCAGTGCTGCCGGGGTAGTGCGCGCGCGAAATGAAGGCAGCAGCCTACGCTCCAGCACGCTCCTCACAGTTAAGATTAAAGTACTTTTTTCTTGCACCCAGTGAACTGTGTTCTTGATTTATACAAAAATTTGAAATTTGAATAGAACTTAATTGAAGCCCTATTTACACCTATTACAGGAAATTCCGAGGGGAATTCTCCAAAATCAAGTACATTGTTCTTAAAAACTTAAAGTCTATGCTTAAATTAAGAACTCAATTTTTTTCTGTTTGTGCCTTTGCCGGCCTTTATTTACCTTCATCATAGGGTTTGTTTTTTTCTGTAGCGATAGCGAGTGACAAACTAGAATCCATGTCTTCGTATTATACAATTCCGTGGCAAGGAGAGTAACTTTCTCTTTGTTGTTGTATGTTTAGTTTTTTGCTCTCGACCGGAACTTTACTCCTAGTAGAGTGCGGGGTAGGGCGCGGTGTTGAGCGCACACGTCTCTCATCTGCGAGTGGCGCCATTATGAGTTGATTATGAATGGGACGCGTGGCTAATTTATTAGCGCGTCTGTTTACACACTGCGGTGCGGTGCGCGCCGCCAGCGTCACCATCTTATTAGTCACGAGGGCGGGGCGGGGTGCGGCGGGGCGGGGCGGGGTGCGGCGGGGCGGGGCGGCTGGTGTGTTTCCCACGGCGCCGTGCCACTTAATAAGGGCCGCACACGGGCGCTCGTACACCCGCGCCCGCCGAGCGACACGCGGAGACAGCGCCCTATTAGTATTTCACTCACCCGCTCATTTCTGTGGCGTGTTGTATATGGATGTCTGTGTATAATTATTTTAAAATTCAAAAAGTCGCGTTGGCTCGTTTTATTTTTTTTTTAAAGGGATTTTATGCACGATCAGCCTTGAAAATTCAGTGTAAAGAGAGGAAAAGGACTTTTTTGTTGCAGGACATGACGTGAGCATGCTCATGTCTGGGCGGAGGGACCGCACGGCGGGCCGCAGCGACCGATGAACGAGTCGGAGTGCGCCGCGCTTCTGGAGAGCGCCGACTGGCACAGCCCCCGCCTCATCGTCGTCTTCGTCATCCTCGGCGTGGTCAACGTCATGGTCATCCTCGGCAACCTGCTCGTCATCGCCGCCGTGTACATCAGCTCCAAGCTGCGCACGGTCACCAACCTGTTCATCGTGTCGCTGGCCGTGGCCGACCTCCTGGTGGGCGTCGCCGTGCTGCCCTTCAGCTCCACGCTCGAGGTGTCCAAGGTGAGTGCGCAGCCCGGCCTGAAGTTTTGAGGAAAAGGGGGAAAACTTTGTAAAACTTTCATAATTCGCAGAATGCACCTCCTCAAAACATGGGGGCATCTCGAACATTTTCCTCACCCGTGAAACACGTAACATGCGTCCACATTGATGTGACAAACAAAGCTTGCTGTCGGCTACTGGTACAGCCTGCTGTGTCCCGACTGTCCAGTCGTCCTCTGCTGTTGCGGGCAGTACGCTCACCAGAGTGCCTAGTAGGCAACCGCCCCTCCCGCCCTCATCGTGGTATTATTGCTTTCAATTAGGGCGTTTTCTGCTAATTGGGGTGAGAGGGGCTTCGGGGTAGGATGGGGTGGGGAGCGACAAAGACGGCCTGGATGGCATGGTTGGCGTGCGTCCCAGCAATCACTGGCCTCGCGCTAGTCGGACCGAAGTGTACGCTCCGGGGTGTGCGCCCTTGGCTCCGGCTGTGCGCTATCCAGGCTCCGGGGTGTGCGCTCCGGGCTCCGGCTGTGCGCTATCCGGGCTCCGGGGTGTGCGCTATCCGGGCTCCGGGTGTGCTCTCCGGCCAGGGGGACCACGCTCTCGCCTCTGTTTAACTTTACGGTACTTCCCCGCAGCTGCAGCAGCCTCAGCAGCCATCCAGCCAGACAAGTTGGAAATCAAGAAGTCGTTGCCGCCGGGGCGGGGCGTGGGGCGGGGTGGGGCAGGGCGTTGGCGTGGGGCAGGGCGTGGCGTGGGTGGGGCGGACCGGCTGATAAGCAGCAGTGAGAGTGTGGGAGTCCAAGTTACTCATGGAAATGAGCGGGGGGCGTTGGCGTTAAGTCAGGCACGCACTCGTCGGGCGCCTCGGGCGGCGCGGCCCCCGCTAGCAGCGCTGCTCGCGTCACGTATGTTTGCTTCCGGGGAGCAGGAATATGCCAGCCCTGAATGCGTGGGTGTGAAGCGGTGCGTGTACGTAGACAGGCCACTCTCGTCGTTATATTGCCGTCGTTCTCTCTTAACTAATATGTTTTAATTGGTACCGAAAAAATATTCATGTGTAGAAGGTTTCTCGGTGGCAGCGCTTCCGACACGTGCGAGGCCCCGCCCAAACTCCAACCCGCTGCAACCAGCAACCTCTCCAAAGCGGCAACCTTCCTTAACCCCCGCCGCGGCCGCCGCAGCCGTCCCCTGCCTAACCCTTCCTGTCCCCTAATCCCGCCCCGCCCCGCCCCGCCCTGCCCCTACCCTGCCCGCCCTTCCGCCCCTCCCTCCTGGGCCCTCCCTTGCCCCCCCCCCCACGCTCGGGGCGTCTTGTGACACGGGACACAATCGCACAAACAGAGATGGCGGAGGGGCTGTTGATTGTGGGGTCCCATTCACACACAGGCGCCTCGCACACAGCGGCGCTGTACACACACACACAATCTGCCTGCGTGCGAAAGTGTGTGGGGGAAAAGAGAGAGAACGAGCTGAAGCTTCCTTCAATAAATTCCTGATTACGGATCCAATTTGTATGCGCTGCGCTGCGGTTCGTGCCTACCCCCCCCCCCCCTCCCTACTCATTCGCGCTGCGAGTGAAGTGGATTGCCAATGATTCAACCCGCCGAGTACCGCGGGGCGCGGCGCGTCCCGCTGCAGCGCGCCACTGCCCACGTGCGCATGCGTGGCAGCGCGACATCTGTCTCTCGCTCGTGGCGAGGGGAGGTACGATCATCCTGCATGGTGATGGTACCTCCAGCAGAAACATGCCAGGACGGTGGTTCCTCCGGGTAGTTTAATCTTGGACGCTGGCTCTTCACCTCACACCGGCTCTAAGCGGTCGGCCGCTCCGGCTGGAGGAACAGGGAGCAGCGCGTACGCAGGGCGTACGGGCGTACGGGCGTACGGGCATACGGGCATACGGGCATACGGGCATACGGCCGTCGTCGGGGCCTACACTGTAAAACCTGGGTGTTCCCTGAGAGCACGACTTAGTCGCTTGCCTCCAAAAATGGTACGCCTTTTGTCGCTCTGCCACAGCACACCTCAGTCGCTCCCATGTAGAACACCTTTGGGTCCTGTGGGGGGAAAGGTGCGCTGTTACTGCACACCTTGGACCTTGCATGTGTAAAGAGCTGTGTGGATTTATCCCATCAATACCATGCAGTGTGAGGAACTCACAGGACCCAAAGGTGTTTTTACATGGGAGCGACTAAGGTGTGCTGTGGCAGAGCGACTAAGGTGTGCTGTGGCAGAGCGACAAAGGTGTGCCATTTTTGGAGGCAAGCGACTAAGTCGTGCTCTCAGGGAACACCCAGGTTTTACAGTGTAGCCAATCGTCGTGGGGCCGTCGTGGGGCCTGTTCATAAAGGTATTGAATAAATCCACTGTACATTATTGCCTCGCGCGCACGCGCGCTAAATTAAATTTCTGTTTCCATTTCTAACTGTGGCGGGGCGGGGCGGGGCGGGGCGGGGCGGGGCGGGCTGCGAGCTAAGCACACAGCAGCAGCTTTTCCGTCCCAACGCGCTCGCTTTCACGGGCCGCTGCGCCTCCGCGCTCTCCCTCCCACCTTCTCTTTTCATTCTCTTGCGGCGTCCCTTCCTCCCACGCATTTCTCTCTCCCGTTTCGATCTTCTTCCTGCCGTCGTCGAAGCCGGTGCCGGCCTTCCTTATATGCAGGCGCTACGTGCCGCACCGCTTGCCACCCCTTCCTTACGTTCCTCCTCCTCCTCCTCCCCCTCCTCCTCCTCCTCCTCCTCCTCCTCCTCCTCCTCCTCCTCCTCCTCCTCCTCCTCCTCCTCCTCCTCCTCCTCCTCCTCCTCCTCCTCCTCCTCCTCCTCCTCCTTTTCCTACTCTTCCTCCTCCTCCTCCTCCTCCTCCTCCTCCTCCTCCTCCTCCTCCTCCTCCTCCTCCTCCTCCTCCTCCTCCTCCTCCTCCTCCTCCTCCTCCTCCTCCTCCTCCTCCCCCTCCTCCTCCTCCTCCTCCTCCTCCTCCTCATTTTCCTCGTATTCGTCACCCCCCCCCCAACTCCCCGCCCATCCCGTACTCCCTTCCCTACTCCACTGCCTCTCTCCCACCCACAGTGAGAGGGGCGACGTGTTGCTGTGAACCTTTACTCGTTCAGTGCGTATATTGCGCGCGCGCGCGTGTGTGTGTGCGTGAGAGAGAGAGAGAGAGAGAGAGAGAGAGAGAGAGAGAGAGAGGGGGGGGGGGGCGTTATACCGGCCCTCCCGGGGCGCAGCAGCGGGCCGCCCCGAGAAGGAGCCCCTCATTCATCATAACGAGCAGACACATATTGTCTGCTGCAGTAATATTGAGTATCTATCTATCTATCTATCTATCTATCTATCTATCTATCTATCTATCTATCTATCTATCTATCTATCTATTCTTTCCATTTCCCAACTTATCCACAGAGTCCGCGACCTTGCGCTGGTAAACCGTAACCCGATTACCGCCATTGTGTTGCTGTTTCCTGCTGCCCCCCCCCCTCCTCCCAAGTCCCCGGTGCCGCCCCGCCCCGCTCCGCTCGGCGCATTACCACCTGAATCCATCGCCGCACCTGCGGCCGCCTCACTAACGCTATCACTGCTGCATAAAATAAAATTTAAAAATACGCGTGGAAGAAAAACGAAAAAAAAAAAACAGCGTCTTGAAACCGTCAACGCTCTCTTGTTTCATTTTCCTCCTTCCGCAGGCGCACGATAGCCGTTCTGCCTGGAACTGCACCTAGGCTCTCGAAATGACATAGTGTCATATAGTTGTAACTAATTAGTTGGTTTACTGTCAGGAACGGTGGAAGACTTTTCCACAATGACCTCACCAACTCGATGTATTGTCCGTGGTCATTTTGACGGTAACCGTTTGGATATTTGATGCTGCTGTTCCGACGCCTCCACGTCAGACGCGTTTTCAAGTCTGAGTCCCTTTCATCTCGCCGAGCTCCAGGCACGCGCCCCGCCCCCGCCTGCCACCGCCTGCCACCGCCTGCCACCGTGCCCAGGCGGCGGGGCGGGGTGGACCCTGTTCCCGCGCACTCAGCACAACGTGCCAGTGCCAGGCGCCCTTATCAGACCCGGGCGCGGCCTGTCCGCTGCCCTCGGCCCCGGCCCCGGCCCCGGCCGCGCCTCGGACACGGCCTAGTTGGCGTCCCCGGGCGGGCCCCGTACGGGAGTGCGACGCCCCGCCGCGGGTGGGGCCCCACTCGGCCCCACTCGGCCCCACCGCACACGAAATGAAATCCCAGCGGTGAGCACGCTTGTGCGAGAGAGACAGCGAGAGCTCCCACGCGACAGCATAGTGCCAACCTTTGAGTTCGCAAAGATGGAAAAATCCCAAAAAACTCTCCGCACTGTTGAATCCCTACAAAGAATTTGACTCCTTTGCCGATTGCGAAGCAGTTACTTTGCAGTTCCGAAGCGTTACTTTCCCATTGCAGAAAGACTCTTCGCAATCTACAACGATTTAAAATACAATGCAATTTGCAAAACATTTGCAAAGCTTTTCTTTGTAGGCATGTGCGGGCGGCGCACCGGACCCGTCACGTCCGCGTGCAGCGCCGCCGCGGTGCTGAGGGTGCCGCCGGGCCGGCGCGCTCTTGTGGCTGCTGGGGGCGCGCGCGGCGTCTTAGTGCGCAGGGGTTGGCACCACTACAGCATGGTGCGGGATATACCTGTCTCACTCGCACGGCGCCCCATTGCGCTCCGTAAGAGATCCCCACCGCGGAAATCCCACTGTGCGGCCCGGCCCGGCCCGGCCCGGTCCCTCCCCGCACGGGTGCGGCGGGGCGCGGCGGGGCGTGGCGGGGCGTGGCGGTCTCATTAAGAAGCACCGAGATGTTTCAGGGCCTGGAATACGTAATGAAGTCCCAGACGGCGCGGTGGCGGCTCGGGCGGAGCCTGCACCCTGCCCCCCCCCCCCCTCCCTTTCTCCTTACGCGTTTTATCCCCCAACTGATTGGCTCCTGCGGGCAGGGACCCTTTTCTCATTCGTTCTAATTTTGGTATATGTACACAAAAAAGAAAATAGTTACTAAACCCGATGATATGTTTGCTATTATTGATGCATGTCTTTCGGACTGGTTTTGATGGTTTCCCATCGTCTGCAGTAATATCTCGGTGCAGCTTTTCCTCGCCGCTGCCGCCTTTATGTGGCGTGTTTGAAGCTTTGCAGGAGTCCGGCGGACGGTCTTTGTTTCCCGTTGAAGAGTGCGTCGGGGGATAACGCTTGGGGACACCAAGGGGCGCCCGGGGGACTCGGTGCAGTGTTCCTTTGTGTCCTAGGAGGTGCAGCAACCAAGCATCTTGTCGTGTCCAAGCTCCGCCAAAATGCCTTTGTCCACTGGCTGATAATGTCTTAAAGATTATTTCCATATTGGACGAAAAGAAATTTGTCCTGCAGGAGACACAAAATTGTCACCTCTGAAGCTTCCAAATCGCATCCCGCAAGATGTACGCACGACAGACGCGTCTCGCAATGGACAAACATTGTCCCTTATCATTCTCGAGGAGAAAAGGCCGTTCTACGCGCTGCTGTTGGCTACATCCGCTCCGTGTATTCGTTTCCCCGCAGCCCTCCGCAGCCCCCCGCCCCGCCCCGCCCCACCGAATCGCCGCTGCAGTTTGGCTCGCGGAAAAGGCCATGTGCGGAAGGCGAGGAAGGTAATCACGGTGCCGGAGACCTGCCGGGGGGGGGGGGGTGGCACGCCTAGATTGATTGCCTGAATAATTCCGTTTCTTAGAATGGCAGGCCGTGGCGGCCTCGATTTGTGGATGAGCGGGGCGGGAGAGGGATGAGGAGAGAGTCGAGGAGGGGGGCGGACGGGCCGGGGCGGGGCCAGCGGGACAGAACAGCAGAGGGACGGCCAGCCTCGCCTCGCCTCGCCTCTGACTTTTTTGTTAAGACTTTTCTTTCTTTCGAGTCCAACCGGTTCTCCCCCCCCCCTTCTCCCTCCAGCTCCAGCAGACTGCGCTACGCGTCGCGGCTGTTTCCAGTCCAACGCTGTAATCCTAGCGCGCGCGCGCCGCGGCCCTTACGTGCGTGCGGCTGGAGGGAGGTGGCAACAGCTGCACCAGACAAATACGTTTGCTTTTCCCTTTGCGCAGCCTTAACGTCCATTTTCCTGCGTTTCCGTGAGAGATATCTACGGCAGAAACCAGTGATTAACAACGAAGGAAAAAAAAAGGGGGGGGGGACAATCATCCTCAGCGGCAGGTGCGCTGCGGTTGGTTTTAAGGAGCCCGCAGGACGCGCTGCAGGCCTGCAGGCAGACGCCGCAGGCCCCGCAGGCCGCAGGTGTGAGGCAGTGCGGCGGCCACAACGCCTGCAGGCATGGTGGCAAGTATATAGGTAGTTATAGGTAGGCGCACGTAGGGCACGTCTCCGGCTGAACTAAGAGTGCTTAAGCCTCCCTAGGCCTGCGACGCGACCAGATTGCAATCAACACAATTTTCAAGTCATTTTTTTTTTTTGAAGTTGGCAAGCTAAAGCCAATTCGGTTGCCATCCCATCACGCCTCAGCCTGGAGGTCCACCCTGCGGTGAAATGTAGGCTGAGCTATTAAAATTTTTATTTTGAATTAGATTTAGAATTAGCTCAGCTCACTAAAATTACCTTTATAGTTAGGTTTGTGAAACTATACGCATTTGACTGTAACATGTGTCGCCCCCCCGCACGTCCCACCTCTCCTCCCCCCGGTTTCCTGTGAGCGCCCCGCCCCAGCCTCCGCGGTGGCCTGGGGGACCAAGAGGGATGGGGCAGGGGCTGCGTTTACATAAGCGCGGCTGGGAGGGATTTATAGCTGGATATCGTGCACTACCCTCTGGAGGTGGCCCTGCAGGGGCGGGGCGTGGTGGGGCGGGGCGCGGTGGGGCGGGGCGGGGGCCGGGCGCGGCTGACCACAAGGCAGAGCTAAGTGTAGTGCCTTTACTTGTCATGCAGGGAGAGCTGGGTGCGGCGCGATGCGGGGGCGTAGGGCGGGGTGGGGTGGGGCGGGGCGGGGTGGGGTGGCATAGGAAGCAGCAGTGCCGTGCAGCAGGGGGAGCTGCTGGGCTAAATTGCTTTCAATAATGTGGAAGAGAGAGGAAGGGAGCATGGCGGCAATAGCCCGCGGAGAGTAGCGAGGTGGGGCGGGGCGGGGCGGTTCAAAGAGCGGCGCAGCGGAGCAAATGTGGCGGGCCGCTCGAATTACCTCGCGAGGCTGCTTGTTAGCACTATCGTCACGCAGCGGAAGAGGAAAATGCAGATAAAATGAAACGAGAGAGAGAGGGAGGGAGGGAGCAAGAGAGAGAAGGAGGATATCCCTCACAGCGGAGCGCTGGAGAGGAAAGGCGACATCCCGTCCCGCCCCGCCCCGCCCCGCCCCGCGCGGCCCGCCCTTTGTCTGGTGCTTACCTAAACGGCTGGCTATGCGAAATAAAGGAAACAGGAAAAAACGGCTCGAGCAGCCGGATGTTCTGCGGATTTCGTATAAATAACGATGAAAAAAAAAAAGAACGGGCGTGCTTTACGTGGGAGCTTTTTCGCACCTAATTTGTCAAGGGTTTTTTTTTTTTCTCACGATGGTCCAGCGGGTGCTTCCATAGGCACATCGCTCGCAGCATCCGCCGCACGCCGCCTTGTTGATGCCCGTCTCTCTCGATCAGTCAGATGGGCCTGGAAAAAAATATTAGCGCATTTTGTTGAGTCACGCGCCGCAAAAGGCAAAACAAATGCTATACGAAACCTTTAGTCCACAATAAAAAGAAAGAAAAAAGCTAGCTGATACATTAATTTACGTTTGGTCATGGTAATTTAAGTTAAAGCTAGCTAAATAAATGTATCATCTGCTGAAAAAAAAAAATCCTTCCTGTGGGCTTCGACTTGCTCCATTTCCGCGACGCGACACCCGTTTGTTTCTCTTTCCCGATCATCATCCACACACTTCTCCGGTGGCAGCCGCAATCTGGAAAGCCACCTGCGTCCGCCCGCTGCTGATTCCCGGGGGTGGCCGGCCGGCCGGCGTGCACACACCCCACCCCACCCCAGCCCTCGCCTCCGCGGCGGTGCGGTCGGGTTCTGGTCTGGATGGCATTTCACTCGAGCGTGTGGTCGCTGGCCGCTCCGCCCTGCTCCGCTCCTCGCCGCGGCGGGCGGAGAGATTCGTCCGCTCGAGTGCGCTCATCCGTCGGGTATGGCGGAGAGAGCACGGCGGGGCGGGGCGGGGCGGGTGACTGACGGCATCCCGACGAGTGCCACATGGCCGGCGCGGCAGCGCGCACATCCAAGTGTACGAATGTCGCTCACTTGTAGGTGAGCAAATGAATTCACTCACTTATAGGTAAGCAAATAACCATTCACTCACCCACACGGCCGTGTTGTGCGCTTGCGGCGTTTGACGCGCGTGCTCACAAGGCAAACTGCTAGTGCTGCCGCAGAAAAGTAGTCAACAAGTATCCACCATATAGCACAGGTGCGTGCATGTCGCCTAGTAGGCAGGCGCAGATGCAGCCCACTTTACTGCTCCACTGTGTTTGGGCTACTTATTGCCTATATACTTTTCTGGCAACACTGCCGACTGCCTAGCCTTGCGGCTAGGGGGCTTGTTGGCGGTCGGGAGTGAGGCAGGCGGTGGGATGAAGCCATTGTCTGCGTCTTATCGTGGGTTCACACAATGGCTATCGGTGGGTGCGGGCCGGGGCGGGGCGGGGCGGGGCGGGCTACAGGTCCATTCTACAGAGCCCCCTCCACGAGCGCCCACGGCGGCGGACTGCCGACGTCTGACGCATGCAGAGTGGGCGTTCCGCGTCGCGTGGACGGGCGAGTCAAAAGCATGTGCGGGCGACAGTGGGTTAAGCCTGGTGGGGCTTTGGGACAGGTGGCGGGGCGGGGCGGGGCGGGGCGGGCGCCGGCCTGCTGGCGCCAGGGCCTTTGATGATGCCGGCTGAGCGCCCAGGAAATCATTCGGGGATTTAAGCCCGGGCCAATATGGCGGAGCTCAGCTGACGACTCTGACGACGGGGTGGGGCGGGGTGGGGTGGGGTGGAAGCGAATGGAACAGGGTGGGAGCAAACACCGGCTTTGAGTAACAAAAGAAACGAAAACCTTTTTTTTCCCTCCGCGTGTAAAAAGGAAAGGCAATATGGACTCCAGCAGATAAGACTTAGAGTATCCATGTCATGTTTCGTTTATAGTTCGGCCCTCTATTCACACTCTGTCCCCACCACCACCGTCACACGGGTCATAGAGGAACGCGCGCGGCACGGAACCGATCCGCGCACTAATGAAAGCTCACAGTGAATTTCATTGTAGCTTACGGTGAAAATTCGCCGTAGCTTACGGTGAAAATTCACCGTCGCTTGAAAATTCACCGTAGCTTGAAAATTTACTGTAGCTTGAAAATTTACCGAAGCTTGAAAATTTACCGTAGCTTGAAAATTTACAGTAGCTTGAAAATTTCACCGTAGCTTGAAAACTCACCGTAAGCTACAGTGCTGCAGGGTTAGAGTGAAATTCACCGTAAGAGAGTGCAGAGGCCGGTGCAGTACTGTAGCGCCCGGCCCCCCGTGGTGCGCGGTGCCCTGGCCGGCGCGGCGCGGGACAGCAGCAATCACTGCTTGTTGGTGCTGCGGATAAAGGGGGGGAGGGGATGCGGAGGTCAGGTCAGCCGGATGATAACGGCACACAATGCAGAGCGGGGCCGGGGCGGGGCGGGGCGGGCGGGGCGGGCGGGGCGGGGTGGCGCAGGGCCGGGTGGAATGTGAAATAGCCTTGGCTCCACGGACTGACTGCGGGCGGGGCGAAGAGGAGAACCGTGTTTACCGGACAGGCCTGTCCAGCCGCCGGGCCGGGCCGGACCGCATTACAACGCTAAAGCCCGCGCCGTGCCGCCCCGCCGCCGTGCTGTCCGTCTGGGGCTTCATTTGCGAGCAGAGACTGGGGCGTGACGTCGGGCTGCTACAGCTGCTACTCTGGCTGACCTTTTCTGTACACTGTAGTCAAAACAAGTGTTCTAGGGCGTGCTAACAGAACCGAAAATAATTTCACTATTTCGACAATATCTCATGATCCGTAGGAGTAATTTTAACAAACTGGGATTTATTGGAAAGCTGCATATGGTTGTACATGATGCAGTGTAGGGCTTTCGTTGTGAAGGTGCTTGTGGTCGAGCGGGTGCTTCGCACCGACAAATAATCGAGGGAAATCTCTGAAAGCGGCCGCAGCGCGGAGGTCAAGCTGAGATGGTGGTTCGCAACTCCGAAACGTATTAGTGTCGACCTAAATTCAGTGTGGACAATATCCTTATGGTGCCCCTCCCCCAGGCCCGGTTACCAGGGGCGCTTCCCGCATTCCCATGATGCCGCCGCCCCCGGTAGTCCCGCCCCCGCTCCGCCCCCGCTCCGCCCCTCCGCCCCCGCTCCGCCCCCGCCCCGCCCCCGCCCCGCCCCCCCCACCCGCGCGGCGCCCTGTCCGCAAGCAGACGATCCAATAGCTCCAATCCAAAGCCCTGACCGACCTAACCGAACTGTAACGTAATTGAACGGACCCTCCCGCCGGCATCATATTCCCAGGCTCGCCGAGGCCCTGGAACTGGAACCCTGGAAGCGACTGCTCCAGGAGAATGGAGGAATGTTACAGGAGGGAGGCGACCTCTCTTAGTCAGCTTTCTCTTTTGCATTTGCGGGGACCGCGAGGGACCGTGAGGGGCCCGGCCGGCGCCGCGTAGCAGAGCGCGGAACGGGTGGGACTCGCCGTGAGGGCTATAAAGGGCATTAGGTATGAAAAGTCATCCATCCCCACAGAAAAGTCCCCCCCTTCTCTCTCTCTCTCTCTCTCTCTCTCCGCTCCTCCTCCGTGTTCATCACACTCTCTCCCGCTCTCCCTCGTTCGCCTCCTCTCTCTGGCGCTGCACCTCATCTCCATGAGTGCATAGGTGGGCTGGGTCCTCGGGCACGCCCCGCTCCTTACCAACCTGCAGCCCTGCACGAGCGCACTTGTGCTTTGAAAAGAAAGAAGAAAAAAAACATTTTCAACTCCAACTAACAGTTTACATAATTTTTTTTTCTCAACATTCCGTGCAATGTACCGCGTCCCTGTGGCGGGCTCCGCTGGCCTCACGGGCGCTTTGGTAACGCCCCCTATTTGAAGACTCTCAAGAGAAAGGTTGGCTGCAGAGACAAAACATTTCATTATATCCAAAATAACAGCCGTTTTTCCTGGAAATTCGGAGGAGATGGGAGGTCGAGGAGGGAGGGTCCGTATGAGCGAAGACCAAAGAAGCTCTGCCCACCGCACGACTCAGTGAGTGCGTAATCGCTCCCTGACAGCGGCGCGGAGTCAGGTTGTGAGTGGAGAGAGAGAGAGAGGGAGACTCCTGATTTAGCTGGCTGCGTCCTGGTCCCCTTACACATGCGTCGCGTGCATTCACCCCTGAAACTAGAAACCCTCCCGTTTGACTGCATAATATGCGGAACATGCGGCTCTCTCCGAAAGACTAAATTATTGTACCGGAAATTTCTTATTTATGTCTTTTTGATGTTTTCGCTCTTAAAATTTTGCTTTTTATATTATCCCTTCTCCTCCGCAGAGTATTACATGTCAAATGTCATTTTTTCCACTTCATAATTCTCCACTTAATAAAAATTGAGAAGCGTGTTCCGACATTTTCTGATAGTGCAGATTCTCGGCCACTCATTTTAACACTCAACTTTTTCCTTAAACATGCAATTTATGCAGGAACCGAAAAAAAGCCCCCCCCCCCCGCCGGCTTCATCTTTTCATTGGACACGTCGCGGCGGGGCGAGCTGCAGTCTACACGGGGAGAGGGAGAGAGAGAGAGAGAGAGAGAGAGAGAGAGAGAGAGAGGGTGTGCGGGGCAGACTAACACCACTGCTAATTTATTCGCAAAGTTGTTGGCGGGCGCCACGCTGCGCTGCGCGGCTCGCGATACCCGCACCAGGTATATGACTGTGGCACCGCGTTAATAATTTATTCATGGAAGTTGTCATCCCCGGCGGATTGTGTTGGCTCTGCGCCGTCAGACGCGACGGGGGCCCGGGGGAGGCTCGGGCGGGGAATCAGCCGGCAGATCGACACGCAAAAAACATATAAACGACATCGCCTCTCGCTATCGGAAGCGGAGAGCGTCAAAGGGAGAGAGAGAGAGAGAGACAGAGAGAGAGGCCCATCTATCCTGTGTACCGGGCGGCGGGGGGTAGGGAGGGGTCTATTGTTGCACAGACCGACAATGGCGCCGATACCAAGAGTGGCTGATTGTGCTCGTGATTGTTGCGGCGGCCGGTGCCGGGGGGAGCGGAGGGTCCCTGGGGGTGAGAGAGAGCGAGAGACTGAGGGCGAGAGAGAGAGAGAGAGAGAGAGAGAGGCGGCAGCGGCGTGGTGGAAAAGAGAGGGTTTGCTCCGGTGTGTTACTGCCGCAGCGAAAGGCCGATGTCGGCGGCCGGGCCGGCCCACCTCGCCCGCCTAGAGGAACGCCCACAGCCTAGCAGTCAGCGCGCCGTTTATACAAGTCGGGGCGGGGGGGATCCAAACCCGGCGTGCATGGCGTGCCTTTCACGAAGCCCCGCGGGGCCCGGCTGGGGGCGGGGCGGGGCGGCAGGGGGCGCGAAGAGCCGAGGCACAGCCGGATGAGATTTGTCCAAGCGTTTCTTGATTAGGCCAAAAATGGAATGAGGAAGAAGAGAGGGGAGGGGGAGGGGGTGGGGAGGGGCGGCCCACTGCTACAGTCGCCCCATAGAGCCACGCATTTAGAAGTTGTCGCCGGGCGCGCAGGGGCCTCGTCAGTGTGGCGGGGTGGGGTTGGGATCCTGGCCACACGACGTCACAACTTTCTCCGCTTCCCCTCATCTCGAGGGAGCGCAAAAAAAGCTCGACAAACGGTTTTCACTTTTGGCGCGGCCGCCCTTGCGTGCGTGCGGCCGTGTCAGTCCTTTTATCTTATTTTTGCACGGTGACACTTGGCTGAGGCGGGGCGGACGTGCTGAAGTCCTGAAGACCGGAACAAGGCCACGGAGCGGGCGGGGCGGAGTGGGCGAGGCTGGGGACGGAGTGGGCGAGGGGGCTGCTGTGCCTCCCAATAAAAGAGGCCATTAGTTAATCGGCACAGCCAGTAACAGGTGGCAGCCGCGCGGCCACTCGCCACTCTCTCTCTCTCTCTCTCTCTCTCTCTCTCTCTCTCTCTCTCTCTCTCTCTCTCTCTCTCTCTCTCTCCCCCTCTCCCTCTCTCCGTCTCTTACCTCTCTCTCCCGCACTAATACTTACCTCACCTCTCTCCTACTTGTCTCCCCCTCCACTTTATGGAGCTTTAAAAATAATTCGCACTCACGCTGAATCAGCGAAGGTCGAGGAGGGGCGGAAACTACTCTGACATTTTGTACTCCTCGTGATTCAGAAAAATTCAAAGAAGCTCAGGAAAATTCTTAGAATCTCACATTTTTGTGCACCAAAATTCGGAGTTGTTTTGCCCCGGTAACGGTTTTTCACGGCACTCGAATGGCTCCCGGAGGCTGTCTGACCGGAAGTCGCTGTGTTTTCCTCCGGCAAGCGGCTTGTTTTTTCTTCCGCCTCTACCCCTCTGCCGACAAGCCCATTGCCGTTTCCTTTTCTCTTTCTTGTGAGTGTTTCTTTCTCTGAGTGTGTGTGTGTGTGTTTGTGTGTAAACGGTCGCACCGAGTGAGTTAGTGCGCGCCAGTGATGAAGACCGAGCAAGTTCCTTAACAGGCTTAGCGTCGTGTGAGAGCTCATTTCTATCGCACATCACTTTCTTTGGTGGATTCAAGTGATAAAATGCTGCGTAAAAAAGTGTAATATTTCATGAGGTCTTATCTAGGAGAGGATATTCTATTTCAAGTGCGGCAACTGTTGGCAAGTTGTCAGTTTGCGAGATTATTTTTTTTTGCACTGCACGTTTGTCGACTGGGGCGTCCTGATCCGGAGCAGGTTGCAGCTAGCTACCCTCGTATCGCCGCCACGCGCTGCACCACAGCTTCCACCCGCGGAGGCAAAATAATTACGCCTCCTCCTTACTTACCTTCCACCGCCCGTAATTTCCAATTACTTCCTCGCGTTTTAGTCACACGCTCCTGCACAACCTCCCCCCCCCCCCCCGCTTCTCTCAAGTTAGCCGGTGCGGTGCACCTGATCGAATAAGGCAAACAAGTTGGTTGCATTTTCCGACACGCGCGGCCCTCAGCTTGCCCCCCCCCCCCCCTCCCCCTCCCACCCTGTGAGCCCCACTCCTATTCCCGCAATGAAGGAAAAAAGTTTGTTGGCGAGCGTGCGGAAGAATAATTGTTGCTGCGTTCTTATTAAAACTTTGTATATACATATATTTCCCTTCCGATTTTTCTTTATTCCTTCTTTCTTTTCCCGCGACAGCCGTCTCAGCCGTGCAAATCAGCCGAGCAGAATACTACTTGCCGATGGACTTTGCATCCTGAATCCTCCTTGGGATTGGCGAAGCCGAACAAATAATTCTCTGTTGTGATCCTTTGCATCACTAATTGATCCCTCTTTAATCAGGGTGCTCCCCCGCTTTCTCTCCTCTTACCGACTTCTCCAAGATTTCCCTGCCTTAGCCAAGCACAGCCGGCTGGCTTAACTTGTGCACGCTTGACAAATGTGCTCCTATACCCCGCACAGGAAAACTAGAAAAACATAATAATAATATATATAATAATGATACAACCCCAAGAGGAAAAAATAAATACGGGAGATTGTTTCAAAGCCCGCGTGCGCTCATCATTTTAGCCCCGCCTTCTCCCAGGTGTAATATTTCGTCCTCACCCTGACCTCTCTCTACCCTCTGCCTCTCTCACTCGCTCTTTCTCCTGCTGCGTGCTGATTAGACACGTACGTCTCTGTTTGCTTTGGGCTGCGCAGCCCGCCCCGCCCCGCCCCGCTACGCCCCACGCCCACCTGAAAACGTCTGGGCCGCGGTCCTGGCCGGCCGGTCCCGCCCCGGCGCCCGCCTCCGATGCTGTTTAAATTGGGTCCCGGCATGGGCGCGGCGTCAACGCCACTTTTCAATTAAGTTATAAACCCCTCAGTAGTGAGGCAAGGCGACCCGCTCCTCGGGCGGGGCGGGGCGGGGCCGGGCAGGGCCCACCTAATTTACCCCTTTATGTCTTTACGCGGCCCCGCCCCGCCCCGCCCCGCCCCGCCCCGCCCGTCCGAAGCAAGCCCTCACTGTACAATCCCCTGCCCTGCCGAAGGGCGGCGTTTTATCCGGATTAAACTTTGTGCGGCGGGTCGGGGTCCGGCGCGGCGGGGTGAAGAAGGCCCGGCCCCCACAGACATTCGAGTTTTTATTTTCAATGTCGCGTCTCCGGGGCGACAAGGGCGACCCCGCCCCACCTCACCAAGCCCCACCTCACCACGCTCCACCCCACCTCGCCCCACCTCACCCCACCTCACCCCACCCCACTCCACCTCAACCCACCCCACCTCACCCCACCTCGCCCCACCTCACCCCACCTCGCCCCACCTCACCCCACCCCGCCCCGCCCCGCCCGGCCCGCCCCGCCGTATGCTGGACCGGACCGCCCGGGTGTTGCGTCTCTGATTCGGCCCCAGCACGACGCTCCGGCACCGCCAGCCGGCAGTCATAACCGCAACTCAGAGTGCAGCGCGAAGTGGGTCACGGGGGCCTTGGCGTGCTGCAGCCTCCGGCCGTAACGACGCGGCCTCGCGAACAAAGTCGCGACGCGCTGGCGACGCCGCCGCGCCGCGCGGCCTAGTCGTCTCGACGCTCTGCAGAGTCGTTGGCGTCGCGGCGCCTCCCGCCGTCGTGAATGTCAAACGGCGCGCGGATCTAATGCAAAGGGGCGGGTGAATACCCGACGGGGGAAATACATCGCTGGAGGAAGAAGACTGGGAACAGTGTGGTGAGCGTGCGGCCGCTGAGCCAGCCGCTAGCTGCACTCAAAAATCCTTTCGAATAAGACTTTGTTCAGATTGCGTCGTGAGCTTACAAAGAAATTTGTTGGCACTGCGATGGGTCGTATAAGTGTCGTCCGAGCTGCCATGCTTATTAGAAATAGTTGTGGGTGGCTAATAAGCCAACTCCACTAAATACATAGATGCCAAGGGACTTGCCGTCCAAGGCCACGCCCCCGCATCTTTCTCTTCCTCTCTCTCTCCCTCTCTCTCTCTCTCCCTCTCCCTCTCTCTCCCTCTCTCTCCCTCTCCCTCTCTGCCCCTCTCCGTTGGTTCTTGTAGTGCCCCTAGAAGAGGCCCTTCAAATAATTGGACGCCACTCAGCCGGCCTGTGGCGTAGCCGGGCCCGGTGGTCCGAGACAGCGCGGCGTGGTGGGGGTTGGGGCTGAGGCAAGGGGATGACCATTGTGAGGGGGGCAGGACCGTACGGGGGGTGGGTGCAGCGGACATGCACGGCGACACCCCTGCGCCTCGCCACCGCGGCTCTTCACCTTGGTCGCGCTTTACTGCCCCGCCCGCCCCGCCTCGTCCTCCCGCACCCCACAGCACAGCACCCTCCCCCCCAACGCATCTCGTCTGCTGTTAGGTAGGGGTGACCCCGGGTGACCTGTGACCCGCTGCCAAGGGACCGCGGGCAACCCGACCATGGCACCCAGCCCAAACCCTACTGCCCTCTAGGCTTAGCCGTAGCACTCGAGCGGCGCTGGACGCCTATAGGGGTTGGTCAACCCAACTGGCACCTATTCCAAACTCTACTGCGCTCCAGTAAACTCTCACTCTCATTGAACGGCCCATATGAGCGGGATGTACGGAAGAGAGGGCGAGAAGAAGAAGAAGGCGCAAAAAAAATCGCTCAGCAGAAAAATTAGCCAAATGGCGAAAAACTTAGAACAGCAGAAAAATAAATAGCAGAGTAGCTAGAAAATAAGCACCGTAGCTTAAAAATTAGCTGCGCCTATACAGCCAAAACAATTTGTAAACCTGCTATTTTTTTTTTGTGCTGAGCCGTGATTTTTTTTTTTTTTGGCGCGAAGAAGGAGGAGTCAGGTCGGAAAAGGGGGGGGGAGAGACGGACCGGACGCGGCCGCCCCCGCACGCGCGCGCGGCGGAGCGAAACAATAACGCTGCTTTTTCCCATCCGGAGCACGTGTCGCCGGGCCGGCGGGCGGGCCGGGCCGGCAGCTACGGCCGCGTTACGATCGACTGCTGCTGCGGGGGAGGTACGGTACAACCTTGTACTTCGAGAGATCAAAAGTGATGACGGGGATGTTGAGTATACAGGACCTTCTTGTGTATACGACGCTATAGCCTGCATAGTTTTATTTTGCTCGTTTTCCTTATATGTTTCGAAGCGGCTCGACCTACTTTAGGCGCGTGAAATACGGGACATTGTCAACTTGACTAGTAAGTAGTGGGTGTGGGGGAGGGGGCCGCGCCCCGCCTCGTGTTCATGCGGTGATAAAACAGTTTTGTTTTTGCCTGCGCTCCCGCCGTGCATCACCGGGAACCACCGCCCCTATTTATGCCGCGAGAGAGAGAGAGAGAGATAAAGAGAGAGAGAGAGAGAGAGAGAGAGAGAGAGAGAGAGAGAGAGAGAGAGAGAGAGAGAGAGAAATGGAGGGGACGCATAGGGTTCGCGAGCTGTGAATCTCCATGTTCAGTGTCGCAACAAAACGGTCGCGCGTCACGTGATGCACTGTGTGTGTGTGTGTGTGAGAGAGAGAGAGAGAGAGAGAGAGAGAGAGAGAGAGAGAGAGAGAGAGGGGGGGGGGGGAGGGAAGGAGGGGGTGTTTGTTACGACGGGTATTGTGTGTGTGGGCGTGCGAGCGTGTCTTAAGCGCCCCCCCCCCCTCTCTCTCTCTCTCTCTCTCTCTCTCTCTCTCTCTCTCTCTCTCTCTCTCTCTCTCCCCCCCTTCAGGTTTGTGCTCACATCGTTCTTTTTCCCCGTGTTCCATTCGTCGTGGGACTGCAACAACTCGCTCACATTCGCGTGAACATATGTGGGTGGCCGTTGTGTGGAGAGAGAGAGAGAGAGAGAGAGAGAGAGAGAGAGAGAGAGAGAGAGAGAGAGAGAGAGAGAGAGAGAGAGAGAGAGTGGCTAACGCGCGCTGTTTCCTCGTTGGCCTGTGAATAAAGGAGAACGCACTCCACCTGTATTGTGAGGCTCAGAACAAAGTGGCGCAGAGCGGTACAGGGGCGGGGCGGGCGCTGCCCCATCCCGCTGCTGAGGGCTGATCGACGGAATTGGCTCATTTGGAGTGGCAAGCAGATAATATCGCGAGGGGAGTGAAGTGTGTAGGAGGGAGAGAGGAAGAGAGACTGAGAGAGACTAAGAGAGAGAAAGAGAGGGAGAGGGAGAGGCCGGGGGAACAGTATCATGTGAGTGGCTTGGCAGGCCGGCTCCGAGGTGTTGGAGTGTGTGTAGGTGTGTGTGCGTGTGTGTGGAAGGCTCACACAACTCCCCCTAATGGATTACCCCTAACGAGCTCTGTTCGCCGCTCCACCGGGACTCGAAGTGGCCTTGCTCGCCGGCCGCCGCCCGCACAGCACACCGCCGCCCTCGCGCGCGCCCGCCCCGCTCCGCCCCACCCCGCCCCGCTCCGCCCCACCCCGCCCCGCCCCGCCCCACGCCCTACAGCGCGGCCGCGGCCAGACCTGACTACTCGATTCCTTTCCCGACCTGCTTGATGTCACATCCCGTTTCCTGTCCCGGGCCAGGGCCGTGCAGATGAGCGAAGGGAATGTACCCTATCACGTTCACGAGTAACTTTTTAATCTATTTATGAAATAAAAATTCTGTGTGTATTTTTCAAAATGAAACACGCATCCCAAAGTATACAAAAAAAATTCATGTTTTCCATTTACTACATTAACAAGTCGTCTTACAATATCCCACTGTAGTTTTACGACATTGTTAGCCTTATATGTTGTTTGGCCTGCAGGTGTGGATCTTCGGCGACGTGTGGTGCTCCATGTGGCTGGCCGTGGACGTGTGGATGTGCACGGCCTCCATCCTGAACCTGTGCGCCATCTCGCTGGACCGCTACCTCGCCGTCACCCGGCCCGTCACCTACCCGTCGCTCATGTCCAACCGGCGCGCGCGCTGGCTCATCTTCGTCGTGTGGGTGCTGTCCTTCGTCATCTGCTTCCCGCCCCTGGTGGGCTGGAAGGACCGGGCGCCCGCCGCGCTGGACGAGGTCACGCTGGGTGAGTAACAGAGCTGGGCTCACTGCTCAACACTTGTATGTGTGGGAAGCCTAGAACGCGCACGTGTGCAACCCGGCAGTTGTGCAATTGCAAGTGTCAAACTCGCCAGTTGTACACTTGTCAGTGTTGAACTCAATAGTTGTGCACTTGCAAGTGTTCAACTGTCCCGTGCAACACCATTCTTGTTGAACACTTGCAAGTGCACAACTGTCGAGTTAAACACTTAGATCTGTACAACTGGCGAGTTAAACACGTGAAATTGCAGTATTGCCGATTGCGCACTTGCACGTGCTAGGCTTAAAGTTGCACACAGACAAGTGTTGAGCAGTTGAACACTTGGTTTAACAGTGCTGGGGCAGGGCAGCGGTCGTCCGGCCGGAAATCGAAATAACCCAAAAATAACCATCAGAACCGCGTGTTGATTTTTCCCATCGCCTGCAGTGCTTACCATTACTTTTCAATTTTCTTGTGCAGTCCGCTTTTCGTTCAATATTTATGTATTCCCTATCTTGCCGCGGTTTGCGGTTCGCATCCCCCCCACCCCCATTCCTGCCCCTAACGCGCGCCGCGCCATCCTTCTCTTACCCCTGACTCACGTGAAAAATGCCTCACACTTTCATGAATATCATGAAATGGTAGAGTGAGCGGAAGAGGTGGAGTGAGCGAGAGAGAGAGAGAGAGAGAGAGAGAGAGAGAGAGAGAGAGAGAGAGAGAGAGAGAGAGACTGTTTGTGGGGCAGACGGGCACTATGGCTTCATGGAGCAGGTGTTGGACGTAATGAAACAAGTGATTTCCCACAGGGTGAACCGCAGAGGGGAAACAAAAGAATGGAAAGTTTGGCCCCGCATCGGGCGAACTGCTTTCGATTAGCACCGCTGCTGGGGTGGGCGGGAGAGAGAGATAGAGGGGGGGGGGTGAGTGTGAGAGAGAGAGGAGAGGGGGAGAGGAAGGAAAGGGGGCGCTCAGAACGAGTGGGGGTGGGGAGAGGGGGGTAGGAGCGACGCAACTGTAAGGAAGGTAGGCGCTGTGCGGCGGGCCGTTGCAGCCTTGTGTAAAGAGATAATGGTTTCCCCTGGCTGGCCGCTGTGCGCCCGCCCCGCCCCGCCTGCCTGTCTATTGCAGCGGGGCTTAGCGAGGCCTATCCTGCTACATAGTCGTGCGCTGCCTCCGCCCCGCCCCCCGCGCTCCGGGGGGCCCCGGGGGGCCGGCGCGGCCCGGGCGGAGGCAGGCCGCTAGCATCGTGGTAATAGCCAGCAGCGGGCTACTCACAGCCACCACCGCCCCGCCCCGCCACGCCCCCCCACGCCCCGCCACGCCCCGCCCCGCAACGCCGCGCCCCACCACGCCACGCCCCGCAACGCCGCGCCCCACCACGCCCCGTCGCTCTCCCAATGCAGCAGAAAAGCGCGCCCCGTCAGCGTTACCGCGCGATACGGACGGAGCCCGCCCCGCCCCGCCCCACCCCGCCCCACCCCACCCCGCGACTTCAAACGGAACAAGGCGCCTTTTGTACCCGGCACACCCAACCCAACAGTCCTGCTCAGCTTGTGCACCTGGCCCGGCTCGGCCCACCCAGGGCAACATGTTTGCTGCTCAGTTGACCTGATGTTTTATTATTCATTTGTTCAGTTACCGCAGGAGGGTGGCCAAAGAATATATTTGCTGAGCTAATTCTAAATCTCTTTCACAATTAAAATCTAGATAGCTCAGCTTACAAACTAGTTTATGGCTGGGATGGAATCGTCCGTACCCATCATAGTACCGAACGCTTCCGTCATCGGTTCCGTACTAGGCACCTCATTTTTTACAGTGTAGACCACCTTACCTGTCTGAAGGAAAGCCTTCTTTTTCTCTTTGAGGGCGCAGACCCAGCCCGCGTGGGCAGCAGGGGACTCGGACTCCGTGCGGCGTGTGTACGTAACGGGGGCTTATCGAGGGGGTGGCGCAGCGTAGCGTGATCTGGCGAGGCGGACTAGGACAGCGGCGGGGGGCGGGGGGCGCAGAGGGGCCGCCCGTCCCCGCGCCGGGCCAGGCGCGCTCAGGAAGCGAATCGAATCCCAGCCAGCAGTCAGTCAGCCGGTCTATGACGACGACGTAGGTCTCAGCTCCCCGCCCCGCCCGTGATGAGGCCCGCCCCGCCCCGCCCCGCCACGCCCCGACCCGCCCCACCCCGTCCTGCCCCGCCCCGCCCGCACTCCTTCCCCTTTGGTCATTTTTGTACATAAGGGATGTTTCCTGGCACACGTCTGCCGCCTCAGCCTCCACACGCCGTTCCGGTCACTTGGCGGTATTTCCCCGGGGCCCGGCCCGGCCGCCCTGCTGGCTCTCAAGGTCCATCTGCCCTCAGCGTGTCGCCGTCACCCACACCTGGTCACTGCGCTGTAAAGGCCCTGTTACGGAGAACGCACCACCCCCTGAAAAGACTCCTTTTCTCGGTGACAGTTTCCCTATTTTTTCCGTATTCTGTGCGTGCTATGGTAAAGGGAAAAAAAGGCACGGAATTTTGTAACAGGCACCGTACCTAAAACGAAGACTACCGGATTAAAATTAGCAGTAACATTTCCGTAAATCTTCCGCACCCAACCCAGAGTTTGGCGCTCTTATGGGGATCTAGGTACAGAATGGCCGTATTCCGGAGTAAGTGTATTTTTCCGTATGCACGACCGTGATTGTGCGGGCGGCAACGCCGTACTCAGGACGAGAAAGTCCGACATTGGGAGGAGGGAAGAAAAAATGGAACATGACTTACTTTTAAATTCTATTCATTCTGAAAAGGCCCCAAAACATAATGTTCATGACGCTTGAAGAAAGAAATCGTCATATTATATCTCTATCTCAAGGCTATTTGGTGCGAGCACGTACAGCAGGCTGCTGCTAGTTCATGGCGCCATCTTAGACCGGAGGACGTACACTGCGCGTGTTTCAAGTGCAAGTGTGTCGCTGTGTGCAGCAGCAGCACAGTGTCGTTAGGCCCCGGGGCCAGGCGGCTGCGAGTGAGCAGCGCGGGGCAGAGACGCAGCTAGCGCGTCTGGCGGGGACACGGCCATAACTCAACCTCCCCCAGCAGCCCCTGCACTGCAGCCCCGCCCCGCCCCGCCCCGCCCCGCCCCGCCCCGCCCCGCCTGCAGCCTTTTCCCCTCGTTGGCACCGCGGAGGACAGGGTGCGGGGCCCCGCCGCGCCACGCCGCGCCACGCCGCACGAGATTGAGGTGTCTGTCGGTGGCGATACTCATCCCCCCCGTCGCTGCCCGGGCAGCACTCCGGCATCGGCCTAGCTCGGCAGGGAAACGACTGCCAAATGCTGTGGCAGCAAGATAACTGATTACCCGGATCACCCCCGGATTATACCGGAATACCCCCGGATTACCCCCGTAATACCTCGGATTACCCTCTGGATCACGTTTTTCTCTAGGATTACCTCAGATTATCCCTGGATTACCTTGGATTACCCCTGGATTACCTCAGATTACCCCTGGATTACCACAAATTTCCTCGGATTCCTCCAACCGGACTACCCGAAAGGCTGTCAGCCGGGTAGTCGTTTCGTTTCCCCCTCGGCCCCTCTGACCATGTGGACCTGTTGCAGGAGGCACCCAGGTCCGGGGCCGAGGCGTGGGCGGGCTGCCCCCCGCGCTGCTGGGCTCGCCGGGCCTGGTGCGGTCCACGCCGCGCCCCGCCACCACCGAGGCGGCCATCATCCTGGCGGCCACCAACGAGACCGACCTGGAGATGTCGCTGGCCGCCACCACGGCCGAGTGGCCCACCGAGTGGCCCACGGAGTGGCCCGGCGGCGACGACGACTACGACGCCGCCCCCGCCGCCCCCGAGGCCCCGCCCCCGGCGCCGGCCCCGGGCCCCGCCCTGGCGCTGCACGCGGACGGCGAGGCGCTGGAGGGCGTGGGCGGGTCGCGGGGCGGGTCGCGGGGCGGGCCGCGGGGCGAGTCGTGGCTGCGCGGCGAGGGTCGCAGCCGCTGCCCCTGGGTGTGCGAGCTCACCAACGACACCGGCTACGTCCTCTACTCGGCCTTCGGCTCCTTCTTCATCCCCATGTTCGTCATGCTCTTCTTCTACTGGCGCATCTACCGGGCGGCCGTGCAGACGACGCGCGCCATCAACCAGGTGAGTGAGAGTGAGTGAGTGAGTGAGTGAGTGAGTGAGTGAGTGAGTGAGTGAGTGAGTGACTAACCCTCGGGGTGCTCTCAGGGCTTCCGCACCACCAAGGGCTCCCGCAAGTTCGGCAACCGCTTCGACGAGCAGCGGCTGACGCTGCGCATCCACCGGGGCCGCGGGTCGGTGCGGCAGCGCGGCGCGGCCGGCCACTCGGCGCCCTCCACCACCTCCACCACGGCCGCCTCCAGCGCCGCCAACTCGCTCAGCGGCTCCCCGGGCAAGTCGCCCGACAGCCTCAGGTGAGAGAGAGAGAGAGAGAGAGAGAGAGACCACGACCGCGTGGGGCTCAAAGATATCGGCCATGTGAAACACAAGTGTGTGAATGTCGCATACTTGGAGGTGTGTGGATTTCCGTTCGTACACGTCTCCCTTCTAGTGTTTGATATTTTCGTCGAAAACATCACTGTCTTACTCGTTCAAGTGTACGGATGGAATTTTACACAGCTGCAAGTGTGTGATGATATATGCACACTCTTGACTTGCCAGTGCGGCTATGATGGCGAGACCAGGGGACGTTCGTCTTTGCCTAACACGTGTGGGCCACTTGTGTTTCTCGCGACTGCTACTGTGCAATGCCATGCGTCATTAGGTGTGTAAACTGAATTGCGAGGGGAAAAAAGGTGTAGGCAAAAGGGTGGGTGGGTCTGCGAGCGAGGCAGGGGCGGGGTGGTAGCACTCACGCGTGAATGTATGGGCGTATAATCACTTCTCCGCAACAAACAGCACGACTCCCCCCACCCTCCTCTTTAACTCCCCCCCCCCCCCTCTTTCTGTAATCTCTCCGTATGCAAAGCGCTCTCCCGGCGCCACGCGCGTCGCGGTGCGGTGCGGGTCTCCACTCTGCTTCGCCTCTTTTATTCCCTGCTAAAGTAATAATATAGTGACATTAAAAAAGGGGGACTATTTAAACGGGGTTTGTTTTCGCGTGGATTCACTCCCCCCCCCCCCCCCTTACAACCTCTTCCCCTCCTCCTCTGTTGGACTGGGCCGGGCCGCATTGCCAAAAGGCTTTTGGCCTGAATCTCGGCGGCAACACAAAAGGATGGACATTTCGCAAACTCCACACCGTCTTCACGCCGTGTGTGACTCCGCCGAGCCGAGCTCTGTGCACACAAACACACACACACATACACATACATGCCGCCCCTCTCTTATATACACTGTGAGAATGTTTGTAAAGGTTACGGGAAAATTTTCCATGAGAAATGTCGTAAAGTTACGATACTAATTTGTAAAATTACAAAACTGAATAGAAACTTGGAATCTAATTGTCGTTCTTAAACGAGTACAAATAGGCTGTCGTAAATTTACGATACAGATCGTAAATTTACAACGTCATTTGTAAATCACAAATTACGAAAATCGTTCACGGTGAAACTGTCGTCTTGGTTTTCAAGACACTGCTCGAAGTTTTCAAGACGTCGTCTTGGAAAAGTGGAACAATTTCAAGACGACGTCTTGGAAACCAAGAGCAATGTTTTGGAGATCGTCCTGGTTTTCAGGACGTTAAGGAAAGGTCTTGAGTTTTCCAAAACGTCTTGAAAATCAAGAAAGTTGCCTTCGAAAACCAAGACACCAATTTTACCGTGCTATGACTTTACGAAGCTGTTTTTCACAGTGTATAGCCATGCCCATCCACGTTTGTATATGCTGTACTTTTTTTTTTGCAGAGTGCAGCGCGCTTCGATTCGCCGCGGTGTCGAGCGGAGCCGGACCTTTGAGAAGATCAAGATCAGCGTGAGCTACCCCAGCTGCGAGGCCATCAGCAGCCACCAGCAGGACGAGCCGCTCGCCAACAACAACAACGGCACCGCCACGCAGCACGGTAGGACAACCCCCTCGGCTTAAACAATATGTGTGCGCGGGGTTAGCGCATATCGTATCGTATCGAAACGACTCTATCGCGTCCCGAAATAACGAAAAATATCCAGGCGGCCGGTCCGGGCCGGGCCGGGCCCGGCGGCGGCAGCGGGCAGCAGTCGATAGCATGAGTGCCTCCAGCCGGCCGCGGCCGCTATCTCACGCAGAGCCCCTGCCGATCGCAGGGTAGGCAAGCCCGCGGGACACGCGTGCCCGCCGCACGGCCTACCCCGGCCGCCGCAGGGGCTCGGCCCGGCCCCCCTCCCTCACTGCCGCGCGGCGCCGCAGTCCCAGGGTTTGAAAAAATAAGCAAGGACGGGGGGGGGGGGGGGGGGGGGGGGGCTGGCCGGCCGCAGGCCTGATCGGCCCGGCCCGGCTGGGAGGCCGTTCACCCCCCCCCCCCCTCCACTTTCTCGCTTCGCCCCACCGCTCTGGCCGCGCAGCTCCGTTTTGTAAGTGAGAACCGATCGTGGGTCGTAATTGATGACATTCTTCATCACGATTGGGAGGAGCGCGGGCGGTGATGAGACGCCACGACGGGGTCGCCTCAGGCCTCCGCCCCGCCCCGCCCCCCGCCCCGCCCCTCCCCGCCCCCCGCCCCGCCCCCCGCCTCGCGCCCCGCCCCCGGCCCGGGGGGAGGTAGGAGGCTGCTCGGGCTCGCCCACGCGCCGGGTGATTTACGTCAAACTGAAACCCTCCCCTGCTCACGCCACCGAAGCGACGATTTCTTTTGCGTAATCATTTCTTCCTCCCCCACTCTCCCTCCTTCTCTCTCTCTCTCTCTCTCTCTCTCTCTCTCTCTCTCTCTCTCTCTATCTCCCTCTCTCTCTCTCTCTTATTATTTATTTTGTCTGTTTGCTAATCCTATAACACCGGTTGGACCGGAGGGGCGGGACGGGATTGCGTCGCTGCTGTGTTCGCGTTTTTTCGTGTTTTTTTTTTTTTTTTTTTTTTTTTTTTTTTTTTTGCACGGCGACAGTCTGTCTGATTTAGCGGGGGCCGCGTGTCAACGCGCCTTATCACGCCGGCAATTTTTTTTATTTGTCGGTTGGGGTTGGAGCTGGGAGGGTGGGCCTTTTAGTAGCAGGGGAGACTGCGTCGCTTATTGCACCGTCGGAATACACCCACTTTTCTTGTTGATTCGCTTAACCATAATTCCGCCTGCTTTTTAAATGGCTCTTGCTTTTATGAGAATAACAACCGTGGCTGGCTAAATGATAAGAAGAGCATGGTTTTTGGCTGTTCCTCTTCTGGCGGCGCGTGGCATCTCGTTATACGGCAGCCCTTCAGCCGCCTCGCCTCGGCACAAATGTGGAAATATCACCGCGACGACGCAGATGAGGACTCGCCATAACGATGAAAAGTTTCACCTCCCAGAAGCACATCTCACATTACAGTGTAATGCACCTAAGACAAGCAGAGGAGACGGGTCTCTCTATCCTTTTGTATTATCTCCACCCCGGCCTACCTATACACGTATACCGGTCGTGTGACGGTCGGGTTGTCCCGTTGTAGTTGTGAGACATCACATACCGCGAGGGTCCGAAGAGCTCTCTCCGCTCCACACCCCGCCCCGCCCCGCGCCGCCCCGCCCCGCCCCGCCCCCCCCCGCCCCGCCCCGCCCCGCCCCGCCCCGCCCCGCCCCGCCCCGCCCCGCCCAGCGCTCACTGCCCTTTTGCGCCCCCGCCGCAGCTAACCGATGAGAGCTCGCCGATCAGTCACTTGGCCGTGGCTGCTCGTGCTGAGAGTGGAGTGGAGTGGCGTGGTGGGGCGGGACGAGGCGTGGTGGGACGTGGCTGGGTTTTGCGCGCCCAGGTGGTGCCCAGGGCGTGCCCAGGGCGTGTGTTTGCACGGGTCGTCCCTATGGCCTCGTCGGCGCAACAGCCAGGGTCTGCGACACTCAAATATCGTTAACCCTGAGCAAACTCTCCTGCCTGCGCCGCGCTGCTCCACGCCACGCCACGCCACGCCACGCCACGCCAGAGGCGCGATTGCCTGTCTCTGCCTCACAGCATCCACCAAGACCGTGTTCCAGAGTTTCTCTTCCCTCCCTCTCCCTCTCTCACACCCCCTGTCTCCCCGTCCCTCTCTCCCTCTGCCTCTCCCTCTCCTCTCTCCCTCTCCCTCTCCATCTCTCTCTACCTTCCTCTCCCTCTCCCTCTCTCTACCTTCCTCCTCCTGCTTGACCTTCATTTTATAGGACAGTTCGAATCCCAACCTGTACGCATCACTCTTCTCACTGATCGGCACCCGACGATGTGTCGGCCAGATTTGGCGATATCGTCGTTCGCGAAAAGGCCTCGGAAACGTGCTTTACGCTCCGGGCGTACCACGAAGTAGTCACGAAAACGAAAAGCCCGACCATGCGGCCGATATATGAGTAGCAGTGTTTTGTCTGTATTCAAGGGAAGTACCGCCGGTCCTTTGTTGCTTCATTTTTTATTCACCCAGCCGCCCCCGCCTCCCCTTCCTCGCTGTACTATCACCCTTTTCCCCACTCTCTTTTCATCTAGCTGAGCACCGGAAATGGAGCAGCGCTCATCGCGCGCAGTATGAGTTGGGGAGGGGGCATCTCGAGGGGCTCGAGCTCGAGAGAGGGCTAGGCGGCGGCAGTGTGGGGATCAGCACTCGCAGCCCTTTGGTCCGTAAATTGAAACTTTTCATCGAGACAATGTTACTGCCGCCGCTCCGAAAACTCTCCCCGCCCCCTCCTCACTGTCTCTCCGTGATGCCTGTCTCTTGTCCCGCCCCGCCCCGCCCCGCCGCGCCCCGGCTGGCTGTCGGCGGTGGAGGGGAAGGCAGACTGCCCCTTGTTAATGTCTAGCCCCGCTGTCTGTTAACGCGACAACTGCAGAAAAAGAGAGAGAGAGAGAGAGAGAGAGAGAGAGAGAGAGAGAGAGAGAGAGAGAGAGAGAGAGAGAAAAGCGTCTCAGCAGCAACAAGCGCTGCAAAGTTACGTCGAGACAGCAGTACAGTACAGAGCGTGCAGTACACACGGTTCTCGATCTTTTACGGCATTTACCCGCCCTTATGGCAGAAATATTCGCTGCGCTTCTTGCAAATTCTTTCCTCGCCCTCCTCCCTCACCGCGCCTCGCTCGCCAAATGAGAAATAAAACGCCGCGCTCGAAGAAAAAAAAACTAGAAAGGAAAAAAAAAAGGTAACGGCCGCTCAGAGCTTGCCGGGGCTGCTCTGGTGCGCTGCCGGCCGCCCCGCCCCGCCCCGCCCCGCCCCGCCTGCCATTCGCTAAAACTTTCTCGAAGCGTTCAATTGAGTTATGGTCCCGGCACATTTGGCGGCGGCGCCGGGCGGGGCGGCGCCGGGCGAGGCGGGGTGGGGCGGGGCGGGACGCGGTGCGGCGGGGCGGGGTGGTCGATCTGTCTGGTAAGGAGATACGTGTAGATGCGCCGAAATGCGCGCTGCTCTGTGGTCTGATCCGCCGGCACCCTCCCCCTTCCCCCCCCCCGGCCCCGCCCCTTCCCGTCGTCCCCCGCGGACACTTCTGCAGTGAACAGAACAGCAGCAATTTTCTCATACGCCGGGGAACGTGTAGCCGTCGTGTCGTACGCGCCCACCGGGCCGGGCCGGGCCGGGCCCGGTATTGAGCGACCGACACACAGCGTAAATTGTATGCTGATGAATCATTCGTGATCACTCGACCATTCATCAAACTGCGGTGGGCCCGGCTGGGCAGTGCGATGCCTGTGACGGCCCAGTGTTTTTCTGTTCTATGGCAACTGATTTCGACGATTATGCCTTCGAACCATCAATTATGTATTTGGCTGTGCAACACGTGCATTATTTATAATCTAGGTCGAGGAGGAAACAGCTATCAGATTTTGTGTCAACCGGATTCCTGATTACCTGGATTACCCTCGGATCACCTAAGAGATTACGTTGTTTTTTTCTCTTGGATTATCTTGAACCACTCCTGGATTACCACGAATTACCGGTGGATTACCCCGGATTGCCCGTGGAAAACCCCGTATTACCCCTGAAATATTCCGGACTACCTCAAATTTCCTCGGATTACTCCTACCGGAATACCCCAACGGTTGTCAGCCGAATTACCTTAGTCGTTTTCCCCTTCGATGTAGGTTGTCGTCGGTCCAGCGTTCAAATAATTTGACACAGTTGGGTCGAAATAACAGCAGAGTGCTTGTCCTCGACCTTCGCCCCCTTCCCTCTGCAGGTTGTCGGATCACGCGCGCTCCCCGGCGCTATAGTGCGGTCTGAGGCAGCGGCGGGACCAGGGGCGGGACCAGAGGCGGGGCCAGGGGCGGGGCCAGGGGCGGGGTGGGGCGGGGCCAGGGGCTGCAGGCAGGAGGCAGGAGTCTCCAAGTGCCCCCAGGAGAGACCAGTGCCGTGGAGGAAAAGCCCAAGCAACTCGGGGCGTGGCGGGGCGGAGCCGAGCAAGGGGAAACGGCTCATTAAGTGCCTGCTCCCGTCTAAACCTAATCTATGCCGGTGCCAGCGAGTGGGGCGGGGCGGGGCGGGGCGGGGCGGGGCGGGGCAGGGCGGGGCAGGGCGGGGCAGGGCGGGTTAGGCAAACTGGGGCAGTGCGAGCTCCACCAGCGCTCAACACAATAAATCAACACGGGCGGCAGCCGGGCGGGGCGGGGCGGGGCGGGGCGGGGCGGGGCGGGGCGGGCTGGGGCGGGGCGACAGCCAGTAGTGTGACTTTGGCTTGTGGCGGCGTGTTTGGCTTCACGCGGCTGCAGGGGGATGGCGCTTGGGGCGTGGCGCGGCGTGGCGAGGCCTGGCGCGGTGCGGCTGGCTTTGGGAGGCCTCGGTGTTCCAATCAGTGTTGTGCTGATGCTGTGGCAGCTGCTTGATCCTGATCTCTCTCGCGCTCACCCGCTCTCTCTCCCTCTCCCGCGCTCCCCCGCTCTCCCACTCTCTCTCTCTCTCGCTGCCCCGCTCTCTCTCGGTCGCTCGCTCTCTCGCGCGCGCTCCCCCGCTCTCTGCTGCGGCGGGCACCGGCCGCCAATGCGCGCCTGCTGCCTTACACGCCGCTTATTTAAAGTTGTGCCGCCACGCCCGGCCCGGCCCGGCCCCGCGTGAAAAAGTAAGGCCGTTTTATGTAAAAACTTTACGTTCGAGTAAAGCGCGCGCGGCTATATTCGGGCGGCCCGGCCCGGGGGGGGGGGACTCGGAAGGAGCCGGAGGGTGGGGGTGGGGCTGGGGGTGGCCTGAGAAAGATAGTGGGCGCGTGATGGGACCTGAATGGCCGCACAGCCGCCGCACAGCGCGGCCCCGCGAGTGCCTAATGTGATGGGACGGCTGCTCTGATGAAGTGGTCCGTCGTGGCGGGGCGGGGCGGGGCGGGGCGGGGCGGGGCTGATGGTGATGGGGCCTGATGGGCCGCGCGGGTCCCGGGCCCCGCCCGCCGCGCCTGGGCCGGGCCGGGCGGGGCGAGACGCTCGTTAACCTGACGAGTTTGTTTCCTACTCAGGCTGGGCAGGGCTGTGAGGGCAGGGAAGGGGAGGAGCAGGGCGTGGAGGGAGGGAAGCATCCACCACCGCCCGCCTGGGCAGCCCACCGAGTGTCCCTCACTGAGTAGCTCGACGCGGCCGGGGCGGGGTGGGGTAGGGCGGGGCGGGGTGGGGCGGGGCGGGGTGGGGCGGGGCGGGGCGGGCTCACTGAACATCTCACTCGCGGCGCGGCTCGCTGGGTTGAGTTCCTGTGCGACTGGCGCTCACCTGCTTGATTGCCTGGGGCTTGGGAGACAGTCCTGGTCCGGGGGGCTGCTGCAGCGGTACAGGGCTCGCCGATGACCAAAGTTCTTATCAACATTTTAGTGGAAGCTTATATGATTATTTTTACACATGCGACGCTTATCTGCATTTTTAAATACGCCTGTAATGAACAGAGTTCTTAAATGGCCTGTTAGAAAAAGAATGAGCGTAGCATGACGAGAGTCTCGGCCAGTGCCTCTCTTCACCAGCCGCGCTCACCAGCAGCGTCTCACCACTAGCCGCGCTCACCAGCAGCGTCTCACCACTGACCGAGCTCACCCCAGCGCCGGCCGGGCGGGGGCGGGACTGCGGCCCGGCCCGGGCCGGCTCGGAGCTGCGTTTGGTTGGATTCAATTTGTCGGCGTGGTTGAGGAGATGGCAGAGGAGAGGCACGAGTGGGCGAGAGGCGAGGCGAGGCGAGGCGGACTGCGCTGCAGCGCCTCATCTCTGGCCTCTGCTCATCCGGAGCGGAGCCCCGCCCGGCCCAGCCCAGCCCCGCCCGCGTACTGTAGTACTGTAGCAACTCTTTGATGGGGGAACACACTCTACTCTACTACAGAAATGGTAGGACTTGTTCACTCACAGGAGCTCATACCGATTCTTTGAAAAAAAAATCCGCACGCAAGCCCATACTCTTTTCTATTTTATTTTTAAAATGTTTAAAAAGTGGCATTTTCCGCTGCGCGCGTCGGCCGTGCTGTGGCCTCTCTTTTTCTCACACTTTATCGCCCTAATGCACGGGTGCGCCCAGCCCCGGCCTCAGCCGCTTCTTTACGGGAAACACCTGCTTCCGCTGGAAAGTCTCCAGCCAGCAGGACGCCAGCAGGACGCCAGCAGGACGCCAGCAGGACGGGGAAGTGTAGCTCCGGCCCGGCCCCCGGTTCCGCCGCCAGATGCTCGTCCGAGCACAGTGGCTCGCCGCCGCGGGCCGGGCGGAGGCGCCGCGGAGCGGGGGGAAGGGGGTGGTTCAGTTCACCGGAAGTGATCAGGAAGTGAGAGGGGCAGAGGGGGGGGGGGGTGGCGCCGTGGCGCCAGTGCCAAATCACGGCCCGATTCATCCGCCGTCATAACCTATACTTTCAGCAGGCGTCGCGACGCCGTGCCTGCGCCGCGACGCTGGCGGCCAGATACGCCCCGACCCGACGTCACGTTCGCCGAGAGAAGAAAACAAACCTGAAAAAAAATAAGTGATTGAGGTTTTGACGTCAGTCGTGCGACGAACGCCCGCCCGTTGTGGCGAGGGTCGGCCGCACGGCAGCTCAAGCGTGCGCGATGGGTTGCCTATCCCTCCCATCGCAGGCGTTCTAGGAAAAGAGGGTGACACTCCTTCACTGCGCTTACTTCAAAACGAATAGGAAGACCAACTTACTGGCGTGTTTTGTAAAGAACTCTGTTCTTGTCGAGTTGAGCTGACCCAAGGTTTAGCGGCGTCTTTCACTGTAAAAAATACCGTCAATACGAGCCGTTTGAAAATAACAGTGAAACACTTACATTCAGCTCGTTGTGCCCTACAATGCACTATAAATGTAAAGAGTTTTCTATTGTGTTAAGTAAGAACAGTTCCGCACTGTTGTTAAATTGTGGAATTTTATAACAGTGTTCTGTACCGTTCGGCCCGCAGGTGGACCGCTGTCGTCGCCCAACGCGAGCAAAAAGTCTTCCTTCTCGTCGGCCTCGTCGCCCACGGGGCCCGGCGTGGCGATCCTGTCGAACGGCGCGTCGCCCACGACGGTGACGGCCGTCACCACGCCCACCGGCACCACCATCCACCGGCCGCCCTCCAGCCACCTCAAGGTCGCGCCGCAGTCGCGCCTCTCGCAATGTGAGTATCAACGCATCAAGACTAACATCACAATATAGGCTGGTCCAACTACCCCGGCGTAGTTGTAAGTAGGCAACTCATTCTAATTCAGCTGGGTCAGGACGAGAGGTGGGGTGGGGATCTGGAGGGGTCGCTCCCCTCCTCACCCCTTGCCCTCGCTCAGCTGAAGTAGCATGAGATGCCCACTTGCACCTACGCCGGGGTAAATGGGCCACCCTGTAGTTTGGGATAGTTAAATATTGCCTGTTAGCTGCGTTAGAAACAACGCCATTTTTTTTCTTCAAGATTTTTTTTTTAACAAATTGGAGAATGTCAACAGTTTTCCTTGCAGTCCGGCGGAGGCGCTCGTCCACGGAGTCGGAGTGCGCGCGGGAGAGCTCGGACGGCCACCTGGAGCTGCGCGAGTTCGGCCGCGACATGACGCCGTCGCCGACCTTCGAGGAGCAGGGCAACAAGCCCAAGCTCATCTCCAAGATGGGCAAGCGGAACATCAAGGCGCAGGTGAGTGCCCCGCCGGCCCCGCCCGGCCCAGCGAGTAGCGATAGTGTCGCCTGCTGTAGGACTCTTGGCCGTCTGCTGCTGCTGCTGCTGCTGCGGGGCGGGGCCTGCGAGGAGTAGCCCGGACCGCGTGCTTTGGAATAGAGACGCGGGCGTGGCGCCGTAGAGCTTACCTGAACCAGTCCGCCCCGCCCCGCCCGGCGGAGAGCGTAGAGCGGAGAGGGAGAGAGAGAGATCAGACAACTAAATTGAGTCAAATCCTCGCACTCCCTCTCTTGCTGCGCTTGCTCCCTATTTCTCTGTCCCTCTGTACCTTTTCCACCCTCATTCATCCCCCGCCCCCTCTCTCTCGCTCTTTCTCTATGTCTCGGTCTCTCGCTATCCGTGTGTCGCTCTCTCTCTCTCTCTCTCTCTCTCTCTCTCTCTCTCTCTCTCTCTCTCTCTCTCTCGCTCGCTCGCTCGCTCGCTCTCTCTCGATCTCCCACCCCTCTCCCTCGCTCCACTAGCTAGCTAGGTAATCACCGCCCCGCGCGCTGCAGTTGCAGTTCGAATGCAGTGGACCTAGGTCGCCGCCCCGCCCCGCCCCACCCCACCCCGCCCCGGCTGCGGTTGGTTTTACCTGCCCAAGCCCCACACTAACAAAATGGTGGTGCTTGTTTAACGTCACATATGCCATCGCTAGTACACATAGCTCGTTCAGGTAGCTCAGGTAGACAGTAGTTTCCAGAAGGGTAGAGTTAGACTCGCGTAGTTGTAGGCGAGGAGTGTAGAGTCCGTATTGCCTGCACCCAGGACACCAGCAGCTGTATCTGTTTCACTCCAAGGGCCACTCCGATTCATCAGTTTAACAGACAAAGATTCGGGGATTAGCCTACTTTCATTCCCATAGAACGACTTTAAAATTCTACGCGAGTAAAAACTAAGTCATTTTGACAAGTGTTTTGGTCTCTCGTCAGCATATGAGCCGCGAGGTAAATGAAGAGTATGAAAGTGAGGCGCATGCAGACATGCGGCCGCATGCGGCGCCTTGTTCTGTACCGCCGCCCTGCCCTGCCCAGCTTCCACCTCTGCTGGCCCAGGCTGGGCGGGGCGGGGCGGGGTGGGGCGCGGCCTTACAGCGTGTTATCTCTGTCAATAAAGCGCTGCCCCCAGGCACTGGCGGGGCGGGGCGGGGCGGGGCGGGGTGGGGTGAAGGGGCCCGCAGGGCACAGGGCTGGGCAGAGCGGCCCCGAGGGCCCACTTGGAACCCGTACCGCTGCTCTGCTACCGGGCCGTGCCAGGCCCCGCCCCGCTCTGCCAGCCGGCTGTTAACGTATGCTTCGGAAATTTTTGAGCTCTCTTGCGGGGCGGGGCGGGGCGGGGCGGGGCACGGCGTGGGCGGCGCTTTCGACCCCCTGCTGACTATGGTACTGTTGACTTTGCTCGTCGGGGGCTGTAACGTGGGATCTGGGCCGAGCGCCGGGGCGGGGCGGGGCGGGAAGGGAAGGGAAGGGCATACGCACACGTCATGCTGCCGCCCGCGCCCCGCCCCGCCCCGCCCCGCCCCGCCTGGCCCCGCCACGCACGCGGGCTGCAGTCCTTTCATTTCCTGCTCCCTTGAAGCCCTGCTGCCCCGCCCCTTTTCTCCCCCACCCCTTTCCCTTGCGTCATACAGCTCTCTTTCTCTGTCCCCCCGCCGTCTCCACGCCCCCCGTCGCCCCTTCTCTTCCTCCATACCCTCTCGCTTCATTTTGGCTCCGGCGGCATTCTAAGTCCTAGACACACACCCCCCCTCCTCTCTCTGTCGCCAACCCCCCCCGCCCCGCCCCGCCCCGCCCTGCCCTGCCCTCAGGTGTCTCCCGAGGAAGCTAACAACTGACTTCCCCAGACAGTACAGTAGTCATCCTGTCCTCCTTATTCGGCCGCCGCCGCCCCGGTACGCCCCGCCCAGCCCCGCCCCGCCCCGCCCCGCCCCGCCCCGCCCCGCCCCACCCGGCTCGTCCGTCGGCCTGGGTGCACCCTTCCCCAGGGATAATGGGACAGGCGACAGCTCAGCAAGTGCCTCGGGTGAACCCGTCAGGGAAAGCAGAACACACCTCGGGCGGCCCGCTGTCCTGTCCCTCCCTGTCCCCAGAGCAAACCCCCATATATATGATTACTGCCCTCTCCGGACTGGATGGGCCCGGCCGGCTGGACGCTGTCCGGCTGTCCCCGTGTCCGTTTGTCCGCCCGCCGTCCCCCACCTCTTGCTTTTCGCACTTCTCTTGCTGCGCTGTTGCTTCATGTGGAGGCCTTTTCCGTCACGCTTTACATATTTGATTATCTTGAATGAGGCCAGTTCCGTTTGTTCATTACCGTGTCTCTCTGGGTTGCGCAGGTCAAACGTTTCCGTCGTGTAGACTCGAAGAACTCCAAAGACTCTGGACAAACACGGGTAATTTTTTTTTTTGTCTTAACCGACGTGCTCTGAATTTTTATGAAACACAATGTTTTGAATTTTTCTCGGGGGTTGGGAGTAACTGCCGGACATCCACATTTGCTGTTTTCCCTTCAGTTCAGTGAGCGAGGGTCCCAAACTGCGCAGCAGTAGTGTTAATGAAACCAGGAATGTATTGATGCCCTCTTTGGAAACCCACTAAACAACTTTGCAGAATGTTTTTAGTCTTTCGCCCCATAGAGAATGAGGCTTAGTTTGCGCCAAAAGGTATCATAGTCATAACCGTAGTAATTAAAATTCGGCTTAGTTGATGTTTGGACAATAATATGCACTACAATTTGCACCAAACAAAAAATTTGTACATACATAGTAGTAGACCTTAGACGAAAACAAGTGGTGTACTCGAAGAAGGAATGTGGATGGTCGCTTGGCGTGCATGGCGCTCCCTCACTCAGGCCGGTGTGCCTGCAGGCTCGCGACCTGACCGCGTGTCTCGGCTCGTCCCGCAGGTGAAGCGCTTCCGCATGGAGACCAAGGCCGCCAAGACGCTGGGCATCATCGTGGGCGGCTTCATCTGCTGCTGGATGCCCTTCTTCACCATGTACCTGGTGCGCGCCTTCTGCCCCGAGTGCATCAACCCCACCGTCTTCTCCGTCCTCTTCTGGCTCGGCTACTGCAACTCGGCCATCAACCCCTGCATCTACGCGCTCTTCTCCAACGACTTCCGCTTCGCCTTCAAGCGCATCATCTGCAGGTGTGTGGAACATGGCTGGAGAGTTCACGCGGGAAAATTGTCCTTAGAAGAGTGTCTTAAAACTTACGTATTGAGAAGGTTGTAATTACAAGCACTACGTATCGACTTGTAATTTCCCGTCGTCCAAGAGTGGGCTGTCGTAAATTTGAAACAAATTACCGGAAGTAAATTTAAATTTAAAAAAATATATATTGTAAATCTACTCATTGTGAAAAATAGTAGTAGGCTTACGGGAAAATTTTCCACGAAATGCAGTTGTAAAATTACAATTGCAAATCATAAAACTACAAGCACTACACATCGGCTTGAAAATCATTCACGAGCTGAAAAGGTCCGTTGTAAATTTACAACATATTTCGTGAATCGCAATTTACAAAATTTATCGTAAATCTACAAAGATATTTTCCACAGTGCTTGGATATTTTTCCCTGCTCACAACGCGTATGCTAATTGTCATATCTTCTCTGCTCGCCGAAGGAAGCCACATCCAAAGTGTCGAATCATCATTCTCTATCTATTCAAGCTTCCCAAAACTTTTTGTTATGTTGAAGCTTTATTTTGAGGACAGAGGAAATAACTGGGCGCTCCATTCTTGCAGATGCCTGTGCGGCGCCAGCGGCCGCAAGAGCAGCCAGCGCAGCAACCAGACGCGGCGCGGCTCGGACGGCTCGCAGCTGGGCGTGCGGGGCGCCAACGCCATGGTCCACCTGCACCCGCCCTCCAGCTACGCGTCGCACAGCGGCGGGGGCGGCGGCGCTGGGGGCGGCACCGCCAGCCTGCTGGGGGCGGGCGCGGAGGCGGGCGCGGGGCCGTGCGCGGGCGGGGGCGGCGGGGGCGGTGGCGCCGGCGCCGGGGACCACCACCTGCCTCACTGCGCGCAGCACCCGGCCAACGCCAGCCGCGCGTACGGGCTGCTCGCGGGCGACGACAGCGACCTCAACAACGGCTCCGACTCCAGATGACAAAAGAGGAGGCGAACTGACTTCCGCTAGGTCAGCTGTCCGTCCGGCCGGGGTAAAGTGCTGCGCCGCCGAGAGAGACGCGGGGCAGGGGGGCGGGGTGGGGCGGGGGAGTGGGGGGCTGGGTCTCCTTCTCGACTCCTGAAGTGCCTTGTGATGGAGCAGCAGCCCACTCCTGCCCACGTGTGTGTGTGTGTGTCTGTCTGTATAGGGTGTGTGTGTGTGTGTGTGTGTGTGTGTGTGTGTGTGTGTGTGTGTGTGTGTGTGTACGCGCGCACTCGCGTGAATTGGAGTAGCTGGGTTTGTGTGGGTGAATGTGCGGCGGTTATGAATGAGACATGTGGCGTCTGCGTGTGTAAATAGTAATTGTGTCAATTGGAATGATTTGAGCGTGTGTTCATGTTTGGGCCGTGCAAGCGGGCGTGTGTGTGTGTGTGCGCGTGTGTGCGTGTGCGCGTGTGCGTGAGACTGGGCTTTCGCTAACGCGAAGGTCTTGATTGTGGTCTAATTTTCCAAATGATGTAAGTTATTTGTAAATACGAAGTAGATTCTACGAGTTTTCATACGAGTGAAGACTGTGGAGCTGCACATAGCTGTTCCTAATACTATACGATAACCTTTTTTTTAATGGCCAAACCCTCTTGAGGCTGAGTGCGAATGAAGACTATTTTATTTGTATTTCTTCAAAGATTATTTACAAGTCCCTAATTTAACAAATTGCCTTGAGGGTAGGATTGATGCTATCCTCATGTTCTATCCATTTGGTGTCAGCATTATCTGCACCCAAGGCCAGTGTAAATATACAATTGTGAACCCCCTGCCAAATTGTACAAAGTAAATGCTAGAGTTTATTTTTGAATGCAGTACCCTTTGACCTCCCTTTGAACAAATACAAGAGCTTTAGTGATTATTTGTGTTTTGTGTTTCTTTTAATTTTATGGATGGTCACAGAAATGCCCTCTAACCCGGCTTATTTGTTCTTTTAGAATACTCTTGACAATTCTGTAAAAATGACGTCCATATTGCAGCTAATTAGCTGCGCATAGTTAAATCCCTTTATGTCTGAGGGACACGCTGACGAATGTTTTCCCGTTGTTTAGCCTGACTGAGCCTAGAGCAAACTTTGCTAAGGCCAGTTTATCTGGATACTCTTATTGTAAGGGCCTATACTCTAGAATTTTACACAAAATGTACTTTCCAGTTGACACACGGGGATATGTGATTAGGTAGGAACCCCGACCCGTGCGAGTGTCTCGATGACGGTATGTATCTCTCAGTGAACTGGTGACTGAAGTAAGTTTTCATATAAAAGTAATTTTTTTTCAAAAACACACAAAAAAATATTTTCTGGATGAAAGTCCACAAAGGAAGACGATACGCTTAGCTGCAGTAGAGAATGTTTCTCCCTTAAGATCGAGCACTATTTAGTGCTCGTGGGTGAGACTAGTTACATGTGTGTCTGTGTGCTTATTTGTGTGTATGATCTTTTATGTAAGTGTCTTCACCGAAAAGATGAATAAATTGAATCAGAGAACTTAGAGCTAGTGGTTCGATATGCCAAGAAGCATTCCCATTTAAACTCTCGCTATAGAAATGCTACTGAATACATTTCAAATTATAAAGAAAGTTGTGAAAGTATATTTGGTGCTTATTATGTTCAAATACAACAGTAAGCAATTGCACGGAAAAGCACGAAAATTCCCCTTTGCACACTAGGAATGTTCCTTCTCATTTCTGCCAGACATATAAACCCTGGTGACCTGAAGTGCCCATTAAAACAGCGAAAGGATGAGCTTGAGAGGATGCCAGACATTGATTTTGAGCCCTGGCGGGAGCCGACCTACACCATCACAAAGATCATGTCGTAAAAACTATTGTAGTAATTTATTTTGATTGTACACAAACGTCATTTTGGACTTAACAATAACGTCTTGTAAAAGGTTGCACCGAAATCGTTGTGATGCGAAATGGCTTGCTGGCTTGTTTCCTTTCTTGTTTCTGTTGTTCCTTCCGTCATCCACGCGACGATGTTGTTCCCGTTGTCTCCATCATCATCATCATCATCACGATCTCTATCTCTCTCTGGTCCACGTTTCTCTGTCTCTCTCTCCTCTCCCACGGTGTTGCTGTCAGTCGGGATCCCGCCGGTGCGGTCCGGTCCGCTTACTCAGCGCCACCACCGGAGCACAGGGCCTCGATGAGGGTGGCGGTGGCGACGTTGCCTTCGTCGTCGACGCCCAACGCCTCGTAGACGGTGTCGAGGTCGTCGTTGTTGAAGGGGTCGTCACCCTCGGTGGTCAGCCTCTTGCGGAGCCTGATTTAAAAAACAAAACAAGCACAAACACATTTGTTAGCGGCTAAAAACATTCATTTTTTTTTAAATAGCTAATTTTTTAAAAAGTTTGTTGAAGAATAGTGGTGGGGAAGTGATGTTCCCGACAGTGATTTTAGCAGGCGCGGTTTCAAGTCCGGTTGACGGGAGTGGCGATGTGGCACCGGTTGCCTACATATAGGTTTTTTCATCACATATTGCCTACCTATCAGGCGGAATTTAGACCTGGCGGGGGAGGTGCGATCGCCCCATACGCGCCTGATTTTGAGAGGCACAGGAGGCAAACTTTAGTGAGCTGCCTACACTAGGCAACATGCACGCGCCTCTGCTAGAGTGAAATGCAGCCCGCTTCACTCTATGTATTCATGCCGACAATGTTTCTCCGCGCGGTGTTGTGTTAGGCCCCCCCTTGCCCGCCCGCTGGCTGGGACCCCTCTCTTTTCCTCCAGACGAAAGTAGGTCGCTACTCGGGCGTGAAGTCAGCCACGCTTAACTTAACTAACTCGACTTTGAACGCGAGCGTAAATTTTGGGGAGGTGGCAAGAAATATGAGTACGGGCGCGGAGGAGGGGGGGAGCAGGAGGGGGGGTGGGGGAGGGGGGAGAAACACCGCCAGCGCCACCACTCACACTCACCCCCGACAGCAGCGCCCGCGGCGGCCACCGCGCCGCAGCGCGCTGCAAGACTCCCTCAAGTGGAGGGAACTAACATATGTTACCTGACCAAAGTTGTTGGCCGGCTGAACTTCCTCCGCAGAGCGCAGCACCTCCTTCTCGAGTTGAGCAGAGTGTTGTCAGGGGGCCGTCCGTAAATTACGTCACAAAACCGAAGCAACCGACCAGCGGGGGGCGGTTTGAGAGGGGGGAGGGGGGCTGGCTAGCGGGGGGCGAGGTGTACTCGCCGTTTGTTACGCTCCACACGCTTTGGTTTCGGCGCCGCTTCGTTGTTTTATGGTAATTTCTACGCCTTCCTCCACAGCGGTGCGCGGGCGAGTAACGTCGGCGCGGCGCGGCGCGCCCGCGGCCCAGGATGCCCGTAGCTAAAAAGACTTGTTACCGCGCCCGTGGCGAAGTTCGTGGCTTGAGGGCGGTAAAAATACTGTGTAAAAGACGCGGCCCCCGCCGGGGTTTGATTTTAGTCACGCGCGTGACTGCACGCATCGTCACACCTTGCGGGCTAACTGGGTGGGTGCCCTGGACAGGCCAGGCGTGCGCAATCACGGAAACGCGCCGGAGAACGAAAACAGAAAACGGCGAGCGTGCCGTGGTCGCCGGCACTCTGTGCCCCCGCCCCGCCCCGCCCGTGGAGTGGCTGCAGCGCAGCCCTGCCGAGCTCTGGGCCGTGGCCCGCCACCATTCGCCCGACCCTGACGGCCGGCAGTTTTTCTTCCGGGTCCCTCAAAGGGCCGACCTTTTAAAACTCCCCCGGCGCGGGGGCGTGGCGGGGCGGGGCGGGGCGGGGGCCACTCTGCTTTGCCTGCACTCTTTCGAATGAAGCGCGTTAATTTCTCAAACGCCTTTTCCGTGCCTTACCTATCCATCGCCCACCACCACTCCGCGCCCGTGAGCTGTGTGCTCCCCCGCCCCGCCCTTCACCAGCGCTTTTTTACGGCTTTTATTTTGTCCGCTATTTTTTTGTTGTAGTTGTTGTTGTCCGGGTGGACGCTGGTGGTGGTCGCGTCAAGGCTGGCGCTTGGCGTTGTTTGCAGGGGATAGTGTGGTTCGTGCCACTCTGCCCGGCCCGGCCCGCCCCCGCCCTAGCACGCCCCGCCACGCCCCGCCACGCCCCGCCACGCCCCGCCACGCCCCGCCACGCCCCGCCACGCCCCGCCACGCCCCGCCACGGACGAGGACGAAGGGTTCCCGTTCCGTTCTGTTTGACCGCGACGGTGTGGAGGCTGCGCGCGCGCTGCTGCATTCCTCCGTTCGGCACGCCCCGCCCCGCCCCACCCCACCGCGCCCCGCCCCACCGCGCCCCGCCCCGCCCCGCCCCACCCCGCCCCACCACACCCTACCACTCGCCATTCCACGGCAACCACGCTGCCCCTGCAATACCGCGGCGGGGCGGGGCGGAGCCGGACTCATGTGCCCGCGGGTACGGGTGGATACTCACAGCTCAAGGTCCACCTTGCCGTTCCTGTCGAAGGAGGAGATGGCGTTCTTGACGGTCTGGTCGTCGTAGGCGTCTGTTGACAGTGGAGAGCGGACCATCAGTACAACCCTCACAAGTGGACGCGCGGGGCCTTGGAGCTAGGGATGGGAACATCACGCTTATATCGGCAGCCGTTTCTGTCTCAACAGCATCCACTCACTGGCATAAATCCTGCACCCAAGTGTCCTCTCCCTCTCCGGGCGAGAATCTGGATTCGAGGGTTTGCAGTGTACGGAGGGCAGGCAAATGAATGACCATAACGTCCCGTACTTTTGCCTTACTTTTTTCTGGCAACGGTATCGGGGGTGAGTGGAAGAGAAAGAGAGACAAGAACGACCACTAGGGCTGTCGATAAAACCCCAATGTTCCTATCCCATCCCAAGGTCTGTCGGCGAGGCGACACTCACCGCCGGACATGTGGGCGGCGAACATGCCGAGGAGGTTGACGAGGTTGATGGGGCCGTCGGCCTCGGAGAGCATCTCGTTGAGCTCCTTGTCGGTGGTGGGCCTGCCGACCCAGTCGAAGGTCTGGCGGAGGTCGTCCTTGCCGAGCACGCCGTCCTTGTCGTAGTCCATCATCTGGAAGCCCTGCTTGAAGGCGGCCAGCTCGGACTCGGGGAAGGCGGAGAAGACGTTGGACGCGGAGCGCTTCGCCTTCTTCTTGGTGGAGCCGGACTTCTTGGACATCTTGGATTAGTTTCTGCAGAGAGAGACACGGAATCGGTTAATGAGGACCCCGATAAGTGCCGCGCCGCGGGGAGGGGGGCGCCTCCGCGCGGGCTACACTGTAAAGCATCAGGGTACGACTGCAGTTTGACCCGCATACTATTGGCATTCATTCTGTGTGGGGATTTTTTAACGCCACCCAGTCCCGTCCGGGTGACTAATTACAAATTGCGGATTAATACTTTTTCAGGGGCGAAGGAACGTCGAAATAAATTTGTGGTGTCTATTTGTATTTTTTCCACAATAAAGTTTGAAAAGCGCTCTGCCGAGGTTTTTCTTTGTGTTCGCACACCGCACGCCGGATGACAAATAATCGGGTGCCAAAAAAAAAATAAAAAAAAAATAACGCGGATGGGTTGTAATGAAAGTGTTCAGGGGAGGGGAGAGTGGAGAGAACGGCCGGAAATGAAAGGGATTCTGACGGATGAGGAGGGTGTTCGGCGGGAAAAAAAGGGTTTGGGGTTGGGGTCGCTTCGACAACAACAGGTCAGTCGCCTGGAGCGGTCGCGATTTTATTGTCCCCGCTAGCCCTCGCTCCCAGGCCGGCCCAGCGTCCGCCCGGACCGAGCCCGACCAAAACTGGCGCAGCTGTCCTGTCCACTCCTTTCAATCCGGCCCCCCTTTCTAGTGCCCGCCCCGCCCCGCCCCGCCCCGCCCCGCCACGCCTCCCCTCCCCCTCCTGCTATGTGCGGCGGCCGCGTCTTGCGGAGCGCGCCGCACAGACCACACCGCCCTGCTTCTCCAGACACCTGATACCCACCGCCGCTCGACCGCGGTACCGAAATAACTGAGCACCCCACCGCCCCCTCCCCTCCCCTTCCCCTTCCCCTTCCCCGACCGCACGCACACGAAGGCTCCCACCGTTTTCCCCCCTTCCCCCACTCCCATGACTCTCACGCCCCGCTTCTACCACTCCTCCCCCCACCCCCCCCTACTCGCCCCCCCCCACCTTGCGTCTCCCAGACGCCTACCCCTTCCCCGCAGCTCGAAAGCATTGAAAATAGTGCGACCCACATTTGGCCAGGGCCCACGCAAGCGGCTCCCGGGCTCGGGTCCAGAAGTCACCGCCACCCCCCTGCCCCTATCCTCCCTCTCCGCCCCCCTCCCCCCTTTTTCCTCTCTCGTCCTCGCGGTCCAGAGGCGCACGGTGACCGAAAAGAAACGGCGTTGCGACGGGGCGGGACGTAGTCCAGGGCCAGGCCATAGGGGGCCGCACCGCGTGGTCCAAGGGCTTTGAATGCCAGGCCAAGCGACCCCGTATGAATGGGATGGGTGGGGGAGGGGAATATCGCACCGCCCCGCCCCTACCCGCCCCTACCCACCCCTACCCGCCCCTGCCCCTGCCCCACCCCCGCCCCGCCCACGCGTGGTAGCAGACTCGACTCGAGCAGCGGCACAAAAAGGAGAGATAACAAAATGTCGCATAGCTTTCTCTCGTCCTTAATGCTTTTTTTCTGCTGGCATTCCTCTGCTCTCACGGTGAACGGGCAATGTTCCGTCTCCTTCGAAGGGACGCCGCTCAGCCGCATGAGTTTCACAGAACGGCACGACAAGTCGCCTCCCTTCAACTTCCACCGACTAGAACTTTGAAATAACGTTCCACGCAGCTGACCCAGGACGCGCCCCGCCCCGCCCCGCCCCGGGCCTGGGGCCCGGCTGCGCCGCGGGGGCGGGGCGGGGCGGGGCCCCGTCCCGACCTCTCCCCCACCCCCTCCCCACCCGCGACGCCCCAAACGAGGAGAACGCCTGGCATGAAATTTGATCTTGAATGAAAAGGCAGGGCGCGCCGGCACTCCCTGCCAGCCTGACATAGACGCGGAGGGAGGACGGGGAGGAAAAAAGGAAAGGCTGTGACCTCATCGCCTTCTACCGTCTGCCTTGGCCTCCTCCCCGCCCGGCCCGGCCCGGCCCGCGCCGACCGTCGGCCAGCCCTGATCCCCGATCCCTCCAGCCCTGACAGGCGAGGGGGCGGGGCGGGGAGCCTTCCGCTGCTGCGCGTGCGTGCGCCGCAGTGCCCTGCCCCTGCTCCAGCCCCTGCCCCTGCTCCTGCCCCTTCTCCAGCCCCTGCTCCTGCCCCTTCTCCAGCCCCTACTCCTGCTCTTATCCACATCCGGCCGGCAAAACGGAAAGAAGCGGAATGGAGAGTACACAGCGCGGGGCGAACCGGAGCTGGGCCGCGCCGGGCCGGACTTGGGTAGCGGGGATTTCGGAAAGCCTGCTGCGGCTGCGCTTCGAGTCCAACAGGTCGCCTCGCCTCGCCTCGGCGTCCGGCGGTCCTGCCGGGCCGGGGCCGGGGCCGGGGCCGGGGCCGGGGCCGGGGCCGGGGCCGGGGCCGGGGCCGGGTCGGGTCGGGTCGGCCCGGGCCAGGCCTCAGCACGCGCGCCGTGGTCGCCACGCCCTCGCGTGGCCGCGGCCAGCGCCGCAAAGAGGAAGTCCGGAGCCGGGCAGAGAAAAGACTCTTTGCCCGGCCGGCGGCGCCCGGCCCGGCCCACCCGGAGTACTTCACTACTCATAATTATAATTTTCAGAGACGCGCGTCTTGCTGCCGCCTCCGCTCCGCCTTGTTCCGCCTCGCCGCCTCGCAGTGGTAGTCCAACTTGGGCGCGGTCGGGCGGAGCGGCGGGGGCCCTGCACCGCCCGCCCGCCTCGCCTCGCCTCTCGTCCGATTCCCGGAGGGAGATAGCAGAGACGGGGCCGGGTGGAGCTAGCGGGCTGCTAGGTCCGGGCGGGGCCGGGCCACGCCGGGCAGCCCATCGGGAGATAACGGGCCATCGGGGGCTGGGGTAGCGACGCCCGGACGGGGCGGGGCGGGGCACGCCCTCACCAGGAGGGGCAGGCCTCGGCTGGGCCCTGGGCCGCAGGTTATCACGGTTATCACTGGTATCACTGGCGGTGGCTCGTCCCGGGCCGGGCTTGCACGACTCACTGCACAATGCACACTCACACACTCGACTTGCTCGACCTGCTGCAGGTGCAGGGCAGGTGGCCTCACCCGCGCGCGAATCAGAACCGGGCGAGAAGAGAAAAGAGAGGAGCACTCAGTTACCTAGGGAACTCGGTAGACGGAACCTTCCTCGCTGACGCGTACCAGCAGAATCCGCGGCTTTGGGTGCGGCCGTCTGGTTTTCTGTGTCCCCCCTGACCCCGGGGGCGCCCCCGGCCCCCCGCGGGTGCCGCCCCCACCGCCCCCGCCCCCCGCGCCCTGCGCCGCCGGGCTCATCCCCACCAGCCGCCGCGGCCTGCCTGACCATAATTTGGAGGTGTGTTGCAGGGCTGCTCCTTCGCCCCTTGCCCCCGGCCCCTTTCCCCCCTCCCGCCCCCCCCCCCCTAACCCCCGGGCGCCGCCCCCACTCCCTGGGAACCGCGGGCCGCGCAGACGAGACTATTTCTGCCTCCCGGGCAGCGCCGCGGCGTGCGAGCGAGAGGGCTGAGGGAGAGCGAGCCCCGTCCCGTTCCCACGTGCTCTGTCCTCCTCGCACGCACAATGCCTATCGCTGTCCCCCTCTCTCTTGCATCTCTAGTCTCTCTCTCTCCCCCCCCCCCTCTTCCCCCCTCTCCCCCTCTCTCCCTCTCCCGCCCAGCCCGGGACACACGCGGGTGCGGGGGTGGGGAGGCTGCCGTGGGGAGGAAGTGAAAAGAATTTGGGAGGCGTAGGCCGATCAGTGACCTCCGCACTACCGTCAGGAATGTGTGTTGTTCTGTTATATATCGTGCAAATCGGGTAGGCAACCCCCTACTCTCGTGCATACCGGGCCAGTATCACCCCGGTGCTGGCGCCTGACGGTACCAGTCCGGTAGGCAACCCCTTTTCTTTCGTGCACTTCGGGCCAGTATCGCCCCAGCGCTGCTGGCACCTGACGGTACCACTCGGGTAGGCAACCCCCTTACACTCGTGTATGCCGGGCTAGTATCACCCCGGCGCTCGGCGCCTATCGCTGGTCATGTAATTCATTTTGACAGGAGTGGCTCGCAAGCGCTACAGATCACAACCGCTACAGGTCACAAGCGCTACAGCTCGCTAACGCTACGGGTCGCAAGCGCTACGAGTCACAAGCGCTACAGCTCGGTAGCGCTACGGGTCACAAGCGCTACAGCGAGAATCCGCGCGTTAGGCGGAGCCGAGCCGAGCCGAGCTAAACCTTGAAAAATTACGCACGTGGCGTGAAAACATGGAAAATTTTTGCGACAGTAAACCTCCCGAAGGAGGTTGCGGTTCCCGCCAGGCACAGGGCTTTTACCCCCCGTGGCAGCCAACTACTTCGGTGTTCTTATGGGAACCGGTGCTTTTCTGGCCGCGATCCTGTCGCGCAATTCGACAGATTTGATCCCCGTACTGTCAGATTTAGTCGTACGGTGGTTAACCGAACTGCCCTGTCCCCAGAGCATGGAATAGCTATTTTTGGAGCCAGATTCTAGGACTTATGACCCCACGACCGACCACCAGTCGTGGGCACGGGACGGAACTTCCTGGCAACCCGCTGTCGCTACCAGTGAAGAACCTACCTGGGTTTGAACCAGGCCCCATGTGCCGAGTCTCACAGACACCCCACGGCTTTCGCGGCACCACTAGACCACTAGACCGTCGGCTATTCCACGAGGAGGTCGGTTGAAATGGGGGCTTGAATTCCACTCTCCAAATTGTTGTCCTCAGAAAAATTAATTTTTTTGGTAAGATTCGAACCTCCGTCCTGCGACTCTCCGAGCGGACACTATGCCGGCACGGCTACGACGCCACGGTACCAGATGCCGGACCACTAGGAGTCATGCTGCGCGAAAAGCCACAGTCACCGAAGAAACGAACTCGGTGTCATGAGTGCGCCTGCTCTCCGGTCAGTGCGGGGCCGGCCGCGTAGCGTCATTGGTATCGTCGCTGCTCATAGCACTGGGCGGGAAGTGGTTCAAAAACCGCGTAAGTTTTTTTCTTTTTTTTTCGGACCAAGTGCTCTTTCCAGCTATACCGTCCTTGTGACTTGGGCAACTGCAAAAAAGGCACTGAAAAGAGCACTTGGTCTAAACAAAAAAAAAATTAACAAGAAAAAAAAATTACGAGATTTTTGAACCACTGCCCACCTAGTGCTATAAGCAGCGTCGATACCAATGACGCTACGCGGCCGGCCCAGCCCAGCACTGACCGGAGAGCAGGCGCACTCATGACACCGGGTTCGTTCCTTCGGTGACTGTGGCTTCTCGCGCAGCATGACTCCTAGTGGTCCGGCATCTGGTACCGTGGCGTCGTAGCCGTGCCGGCATAGTGTCCGCTCGGAGAGTCGCAGGACGGAGGTTCGAATCTTACCAAAAAAATTAATTTTTCTGAGGACAACAATTTGGAGAGTGGAATTCAAGCCCCCCATTTCAACCGACCTCCCTCGTGGAATAGCCGACGGTCTAGTGGTCTAGTGGTGCCGCGAAAGCCGTGGGGTGTCTGTGAGACTCGGCACATGGGGCCTGGTTCAAACCCAGGTAGGTTCTTCACTGGTAGCGACAGCGGGTTGCCAGGAAGTTCCGTCCCGTGCCCACGACTGGTGGTCGGTCGTGGGGTCATAAGTCCTAGAATCTGGCTCCAAAAATAGCTATTCCATGCTCTGGGGACAGGGCAGTTCGGTTAACCACCGTACGACTAAATCTGACAGTACGGGGATCAAATCTGTCGAATTGCGCGACAGGATCGCGGCCAGAAAAGCACCGGTTCCCATAAGAACACCGAAGTAGTTGGCTGCCACGGGGTGTAAAAGCCCTGTGCCTGGCGGGAACCGCAACCTCCTTCGGGAGGTTTACTGTCGCAAAAATTTTCCATGTTTTCACGCCACGTGCGTAATTTTTCAAGGTTTAGCTCGGCTCGGCTCGGCTCCGCCTAACGCGCGGATTCTCGCTGTAGCGCTTGTGACCCGTAGCGCTACCGAGCTGTAGCGCTTGTGACTCGTAGCGCTTGCGACCCGTAGCGTTAGCGAGCTGTAGCGCTTGTGACCTGTACTGCATTTTGACTGGAGCTGTTTCTTGTCCGAAAACCTCGGAATTTTATAGTATTAGCTATAGCAAGCCTTCGCAACATCAGCTTTGGTTATTGTCGGGAGAAAATTTTTTTCTCTTCTTTTAATCCTTTGAGCTTTCTAAATCAGGTTTTGGTCTATTTTACGACAGGAGTAACGTTATAGGAATTATATTTTTGATGGGACTTCCTCCTGAATTCAATTGGAGATCTATGTACATTCCGGAAGTTTCCATGGAGGACATATAAAGGGTTGAAACACATGAAGTAAGATAATGTTTGGTTGGAACGATGGAGTTTATTTCGTTACAATATCGTAATACACTTGTGGCCACTTTGGTTGTTCTGGCCACACTCTCCCACTCTCACATATCCTCTCTCTCTCATTCTCTTTCTCTCTTTCACGTCTCCTCTCTCTGTGTTCAGTCGTCCGCCTTGCCCAACAGCATGTCCAGCAGCTTGCCGCAGTCGATGCGCTTGCCCTTGTCGTCGAAGTAGAACGCTTCGTAGGCGTCCTTGACCTCCTTGAGCGTGAATTTGTCGCACCAGGTCATGAGCCAGTGCTTGAGGCTGGGCAGAAGGAACAACGCGTGAATGGCGATTAAAACGCTTTAAAACATCGGGTAACTGGAAACATTTGCGAGGCGGAGCGCCCCGACGAAAGTGTGATATGAAATGGAGAAGGGAGTCACACCGGGAAACTTACTTGTCGGCGTCGATCCAGCCGTCAGGGTCTGAGAAACAGACGAAAGCCTGGATCACGGTGTCGTCGTCGTCGTCCTGAGTGCCAGCGCCCGCTGCGAACAGAGCCCCGTCCCGCGTCAACATAACGGCAAAGAACCATATCACGGCGCACCGCACGCCAAACCCGCTCGCGACTCGCTAAGTAGTCGGGGCAGCGGGCGTAAGTACAATCAAAGTCCACAAACTAACGCCCGGCTCGGCTAACGTCTCCGCTATCTCAGCTCCGTGACTGTGAGTGGCAGCAGCTACCGCCTGGAGCCAAGGGGATCCGAATCACTTGAAACGACCCTCGCCCCGCGCCCCGCGCGTGCGCCGCCCCGACACAAGTCAAGTTTTATCTCTTGCAAATACGTCAGGCGCACTGCGGCGGTGCAGGGGCAGCCGGCCCGGTGCGGCCCAGGGCACGGCCCAGTCACGTCTAACGGCACGTCTAACGGCACGTCTAATGGCACGTCTAACGGCACGTCTAACGGCACGTCTAACGGCACGTCTAACGGCACGCGTCTAACGGCACTTCTAGCGGCACGTCTAACGGCACGTCTAACGGTACGTCCAATGACACGTCCAACGGCACGTCTAACGTTAGTCTAACGGCACGTCTAACGTCATGTCTATCGATCGCGCGAGCCGAGTCTGGTGGAGGCCGTCCCGCCCCGCCCCGCCCCGCCACACCACGCGCCCCGCAGCGGCATCTGCAACTCGCAAATCCTTTTATCGACGGGCCGCTTCCTGATCGCACACCCGCCCGCGTGCCCCCCCCCCCTTCTCTCGGGTCAGTGCAGCAGCAGACTCACAAAGAAGAGAAACTTTTTCCCGCCTCTCTTTCGCGATGCATACGGATAGCAGGGGATTTGAACCCGCGCCTCACCCGTGCCTATCGCTATAACTGTTACTCACACGACTGCTGCTTGTTGGCGAACAGCATGAGGAACTGCGTGAAGGTGCAGGGCAGCTGCTCGCCCTCGTCCGTCTGGGGGATCTCGGCCAGCATCTCGTCCAGCTCCTTCTCCGAGACGATCTTGCCCACCATGTCGAAGGTGGCGCGCAGGTCGTTCTTGCCCAGGACGCCGTCCTTGTCCAGGTCCATCAGCGCGAACGCCTGGAACGGAACGCCCCAGGTCGCGGTGAGATGGGAGGGAGAAAAAAAAATGTGGCGGCGATTCTCATACTTGCAGGTGTGTGCATTTCCATTCACACACTTGGACTTTCCTAGAAGATTTCAAACCTTTTTTTTTCTTTTCGTGTGGAAATGGAAATTCACACTTCAACAAGTGTGCGTCATTCACACATTTGAGTATGTATCGCAGAGGAGGCAGCACCAGCACCGCCTTGACAGCGACCGTCCTCCCTCTCAGGGAGCTCCGCACCGAGATAAACGGAGAGGATCTCGTGCGCTAGCAATCAGTTGCGATAATTACCTCCTTATATTCTGCCACTTGACTGTTGGTAAAAAGCGAAAAGACATCGGAGCCGGCGCGGGAGCTGCGTCGCTTTTTGGAAGAGCTCTTGGACGAGGGCCTCTTGATTGGTTCCGGTTCTGGGGGCGCCGCTGGTTCCGCGGGGGCGGCCGCTGGGGGTGGGGTCTTTTCCTTCTGTGAATCTCCCTTTGCCTTCTTCTTCTTCTTCTTGTCGGTTTTTTCAGACTGCACGACGAAACAGAGAGACAAAACAGAGGCGTTAACAGAGAGAGAGAGAGAGAGAGAGAGAGAGAGAGAGAGAGAGAGAGAGAGAGAGAGAGAGAGAGAGAGAGCGGGGAAATGGGGAGCTAGAGAATGGTAGCGAAGACTTAGTGGGAGTCAGAGACAATATAGCGGATAGACAAATACCAACACCCCCAAAAAATCTGTTCTTCGCAGAAGAAATGCTCTTGCAGTGTGCAGAAAACATTTACTTATTAGCGCAAGGGAATTTTACTTGGTTCAATGCAATTATGCGATTGAGCTAAGCGCACGCTCTTTAACAAGAATGGGCTTTTTTGGGGGGGTGAAAAACGGGTTGGGAATCGTTCTTGTCCCCAAACTGACCTTCAGACAAGGCGTTCGGCAGGCCGGCGACGAGAGCGAACTTCAATAAAGGCGCAGTGCGAGGCGGGGCGAGGCGAGGCGGGGCGAGGCGAGGCGGTACGCTTAGGAATCGCCTCCCTCCTGGGCCCGGGCCCGGGGGCGCGCGACGCGTCTGCCAGGCCTCATCAGTAGCCATCTTGTCCGGCACTTTGATCCCGACGTCCGGTTTGGAACGCAGGATGGCAGCATATCACATCACCCCTGTGAGCCCCGCCACGCCCCGCCACGCCCCGCCACGCCCCGCCACGCCCCGCCACGCCTGGTACACGCGCGCTGCACAACACATTGCAGGTTTGATGACGCATCGCGTTCGACCTGCTGCTGCCCGCCTAGGTCACCCGCCCCGCTCCGCCCCGCCCCGCCCCGCCCCCCCCCCCCCCACCTTACCCCGCCCCGCCACTCCCCGGGCCAACGCCTGTCTCGAGACGCTCGCGCCGCGGCAGCGCCGCCCCATCACATTCAGGCCGATCTAAACATAGTGCCGTGCCCCACAGTGCCCCGCCCCGCCCCGCCTCGCCCCGCCCCGCCCCGCCTCGCCCCGCCCCGCTGGTACTTCGCCTCTCCCAGCCCCTGTCTACACTGCTGACCCGTTAAGCGTATGCGCACAGCAGCACGGCGCACGGCCCTCCGTCCTGCACCGCGACCCGACTGTCTGTCTGCCAAAGGTCACGAACGCTCTCTGTCCTGGCCTGGGGCCTGGAGGGTCGTGCGGACCACAGCGCTGCGGTCAAGGACTCCACGCCAGGCCAGGGAGGATGTGACTGCTCCTTTAGGTAGCCTGTAGAGGAGGCCGCCGAGGGGAGGGCCTGGTCCAGGAGAATTCCAGGGAGTCTCCTCCAGGCTCCTCCAGGGGGCGTGAGGGCCCTCCGCCGCAGCAACGTCCCCCATGGCCAGCGAGAGGAGGCCAGGTCGGGCGGGTCGGGTCGGGTCGGGCCGGGTCGGGGGGAGGAGGGCGCGGACTCGAACTTGTGGACATTGCAGGCAAGTTGTGTGCGGTGAGCGGTCGGTGTACCGGGCCGGGCCGGGCCGGGCTGGGGGTGTGTTCCGGGCGGTTGGGCGTGGCGCGGCACCCGGGCCACGCCCGCCCCGCCCCGCCCCGCCCCGCTCCGGTGAGGGGGTGAGGTGCGGGCGTTCCAGGCTGGCCTGCAGGACAGGGCGGGGGTCGCAGACTCAGTGCTGCTAGAAAAGTAGGCAATAAAGAGCGCAAACACAGTAGACTAAAGCGGGCTGCATCTGCGCATGCCTACTAGGCAACATACACACACCTCTGCCACGGTATGGCCTCGTACGCAGGCGCAGATGCAGCCCGCTTTACTCCACTGTCTGGGCTCTTTATTGCCTATTTTTCTGGCAGCACTGTCTCAGACACACGTGTTGCCAGCAGATAAGTAGGCAAAAACTTCTAACGATACACCTGTGTAAAGCGGGCGGTATCAACGCCTGCCTACCATGCAAACTCTAACTACATGTTAGTTTACATTGCCTAGTAGGCAGGCGTTGATACCGCCCGCCTCACACAGGTGTATCGCAGGCAAGTATTTTGCCTAGTTATCTGGCAACGCTGGTCAGACAGCCCATCGCAGCTCAGGGCGGCCTCAGGGCGGCACGCCGCAGGCAGGCACGGCCCTGCTCACATACCGCGGCCCTCAGCCTGTGCCGGTCTCGAGCTCTCTGGGCCAATTTTATCCCCTGCGCTGCGGTTCCCCCCCCCCTCCCCACCCCCAACGCGCCCCGGGTTAGGGGGGGAGGGACGGGTCTAGGAGGTTAGGGAAGAGAGGGGGGGCATTTGGCTGCTGCCACCACCATTGTCGACGGGTCCCTCCCGCTCCTGCCCCCGCTGGCCTGACGACGTGCTGGCTGAGGTCCCCGGCCCCCGGCTCCTGAGGCCCCCACGAGAGCACGGGGCGGGGCGGGGCGGGGCGGGGCGGGGTCGGGTGGGGCTCGAGGCAGTAGTGCCGGTTCGGCTCCGTGTCGAGACCCCCAGAGGAATTGTTAGAGCAGCGCGTCAGCGGATCCGCATGGGGCAAAATTATCTGCATCTCCGGTACCGCGGGGACCGCAGGCCCTCCTGTACAGTAGCTGCCCCGCCTCGCCCCGCCCCGCCCCGCCCCGGCCCGCCGGCTATACCGCAGTGCGTTAGTTACAACTTCTACGACTCGGCCAGCACCGACCTTCCCCTCTCCCTCTTCCCCTCCTCCAGGGCCCCCACCCCCACCCCCTTCCTCCCCTGCTCCTGCCCTCTGCACCCTCCCGGGGCCCCCGGGCCGCGCCTATGGCTTTCTACTGCGCCGCGGAGAGGAAACGGAAAACAAAGCCATGACCCGGCTCGGCCCCCGCCCCGCCCCGGCCTAGGGGCACAGTGCTACCTTCCACCCCTCCACCCGCCCCGCCCCCGCCGATAGTCTGCTAGCAACTGACAGCACACCGCTATGCTGTCAATGCAATCCGGAAGGAAATGTGCAGGGGAGGGGAGGGGGGGAGGGGCGGGGAAAGAGAATCACACGGGGGGAGGGGAAGAAAGGGGTGCTGCATTCCGAAATGTCCAGAACGCCCCCAGCCTGCCCCGCCCCGCCCCGCCCCCCCCCCCCCCCCCCCGCCCCGCCCCGCCCCGCCCCGCCCCGCCCCGCCCCGCCCTGTCCATGTCCGTCCCTCCCCTGCCGCTGCCGCCAGCTGCTGCTTGGAATCCCGCCCGTGATTTAAGATTCGGCCCGCAGGGTGGAGACAGTCGTAAGATTGTGGAGAGGGAGAGAGGTGGGTAACAAGGGATAACAGTGGTGGCCACCCGGGCCAGCCCTGGGCCTCACGGCGGCCCTCCTCACACAGCTCTAGCGTTCACTCGACCCGCCCCGCCCGCCGCCCGCCGCGCCGCGGCCGGAAAGGAAAGGTTTTATTCCTCATGTACACGCGTTTGGTCGCAGCAGTGGTTCCCATCAGAGGGGCGGGCCGGGCGGCGGAGTTGACAGCCGGGCCGGGTGTTGCCATGGATGTGCGAGGGAGGGGGAAAAACTGGGCGATCGATTGGAATCGATCAGCGAGAGTAACCAGTGGTAACCAGCGCCGGTCCGGCCCGCACTTGTGCGAATTATAATCGGAGGGATCGGGGCGGGGCGGGGCGGGGCGGGGCGGGGCGGGGGCTGGCTACAGTGCTGCGCGGTGCCGTGCGGAGAGTCACTTGATGTAACGGGATCTTGGCAGGCGGCCAAACAAGGGGAGGAAGCCATGAAAAGCGCGTGGGTAGAAAGTAAGAGGAGTTGAGAGGGGCAGCGGGGCGCGGAGGGGGGGTAGAGGAGGAGGAGGGGGGGGGGGAGGGGAAGGCCAAGGCGGGACAGACGGACTGAGATGGAAATAAGCGGACCGGACCAGGGGTTGATAGCTTTTGCGCAGCTTGGAGGAGGCGCCAGGCGCTGCGGAGGGCTGCCTTGTTCCTGGGTGGTGGCTGGCAGAGAGCCACCTCATCACATATTGAAGTCCGGTGGAAGGGGGCACTGTACTTACTGATATTGCGTAATGCTAATGTAATGTTCCTCTCGCAGTGCTGCGTCTTTCCTACATCTCTCTTTAGTTTTGTAGAGAAATTCGACATGAATTTTTAAGACTTGAATTCTATACCGAAATATGGTGCTGGCTTTGAGAGCCAAAGACCTCATTTTCGCGGCCATCATAGGCCTCTATTAGACGTCTATGGTAGCTATCAGACGGCTATGCATCTATCCATAGACCTCTTTTCCCTATCTATGAGACGTCTATTTTCTATTAGGGTTAAGACTTTTTTTAACATACTCGCACCTCGCGCACTTGCAGCGAAGCTGGAGAACGAGGAGCTTAATAGTTGAGGCGTGGTGGCGCTCGGCTCGGCTCGGCTCGGTGCTGCTGCCCTGCCCGACAAGGGCAGCGAAAGTTCGTAAATTCCGTCACGAAACGGTTCGTAGGAGCTGAGCTGGGTGGCGGTGGGCGCGGCGGGCGGGGGCGGGTGCGTCGGGTGGGGCGGGGCGGGGGCGGTGCTCACTCCCTCCCTCCCGCCCCTTGAGAAAACACGTGAATACTCTGCGTTCTCAAAGACTCCCGCGGTCGCGCGCCTGGGGTATGCCCAGCCCGGCCCGGCCAGGCCCGCGGCTGCGGCTATGGCGCGCGGACCTACCGAGTTTGAACCGCGGCGCGCCTGTGACTCCCGCAAAGCCAAACCCAAGTGCGGCGCATACTTCTCTTTTTAAACACTTTGTAATTTAGAAATAAATTCCAAACATACACGATAAAAACTGCGTAGCGCCAGTCCAAATCCAAATATAAAATAATAAAAAATTACCCTAATTTTGCCCTTGAGAAAGCACAATACAATCACTATATGCGCTGTGAAGCCCTCTGGATTCTCATGAGTCGCAGAGGCATCCAATCGCGGTTGCCTACCAGTGAATAACCCCTGCCGCATCGCATGCACGAGTATGGGTGGGTTGCCTACTCGTGTGGTCCGTAAGTCGCCACGGTTACTTACGGTAGGCAAACCCGCCCTCCACTCTGTATGCGGTACGTACAGTGTTCCTCCTTGAAAATCGGAATCAATCCTTGGGGCAGTGGTCTCTGTAGAAAGCAGCGCCGTAGGGACTGGAGGCCAGCCCGTCCCGTCCCTCCCCGTCGCGTTGCAGCCCCCTGGCGACACAGGGCGGGTCCGGTACTCACCATGGTGTTGGTGTTGGTGGTGTTTGAGTTGCTCCGGCCGGGTAGGTTGTCTTCGGCCCACTGAGGAGGCAGGGACGGCGCCCCGCCCAGTTAACAGCTCGGCACGCGCACCGCGGTGCCTCCCCTCCGCCCCCCGGCCCCGCGGCCCCGCGGCCCCCCGCCGCCCCTCTGCAGGTCCAGCCCACCAATCAGACTCTTTGCAATCGGCTGTACAGGCCGGGCGAAGAGTGGCAGTCCGCGTATCGACTGCAGTGCGGGTCGGCGCGGGGCCGCGGGGCCGCCGGCGCCGAGGGGTACGGCGGCGAGGCCTTTGACGGCGCTCTCGCTGTCCCGGACCACCCCGTGTCCCGGGCTGCAAGCATTCCTGCGCGGCCACGGTGTCGTCGGTTTCCTGCCGACGCTGTACCGGAGGTGGGGAGGGGGCAGGCGGCGCCCCTGTGTACCCGCCCCCCTACCCCCCGCCGTCGCCCCCCGCGGCGCCGCCCCCCGCCGTCGACCAGATTCCAGGGCGTCTTTTCCTGGCGGCGGGGTGACGGGGTCGCCACGACGTCTGCTGCCCTGCCAACACCTCGGATCACGGCGCGGCGCGACGTGAGCAGAGGGGATGCGGCCAACAACACAGGGGCTTATACGGCGTGAATGCGCAGCGCGAGAATCAAGTACGATAAAATTAATGTTGGCACGCGTCCGTGCAAGTGGACTTTGTACATATGGTGACTAAGCATCAGGTCTGTTTTGATCTCCATTCCCTCCCATGGCTGGGATACTGTATCGGGAATAAACATTTTCCCTAATAAAAACCCCGGATTCCGTGCGAACCTACCCTCGGGGGTTGATGTAGGGGTACATAAGAGGCCCCCTGAAAAACCCCCGTCATTTTGGAGCAATTTTTTTTTTTCAACCGAAAATCGTAAAACTGCAAAGGCTATAGCCTTTGCGTTTTTGCGATTTTCGGCCGAGAAAAATTTGTCTCCGATTTCGACCAAACTCACAGGTTATCTTCCTCTGGGTCCAAAAAACACAAAGCAAGTCCAAGAAGCCACGTGCCTGTTTGTGGCCACAAAGTTGTGGCTACAACAGGTGCCTCAACAGATAGCTTATTCCGAACCGACTATTGAGGATGAGGAGGTCAGCTAACAGGGAAGGAAAGCCGCGCTGGTTGAACGTCGCGCCGGCCGGCCTCACGACGCTCACGCCTGGGCCAGAACTTGTGAGGAAAAGTAAAGGATTGGAAGCAGTGGGAGCGGGGAGGGAAAGGGAAGTCGCAGTGGTTGAACGTGCCGCGCCGCCACGCTGTCGCATCACCCTCAAGCCGGGTTTACAGCGAAGAAATGCACAGCGCCGGCTGAGGTGAGGTGGGCGTGGAGGCATCCAGTACGACTCCGTAGGTGAGTGGGTTGCCTACCGTCACGGCGGCCGGCGGCAGCGTTGACTCCTGGCCGCTCGCCGCTCCGCTCGCCGATCCGATCGTCTGTCGGAGCAAGGCGCACTTGTGGTGGCGTTGTTGTTTTTGGTAAGTGGAAACATGATATTTCAGTATTTCAGTTGAAATGGCTTTAATAGTATTTTCTTATGGGAAGTTGTACTAAAACTGTTTGAGGGAGTTAACTATGTGGTGCAGTTTCCCGATAAATTGATTGGGGAAATGGTATAATTTAAAGTTGTGAGGTGGAAGGTTATGTTGTCTCTTTTGACATTTTATTTCAAACTTGTCGTGATGGACGCCTGCAAATGAACACCCAGTACTGTTTGTTGGTTTTTCGATAAATTTATTTTTGAAACTTTGCTGTGGTCTGTCCAATCGTGATTGAAGATCGTAATTAATTGTCTGTTGTTGACTTTCAAGTGTGTCTGGGGGAGAAGTCTTGTATGGGTGTTTGTCATGAGTAAAGTTATAAAATGAGTGCTGATTGAAAGAGTTCCATTTTCGCTGTCTTGTTAGGAATGAAGAGAATAATGATTTTTCAGTATTAGCATAAATAAAGAAAAGGTTGATATGAGTTAAAGAATCAAAAACTTGAGCTTTGCGTGAAGAGGGGTAAAATAGTGAATAGTTACATATCGGTAGAATATTGGTTTATGATTGGAATATTGTTTGTTTGTTTAGTTGAGAGCATGCTGAAGTATGTGTTAATCATATGTGTTAAATCATGTGACAGTATGATGGGGTCGGGCAATTATTTGAGTAGTTTACATGTTGCTGCAAACTTGAAAATGAGTGGATTGGAAGTGATTGGTCAGTTATTGCACAGAATAAGGTTCGAGTCAGGGGAGGTGAGGGTGTCTATACTGAAAGCAGGCATAGATGGACCCTGGAATAGCACAGGCTCTTATACATAAGGACGAGAGATATAGTTTGGCTGGTTGTTAAATGCAGCTTGTTGAATAGGGGATATGGGAAGGTTGCGTTGAAGCTTGTTTGAGAGGAGCTCTGTATGGCAGAATAATGCTAGGAAAGTGGCCAAGTTTAAAGCAAGTTCAGGATGGCAGCCTCTTTGTCGTCCATATTGACTTTGTCATATAAAGGGTTGTTTTGAAATTGAATTGGTTATCCATTTTCAAGGTGACATAATGTTGTCAAGCCATTGTGCCTGATTGTCGATTTGTTGTGATAGGAAATGGCAGGGGAAACTCGTGAAACAGTTGATATAGTATTTTTTGGGAAGTGCTTGTAGAATTGGATATTTGTAATATTGTTTCCATTCACTAATTGCTGTGACGTGGAGTTGAGGAGCTTGAGGCTTTAACAACCCATTGGACAGTCGTTAATTTTTTCCATGCTGATCTGTGAGAGGAAATTGTACGTATGTCACAATAATTCATAGAGAAAAGTCAAGGGCTGGGTTCTGTGTAGATTTGTAAACATTGTTGATAGTTTGATCTGAAGCTTTACAGGCTACAGCTCTCTCTGGTCTTTGTTAAATTCCCGCGCCCGTTTTCTAAATTTGACATGTTTGCGTTTCAGAGCTCGTACCGGCCCTTCAGTGATCTGTCGTATGAAGCCCTCCCGAGAAGGGAATGTCTTGGTTCACGGAGTATCGCCGTGACGTTCAGTGTGGTTGAGCAGCATGAGCAGGCTTGGCATTGGTCATCGGTGCGCGGGAGTGGTGGAGTATCTCTGGCGCTGAAGGAAGGCGAGTATAGACAGGTATAGATTCTTTGGGCCGGGTCGTCCGCTAGGTGGCGCTCGACCCGGACGCTCATCTTATATGCGCGGTGTGTGCCCACAGAGGATCTCCTATATTGTTAATTCTCGGGGGGGATCCCCGAGACGGTGGGGGGGTTGCGGGTGGGGGACATACTTAAATACACGCGCACTTTTTATCGCTTGAATTTTTATTGTGATACTTTCTCATCCACAGGGTTGGCTCTCCCAGTTCCACAACTCTTCTCCTTCCAGGCTGATGGGGAGGGGCCTCCACGTGGTGCATCTTGTTAGCGAGATGGATCAAGCCTTGAGGAGCTGCGTCAAAACCTGAAGAGAAATCAAGCAAGATGAAACATCAGGGTGAGAAAGATGACTTGGATTTTATTTCAAATATTAGAAATAATATTTATAAAACTTACAATTGTTTTCTTCTTGTCAGGTCTGTTGGCTCACTTATTTTCTTCAAGATGATTCTTTTCTTTGAGATTTGCCGATCAACATTCAAGTCATGGAAGCCAGACGGCAGTAAACATCATGTGCGAAACCATACACTGCTTCACAAGGGGATCAAGAACGCTGCTTGAAAAACCTGGGTCAGAAGAGAATATTGTACGTTTAAAAAGAAATTATTTCAACACTTTAAAATATAAACTCAGTTTCAATTTGTACCTCATCAAATCCACCAATCCCAACCAAGCCGCTTCCTCATCGAAGAACCTCTCACATTATGCGTGTGAAATAAAACAAAGAAATGTTGTAAGGTTATTTTAAATCTTCTTCCCTTCTCCTTTGCTGTCAAAGATGTTGCTCGAGGAGCAGGTCCTGTCCTTCCAGGTAGTCGTAGGCACCTAGAACATAGAAATTTCAAAAAAAGTGAGTTGGTGTCACAGTGGTTACCACTCAAGTGAAGTCAAGTTAAGTAATATGGGGACGAGCAGAGCTCTGTCAAATCACCGTCCCAGCCTGGGACCCCCAGGAAGACCGAATCAACTAGGACAGCATTTAGCAGAGCTCTGGGGGGACCCTTTATCCTCTGGGTGAGAGCCGTCTGGTGCCGAGTTTAGACTCTAGCTGGCAAAGAGTATTTGCTTTAACCATAGCAACCATGGGGTTGTTTAACCACAACAACCAGGGGGCGACACGGCCTCGCCAGGCCACCTACAGTGTGGAAAACAACCAAACTGCAGGATTTTTTTCACCCACATCCCAGCCCTCGGGGAAGCTACAAGAGATGTTATTAATTTGCAACTTTTAATAGCCAACAAAGTCTGGCCAGCAAAAAGCTTATGAGAGCAAAATAAAAAATAGGCTACGCAAAATGACTTTAAACAAGAAAAAAAATTTAAAAGCTCACAGGCATGAGCAATAGGCACCCCTATCAGGAGCCTCAAAAATTACATCAGCGGTAATTGCTGTGACACCAACTCAGTGATTGCTCACCTTGCAGATTTGCATTTTGCATTTTCTCCTGACGAGCAGTAGCCAGTGGATCCTGGGATCCTGGGGCGCCAAGTGAGCAGGGGCCAGGATAATAGTCCTGCCAAGGAAGAAGTAGAATACTAATTATTACAATTTTAGAAAGTTTGTCAATTATTTCACATAAAATAAAAGACTAAAGCAAATTTAGTTCTTCCGCAATTCCTAACAAATTTTTATTTTAACAATGGGCTCCTAATACTGTCTCAACAAGTAATGGGTACGCTTAGAGCCAAACAAAAAAGAATTCTCTTTAACCACCACAAATTCCATAACATTACTGACAAAAAACATCTATTGAAAACTTCTTCTCCAAACTAAAGTGGTAAATATATTCAAACAAAAGAATTAACAGAAAACCAGCAAATTTTGAGGAAATATAAATGTTGCAGCACTGACTTGTAGAACATGTCTTCTAATTTCCATTTGAGTTTGAGAAATACAAGTAAGAGGACTCTTTGATGACTTTCAGAGTATTTCACGATTTTGTAATGCAGGCTTGAAACACATCACTTACAAAATCAACATAACCTAACCCAGAGAGGAACAAATTTACATGCGATATCTTAATCATATAAGAACGATATCCGACATACAACAGTGTCAATTCAACAAGCCCACTAAAAAAAAATTGAACAGGAAGAGACTATTACGGCACAAAACCAACACTTTTCCGAAGGAAATTTAATGTTGTAACTTACCCTGAAAACAGACACCAGCGGCGGGCACCATCAACAAGAACAACAACAACACAAACAACAACACAGCAGAAGAGGTTTGCTGTTTGCTGTCTCAGGAAAAATGCATTTTCTCGCTGAAAACCCCGGTTTTTTGGTTCAATCAACACTCGGGAAGTGATCAGGGGGTACACTAGAGTCCCCCTGCACAACCCCCTTCATTTTGGAGAAAAAAATATTTCGACGGAAAATCGTAAAAATGCAAAGGCTATAGCCTTTGCGTTTTTGCGATTTTCGGGCGAAAAAAAATTGTCTCCGATTTCGACCAAACTCACAGGGTACCTTCTTCTGGGGCTAAAACACATGTAGCAAGTCCAAGCAGCCCGATTCCGTGCTTGGTTTGGGAGATATACGCTTCGGCGGAGGCACTTCCCTCGGCAAAGCTGTCGCATTTCTTCGCCGAAAACTCCGGTGGCGCGATAGGGCTCACGACATACGTCGTAATTTAATCTTGGTTTTTCTCAAAATTATGCTTACATACTTGAAAAAAACCTCTATTACTGATTCATTAGTACCCAAAATGCCACAGTTTGGTTATAATATTATACCTGTATGTATTACCATTTCTCAGGGGAAAGTGTGAACTAAATTACACATTACCGAGCACAATACTCGTTCTTCCACCTCTACTAGAGTAGTAGAGAGGGGTGAGGTAAAGAACGAGTAAAAAGAAAAATGGAGAGGAAGAAAGAAAGTATTTATGTATTTATTTATATTTTGGGTGGTCAGGTTTGACCGAGTTGTATTTCAATTGACATCTCTTCATCTTCATTTTGAAAACAAGAAAATAGAAAACAACAATGTCCTACATTCATGCGTGTTTGCAAAAAAAATAATGTTATTAATATAAACAGAGACTGACTCCTAATAATTTACAGCAACTATTGGCTAGGCACCAAAAAAATGGCTTTTACTGCTTATTCATATCTCTCATGCAAAGCACAGTAGCTCATGTTTTAAAGGCACTTTTATACATGACATTAGTCTAATAAGAAGCATATCACAAGTTGAGGAGTAATACTTAATGGCAACTGTTGGTAACAGTAATGAGAAAACACTTGACAGTGCTGATCTAATGAGTTAATAAACACCTACACAATAGAACTACTGAATAATACTGTGAACGAAACATTTCCTTCAAGTCTAATTTTTACCGGTACTCATTGAAAATGTTTCTTTCTTTCTACTAAGCATGTGCTGGCTGTAATTGACTGAAATTCTTTGGTCTACCACAGTATTATCAAAAACAAAATTACAATGTACATTCATTTAAAAAGTTCAACTTTCCTTTGGTGCGTTTCATCTCACCTATCTGGAATCACAAAAGACTAGTGGGTGTTTAATCCTTTAAAATCCTTGATATAGAATGGCTTCAACTTATTACTCAGCACATTCACAATTAATAACTTATTGCCCTTCTTAATACTTATTTTATTGTTAAACTAATCCTGCCTTTACCTAAATTACAAAAGATCACAGTGCAAACAACCAGACTGAGGGATGAGAAAATCTAGACTTTACGAAGCACCAGTTCTGTTTCAATTTTCACATTTAATGTATCTTGTTTTCATTTAAAGTAATTCCTAGATAAATTTATGTTACTCCAATTTATGGCACCTTTACAAAGTAAAACAAAATATGAACTATTGTTCATGGTTAAAAACTTAGAAAATACAGTAGTGCCAAAACATTAACAATAGGATTAAGTGTTTGTAAGCCAAATGATACATGTATAATAAAAATGGCATGTCACTTATATAAAATACAATTTAAAAAAAAAAAATTAAAACCAGTGCTACTAGATGTTCTGATAACAAAAAATCAATTTCACAGGCCCCCAGAATAGAAAGTTATACAAAATTCTATGTTCTTTGGTTATCTTAAAGCATAAGGTAACACTAGCAGAAAATGAATTGATTACCGAAATTGCGATCACAACAGGTGTAATATTAAGACAACTCTCCCATTGCTCAAATTAAATAATACTAGAATGACATCAACACTTATCTTCTTTCAAAAATTCTGAAGGTTTGAAAAGAATATTGATTACCCCATTAAACATTTTGTATTCAATGAAAAAATAAGACTTAAATTAAGTTTCAAAAACATAGCAACAAGCATGCAGCATGCAGTAGTTTTGAGATAGGATTCATCTGAAGCCACTTCATGGAAAGGTGTTGCTGCTGTTCACTATTTTGGTGGATTACATGTACATGATACATAAATCATCTTAGCAAATAATTTTGAATTGAATAGGATACCTGAATCATCTTAGCAAATAATTTTGAATTGAAAAGGTTTACCATTAGACCACAAGGGTTCCTTAACAAATGAATGAGCTGAATAAATTTTCTTCACTTACATTCTAAAAATGCAATTATTTAAGGTAATTTTGAGGCATTTGTTCTGTTGTTCTTAAGATGCGTTAAAACTTCAGAACAGCTATAGTGACATGTCAAATACAAATACATGTTTAAAAGAATTTCTGCAGAGGGTAGTACAAACTTTATGCTACGCATAAAATATCCACTTGCGAGCAGCATATTGCTGGAAGACGCAAGCATTTTCGATTTGTTTTTGACCTTAAAGTGGGACAGCAAGGAACACCTTTCCTTGGTAATTTTCAGAGAGCTATAAGCTTTGTATTGCAATTTTTCCACCGTTCTTCTAATAAATTATTTTCCTCTGAGTGTAATTTTGAGGGTACTGTTGCTGGAAGGAGACTTGGTGTTCCTACAGCCTTTAGTTTCCTTGGATCCAAGTTTGCTCCTAGATGTTGCATTCCTACAAGGCAAAGGATAAATTGAGTAATTTAAAACATTTATAAACACAAAAGGAGAAAATATTTTTTTTTTAAATCCCCCTTAATACCTTTTGCTAGTTTGGAGAATGGAGACAAAACAATATCTTTTGCTGTCGATGCACTTGGACTAGTAATTGCCTGGGATAGTGTGTCACTGATAGTTTTCAAGGAGGTTTCACTCTTTGACACACTGATGTTAGGATTGGTTGATAATTTATCAAGACATTCTGTCCCAGAAGTCAAGGAATTCACTAAAGCCTGTTCAGGAGGAGGTCGTTCCGTCACCTCACCGGATGAATGAGAATGGTGTTTGTGAAGCACAAGACTACTTGGTGGGACCAGTTTGGTATCTGGTCCCTGCGAACTTTCTTTCGTTGCTTGTAATTTAAAATCATCTTGGGCAATAGGTGCTACTTTGGTGAGAACTAAGTTGCTAACATCTAATGTCAAATCTGTGCGAGAATGCATAAGAGGGTATTTTCGCAAGTGGTGAGTGGCAGATGTATCTTGTTGAACCACCCTTGTGAGAGACACATCATGAATTAAAGGTGCCCGCCCAGTGGTGTTGGCAGCAGAGATATGTAATGCACCCTAAAGATCAAATGAAAGGTCGATGGTTAGCACTATAGAGAAATTGACATATACAGCAATACTGCATCGTATCATTGATTAGTTACCTTTCCATGAGACATGACTATACCAACACTGGCTAAGTGCTTGTCTTTATGCAGCTCTCGCTCTGGTACAACGGACTCACTCAACTCAGCTCCTCTATCATTTTCCAGGGGACTAACTTTTAGTGAGACAATTTGCTGCTCATCCAAGTGATGAGCATTTTCTACAGATTTGGCTTCTATAACCTAAACAAGGAAAATAATTTTTTATGATATGTGAAGGTTTGACTTAATGCCAAAAAAGCTTTCAAAGTTTCTGTTTTGACATAATCTTACTTGCTTGTCTGCTGTATGTCCATCTTGACGTGAATTCTGAGAACGAGAATTAAGATTTTGACCAAGACGGTTGAGTTTAGTGAACTGACTGGTCATGTTGGATAATGCTTTACTGCCTAGAATTCAAATAAAAAGTAGTTTTCACATATAAGTAATGCTTGAACAAATCCTTTGGGCAGAAAAGAATACCTACCAACACTTTTCAAAGTTGTAAGTTGTGTTTCAGATACATTTCTAGTCATGGTAGGAATGGAAGCAACATCAAGGTATGAGCTTAATAATCCGCTTGGTTTGCGATTGGGATCACCAGCAACTATTCGGGATTTCATTTTTTCCAAGGGCCGCCCTGAACTTGTAGGAACAGACGAAACACCAGCAATTTCTAGTGCCACTATGAATGTTTCAAACACTGCCTTCAAAGACTCTGTAACCATCATAAAGCACAAGTTAGATTTGCACTATATTATTTTTTCCTGAAATAACCTTTAAGAAAAATAGACAGATACTCACCAATCATTTCTTCTTGAGATTTAATTTCAACAGCAACATTATTGAAAAAACGAATGTGAGCAGATCTGAACATATGGAAATACCCTGGCTGGCAATCAACTGAGTAATGAAGGCGTAAGCAGTGATGTAAGCTGCGTGAAGATTGTTTAAACAAGGAACCTGAGGTACTCAGCTCTGCAGTTCCCTGTTCTAGCCATGTAATGTCTTTTAGTAACACTTGTTGATATTTAGTGACCCTGTCCATCTGTTCATCATAGCTGAAAATTAAGAGTTATGAGTTTTACATGATTCATAGAAAAAGTGAAAAACATGAAAGATGATGTAATAGAAACTGCAGGGAAAATTAAATAGAACTTACTCAGCAACATAATAAGAATCTCTTGTCAGAATCAATATAGTGTCCATCTCTGTTTCTGTTGGATCACCGGTCCTGCAGATAAAAATACATAGTTACCAACTAACAAAAGCAGCAAAGCAATAGGGAAGGTTAAAGTATAGATGTGGACTTAAAGCATGTTCAAATTAATCTGCCAGGATACTAACACAGGATCAGCATCAATAAGACCCCATGCTCCAAGAACCATGCTGGAGTCACTGATAAGCATCTTCTTGCAATCTTCAATCAGAAGTTTCACATGTTCTGCTGTGTTTCCACTCTCTTCCTCTTCTCCAGCCTTTTCTGATGAGAACTCTTCTTCAGACACTGGATTTCCTACAGAATAAACAAAAGGAAAAAAATTATAGATTTCAGAACAAAACATCACTGTAGAGTATCTGCATTTACTGTAGACATACCAAGCATAAAATCAATTGTAGCCTGCCGGTATACATCTTTAAAGCGATTCAGATAGTACCTGTACACAACAATCAAGGCAATAATAAAATTCGTTAGAAATAACATTTCTTAGATCAGTATTAGCCTTCCAAAAGGGTAGCAAAATCAAACTCAACCAGAACCTTTATGGGGGAGATAAGCACTAAATACCCCTAGTGTGTAGTGTTGCCAGGAGAATCTGCAATAAGTATTACAAACACGTAAAAGTGGAGCGTGCTGCATCTATGCCTGCCTAACTAGTGCTAAGTTGTATGCATGCAGCCCACTTCACTCCAATGTGTTAAGGCTACTTGCTGCCTACTTTCCTGGCAACACTGCTGGTGTTGCTCATGGTGATGATATAACATGTAAATTTTAAAATGTTAAATCAGCAAGATACAAGATAAAAATATTATATCTACATGTGACATGTAATTTGAACAATACTACCAAAACCAACCAGCCCCACCACATACATCTGTGAATTCTATAGAACAACAACTTTCTAATGAAATCAAGAACATGAAAGACACAATCTTAACAGACAAAAGTAATAAACTGATATCTTTGTTTGGTAATGTATTACAGGAAAACGTACAAATGATCTGCCACCCATGTTATATGTAAAAACAAGAAACACACTAAACACAAGTACATCAACAACATTAAACACATTTTTAGTAGGTCATATTTTGTTATTAAAGCCAATGTTATTGGTGGGGTTCTCATGTCAGTGGCACCAACCTGGCCACGTGGAATGTTGCAGTAGCCCCTCTAATTTCAGGGGCATTGGCTAAGTCGTGAGAAAGAGAGGGGGTTAGAGCTGCATCAAGTAATGCTGTTTCATGTAATTCTTCAGCAAGCCTGTTCAGCAAGTCTATAGACTCTACTGACACAGACTGGCCTTGCATTAAGTCTATTCCTGCTTGTCGATACGAATCACAAAAATGCTGAAGAAAATATCTGCAGTAAAAGTGACATATTGGTGGTCTAGTTTAGAACAATTTCAATTTGAAAAATGCTCTTCACTGTGGCTATAGAAATAAAATGTTCCCGCTTTCTTATCTGGAAACTGAAGTTGTTAGGAAAGAAATTTACCTGTTGGCTGAATTCATTCCATCTTTCATCATGCCTGTCAGCTTTCGCTCTCCAGTCCTTGTATAGTCACCCTTAAAAAAAAAAAAAAATTGGTGCGTATATTAAAAGTTTATTAAAGAATATATTGAAACAGAAACTAATAAGCTGCTCATACCTTTAGAGCATTAGTTCCGGCATATTGTTTACTAATTATGTCTCCATTGTTTGCCCAAAGCTGCTGGAACATTGACCTTAGAGTTAAGGGCATTGTCCCTTCTGGTGGAATTAAACCAAGTTTGTAGAGTTGTATCTCCATGGCAGCCTTAGCTAAGGCAGTCTGCAAAATAAAACATAAACTTCATTGTTTTTCAAATATCTTAATTTAAAAAATTAGATATACTAGAAATCATACTATACGCACCTGCACTACATTTGTTCTATCAAGACAATCAATGCAATTCACTCTGAAAACACCCTTTTGGCTGCAAATCAAACCCTCTTTATCTCTCCAACAGTAGCCCATATCTCTAAGTACCTCCACTAAACTTTCTACTAAAAGAGACACATTCTCAAAATGCATTCCTCGACTGCAATGTTAAATTAATGTATATTTGTAATGAAACCGTACACTATGAGTCCAAGAAAACCAATTTCAAAGAAATAGGTAGATTGCTTTGGGTAGTTACTAAAACTTACCAATACTCATGGAAATCAAAAGTAGCATATGTTAGTTGTGGTGAGTTATACAAAAGAATGTGATCAGTGTATGCATCCCAGATAATGCGCTCTTTTCCACTCTGTTCAACTAAATTGACAACAGTAACTGGACCATAAAGGTCCAGCTCTTCATGAAAATGCTTCTTGAATGCAATTTGATTTTCTGCTTCTCCTAAAATGACAAATAATGTATTAAAAGTGTGCAATTTTATTAAAATGAGCTTGAATAAAAAATAAAAATAAAACACCTTTATCTATACGAGGAGGGGGGCGATATTTATAACCTGGTTGAGACCAAAATACAGGTACAGAGCCGCGCACTTGAACAAAGGAAACTGTGTGACTTTGGTATGATACAATTTGTTCTGTCTCAACATAATTTGCACATTTCCCTTCTTCATCCACCCCACGGCGCTTATATCGTGTGCCAGCACGGAAACGGCTACGCCTTGAAATTAAACCGAGGGTAAAAGTCTGCAACAGAATTAATTTCAATATTTTATATGAAATCTGGTTAGGCCATAGTTTGGAATAAGTTAAGTTTTTTAACGCACTTCATAGCGAGGGTAGTGAGATTCAAAGCCAATTTCAACACGGCATGGTTCTATTTGCACAAACCCTTGAATTACAGGCAAAATCCATGCATCCGCTTCTTTTTTCTATAGAAAAAACAATGATTAAAAGATTTAATGAAATATTATACAACTTAGTAGTAAGAATAAGTCAAAAAGCTGCTTACATTCAGATTTAGAATGTCTTGAAGCATATATTTGTTCCAAAAGAAACGGTCATCAATAGTGTTCAAGTTTATACTCCCATGATTACTTGCAGCTTGCTTGATATTTGATTCCCTTGTGCTTTGACGCTGCATACTATTAGTAATATCTCCAGTAGGGGAGAAGTAAAATGAATCTGTTTCAGTAAATATGCGCACAAGCTCTTCAGTAATCCGTCTTTCAAATTTCTCCCTTTGTTTTGAATCTTGTCGAGAACCTTGCTTCACCTGTGCAAATTTATTGGAAACGGCAGTAAGTAACATATATTCAGGGATAATTTAGTATAAATTTAAATATTTTCCAAATTAACCTGAAGAGCAGCAAGAGCAGCAGCTTGTTGCGTAGTATTTTTTATAGTAGTCCCAGCTGATTTGATTGAGCCCCATGTCTTTCCTAAAACAGCTTTTTGATCAAAAAGGCTAGTACCACTAAAGGGCCCCTTCTTTGGGTCACGCTGCTCTCTATGTTTCCTGAGTAAATCAAAACAGCCTTGTAGAGGAAACAATTTGAGGGAGGGATGGTTTGGAAACATAAATACTCAAGTGATTACCTGCACTGGTCCAAATTGAGATCAGATGGGTCTTCAGTAAGGGACAAAAATGAAACACCTTTGATTTTAAAAACCTGGTGTCCTCCAGGTAAAGTCCCAACTAATGCACATTCTCGAACAAGTAGAAGGCGGTCTTCTGATGACTGGGCTGATATTTTTCCCACGATTCCATATAATATACCCAAACATGAAGGGTCTTCAGCATGGACAAGATCTGAAGCTAGGTACAAGAATGATTATTGCACAAAAGCAAATATATATATTTAAAAAAAAAACTCAAAAACATGTCAGGATTAATCAGATAGAAATTAAGTCTTCAACTCCAAAAAGTCTACAGTGAATGACATTTTTCAGCACTGAGTGAAACAAAGGCTTCTGACTAGAGAGGAAGCAGACAGAGTTAAGTCAGAGATTAACACTAATTTGGGTTGTGGTACAATTGTTGGTTAAATCAGTTAAATTACTGAGTAGTTACACAGACAAGGAGAGAAAGAGCAGTAATAATAACAATAACATTAAACCTGACAGCATGTGGGCGTCTGCATCTTTATACAAAGACCAGAACAATGAAATAATACCTGTTTTAGCGTCGAACTGACCACTTCTTCGGTCCCACCACAAACTATAATTGTCACGAATGAAAATGTAGTATTTGTCAGTACGAAAAAGTTCTATTCCTGGTGGAATATTAGGTTGAGAAGTCATATTAACAAGAAATATTTGTCTGCTTGAATCAAACGTCAAAATAATATTCGCTACAAGGCAAGTGTTTTTTAAACTACAAGGCAGTGATGTTCCACAACAACGCCAACAGAACACATATTTGGAAATCTGGTACTATTTCTACACTTATTGAAAAAGACTTGTAATGCAGCCCCACAGTTTGTTTTAATTTTCGATTAACACATTTAAAATAACAAAACCGCCCAATCATTTCTCCTAAGTAAGAAGATGAAATGATTTAGTTAATGTCGTCATGTTTCGTACCCTGCATGCGCGGGCTCTATCACCAGTTTTAACTTTGGACTAGTGACACAATCCATTAGCGGCCCTATGTCAAAGTCGACGTCGTTGAGGTGGAAACAATCGGAATATATGGCAGATTACTTTACCCCCTTCGCACAAAATCGAGTGGTCTTACCGAGAAATATTTCCCAACATACATCGCTCAATTTCGACATGAATTATAAATGTGCGGTTTGTGGACACGGGCGCGGGTATCGCACGCGGCATGGTGGTACGCGCGTTAGGGGAGGGGCGTTGAAACCCTACCCTTCCGATAGCGATGTATATAATATGCGCGATTGTACGGAGACCGTAGTCAGTCGCTCGCAGGCCCAGCAGCTAGGTACACAGCAGCACTCCACTCAGCGCCATGCAGCACTTCGTGAAGGTGAGATATCCCACCGCGTGACCGGCCCGCCCCGGCCCGGCCCGGCCCGGCCAGGAGCTTGGCGACGACACCCCTGTTGTCGGGAAGCTGTTTGAACCCTGTTACACGACTTGTTGCAGGTACTATCGGCGGGACTGTGCGCCCTGGGTGTGATTCTGTCGCTGGGCGGACGGGCGCTATGCTCCCAGCAGCAGAGCTCAGCCACTTCCTACGCGTACTTCAGCATGGGCCTGCCCGCACCCGCACGCGCGCTGCCTCCGCCGCCTCAGTACGAATACGCCCCCGCCCCCGCACCGGCCAGCAAAGTCCAAGTTGAGGAGGAGGAGGAGGTTGGCGGCGAGTACGGCATCGGGGAGTACGACGACGGCGAGTACGACGGCGGCGAGTACGGCGGCGGCGAGTACGACGGCGGCGAGAACGGTGACATCGAACACGACGTGAGTGGGTAGAACATAAGACCTCGTCCGCGAAATTATTCGGGCGTTGACGCGCTTGGACAAAAAAAAAAGGAATATATTCATGGGGTGAAAGGGTTGTCTAAACCTTTCTAACTACCGTAGCGATGGTCACGTTCGTGGCCCGCTGCTCCCGGCCCCAGCCCCGGTAACGCCACGTCCCCAGGAAGCGTAGCCTAGAGGATCCCAGCGAGATCCGGGAATCCTTCCGGTGCGCCTGGCGCGCCCGCCCCGCCCCGCCCCGCCCCGCCCCGCTCCGCCCCGCCTAGTAGAGCCCAGCCCAGCTCGAGCTAACTCGTCCCCGGCACAGCGCTGATGGTAGAACTCACCCACCCTCCGCGTTGCAGGTGCACCCAAGGTACTCGTTTAAATACGGCGTGGAGGACCACCACACCGGCGACATCAAGGACCAGGCGGAGGAGCGCGACGGCGACGTGGTGAGGGGCGAGTACTCGCTGCTGCAGCCCGACGGCCGGAGGCGCGTCGTGCACTACACGGCTAGCAAGCACGGCGGCTTCAACGCCGTCGTCTCCTACGTCGGACAAGCCGTCCGCCCCGAGGACCACGACCAGAACCTCGACCGGCACCAGTACTATAATAGATAGCTGATAATTTTATATTAAGTCAAGTATATTGTAAATGGGAATGAATATATCATGTTTTAGATATTTCCTTGTGTGTCATTATTTACTCTTTCAGTTAGTAGCTGTTCTGGTCTGAGGGTGTAGACCGCCAACATACGTGTTTACTCGTTTGCAAACATGGTTTCTATTTCTCAGTATTTTTCTAAGCACTTTTCAAAAAAAAAAAAAAAAGCCTACCTTTACTTCTTCCGAAGTGTAAGTAGTTGGTCTTTTGAGTGGTAAGGACAAGAGGCGCAAGTATTATGTTTTATCACAGCGATTTATTGGATGATGGCTATATTTACACAGTGTGGATGAGGGGCGAGGATGAGGTAGTCTTTGGAGTGGAGCAGGCTGGGGGTGCCGGCTGCGCCCTTGCGGGCCTGCGACAACGCCTAGTAGCCGTGGCCATGGCCGTGGACCTCGGGGTGGATGGCGTGGCCGCTGTAGGAGACGATGGCGTTGAAGCCGCCGTGCTTGCTGGCCGTGTAGTGCACGATGCGCTTCCTGCCGTCGGGCTGCAGCAGGGAGTACTCGCCCTTGACCACGTCGCCGTCGCGCTCCTCCTTCTGGTCCTTGTGGTCGCCGGTGTGGTGGTCCTCCACGCCGTACTTGAACTCGTACTTGGGATGCGACTGAAACGCGAGGAATGCACAGATTGTGAAGCGCAGCGTGGCGGGGCGGGGCGGGGCGGGGCGGGGCGGGGCGGGGCAGGGCGGGACGGGGCGGGGCGGGGCACCGGGGGAATGCCAGTGCCAGGTGCACACACTTCCCGCCCCGCACAGTGCATCCGCCTCACGTGCGGGAGATCCGCAGGAAAATGCTCTGATACCACAGCGCAGGTGATGCTAGTGCAACGCGTGGCGGGCGGGGCGGGGCGGGGCGGGGCGGGGCGGGGCGGGGCGGGGCGGGGCGGGGCGGGGCGGGGCGGGCCGGGGCGGGGGCGAGCCCTGATGCCCCAGGCGTTCTGGGACCCGGGAACCTGAACGCCGGCGCCGTCCTTATCAGTCGTCCTTCCTCCCTCCCTCTCTCCCTCTCTCCCTCCCTCCCCCCTCCCTCTCACTCCCCCCCCCCCCCTTCCTGAGATGCTATCCGCGGCCACTGAGGTGCTGATGAGCTGGTGTGGACGCCGGGGCGTGGCGCCAAGATGCCCAGAAACCGTGTGAAACACATGAGCCTTTCCGGCGCCCGGCCCGGAGCGGCCCGGAGCGGAGCGGACCGGAGCGGACCGGAGCACATTTGCATGCGTTTCGGAAAGGGCCTGGGCCTCCGGGGGCCCTTTCGCCTGTTAGGCAATCGCGGACGGGACCGGGTGGGGCGGGGTAGCGTAAGGTAGGGCGCTTGTCTGCGACATGAGGGAGATGCACTCACACTTGCCTTCCCTTCCGCGGCCGCCCCGCCCCACCCCGCCCCACCTCGCCCCGCACGCCATGGAGGCTTTACGCAACGCGAATAACAATTTGGGCGGAAAAGAAAAGTTAATTTAACGGACTGTGAGCAGGACGCTGCAAGTGCGCGTGTGGGTATATTAAACGTGCGGACGGGTGCCTGTTCTGTTCTGTTCTGTTCTGTTCTGTTCTGTTCTGTTCTGTTCGCGCGCGAGTGTCTAACAGCTCGTCAAGCACGCACCGCCCAGTGACGATCAAAATGAGTACTATGCCGCAAAAAATTGTACTCAGTTTGTACTTTCACCCTATCATAGTTTTAAAATTTTTACTAATACAGTAGGCCTAGCGATGCTAACACAAATCGATATTGGGCGGTGCGGGCTTAACGTTTCCACCGCCCACTTCACTTATCGCAGCGCGTTGGGATACAGTGCAGTCTGACCGGACGAATTTGTACTGTTCGAATATCAGCTCGCCGAACTTTGTACCGTTCAGGCAGCAGGGGCGGTGGGTAGGCAAGCCTACAACACACTGTGATCGTGCTACTTGTTGCCTACTTTTCAGGCGGGAGCCGCTGCTGGCCGCCCGACTCAGCCACTTGCGCTCGCATTGCGCGCGCGTGCAGGTCCACCCGCCGTCACGGCTGGGCTCGGCTGGGCTGGGCTGCCCGGAGCAATTTCATGTTCACTTTGCTGGCTACTGTTTCGGCTAAACTGCCCGGCCCGCGCCCCCGCGCCCCCGCGCTCCACCACCGTTCATATCTCCTTGCCATGCGCCTAGCAGGTCCCTTTCCCCGCAGCTATCCGACAGCGATCAGACCGAGTTTGCGACACTTTTGCAGAGTTGCAGAATTCTCGAGAGGGGTCCCTAGTCCATACGGCAACTTTGCCTATACTCGTCGAAGAGACGCGCAGGTGTGACTCACATAGTGGTAGTCGTCGTGGTGCGACTCGTGCTCGTGGCCGCCGTGGTGGTAGCCGGTGTCCAGCAGGTTGAAGCTGGCGTACGACTCAGCGTGGTGGTGTCCGCTGGGCGCGGCCAGGGCCACCGCCGCCAGCACGGTCAGGGCGAGGGCGAGCTGCAAACATTTAAACAAAAGTATACTTTTACTGAGTTTGAAACGCCGTTATCTCCAAAGAGGGGCACTCGAGTTATACGACGCACTCTAGTGTTACTGGATAAATGTTTAAGAAACAATCGCGCTTTGGACCGAGAAAAAAAATTAAGTCCATGGAAAAATATATTAACAAGTAAGAGTACGAAGAAACGGTGTAGTTTTTCGGAGAACTCATATTAAAATTGTACGACTTCGATCGACTATATTAAATCCACTGTTTTTTCACGACGCTCACACACACACACACACACACAAATTCATCTTGACACGATGCACACCTTGATGAAAGCCATGGCTGCTCTGGGGAGAAGAGGCTGGTTCTCGTCTAGACGAAGAGGCTCGGGTAACTGGTGCTCACTGGCGCCAAACAGAGGCTTATATAGGTGGGTGCGCGGGCGGGGCGGGGCCGAGCCTGGCAGGCAGAGCACAACCCCCGCCGCCCGCCCCGCCCCGCCCCGCCCCACCCCACCCCACCCCGCCCCACCCCACGTGCTAGGCTGGGCGTCATTGTGCAAGTCCAGGGCTCCTGTGGTGTCCGGCCCGCCTGCGCCAATAACGCGGGTTAACAAAAGTCTCGCCCCCCTCCCCCACTGACCACAGCAGCTGAGCGCACGCCCCCGAGCCGCCCCCCGCGCCACTCAGTGGAAGTGTGAGTAGTGACGTAGTGAGCAGTAATTATGAATTCAGGAACACAACACATCTTCCCTCGGTATGTATCGAGTGCAGCGGAGCGCTCGGTGTTGGCCAAGGCGCAACCATGTTGCCTTTCTCTAAAGTGTAACGACGACTCTTCGCGGACTTATCCTATTTTTTTAAAGGGGGGGACAGCAATATCGCATTTCTGCAGGCAAAAAAAAAAAAGCTTTTAGAGATCGCTTGAGTAAATTTTTTTTGCAGACACCGCTATGTCCCACGGCGGTCAGCCGCGAGCTGTGTCCAGGGCGGGGCGGGGCGGGGCGGGGCGGGGCGGGGCGGGGCGGGGCGGGGCGGGACACGGCGACACGACAAGCAGCGCCACCGCCGAAATGAAATAATAAGAGTAGCAGCATTGCCGCTGCTTACGCTTTTGTCACAACGTTCGTTCTGGAGCAAGTCATCATCGGTACAAAGTTGCTGTTTGCGCCATTCACTCACGGCGCCACGAGGGGGCGGGGGGGCGAGCATGTGGTGGGCTCGTATCCAGCACGCCGCAGGCGAGGGCAGCTTAACGCCGACTTTGGGATTGAGCAGACCCAGAGCCCAGCGTACTGTACGACAAAACCTTTGTTGCGCTGAAAAACCAAGTGGTGTGAATGTCAGAGGTGTGTGAATTTCCATACAACTTGGAAACAAAAGGAGAATCTTCCAAATAATTTCACACACTTGTGTGGCGTACAAATGGACGCTCACACACCTGAAGTGTAAGTGTGCACGCCAGTGTCTCAGCTATCACGCACACGCCGCACCGCTGCACCGAACCAAGGCCGCAAAATTAAATGTGAAAACGCGATAGCATGCTTGTGTTAATTTTAACAGAGTACTTCCTCCCGATCCCGAAACGGACAGCGCGCGGGTATTGGATGAGTGTGAAAAAAAATGGGAGGGGTGGAGGGAAGGGGAGAGAAGGGGGTCGGAGCCGACACAGCCGATATTGCTGCAGTTTCCCGCCCGGCTCTGGTCTGCGGTGCGGTGCAGGATATAGGCCGGCGGGGCGGGGCGGGGCGGGGCGGGGCGGGGCGGGGCGGGGCGGGGCGGGGCGGGCGCCGGTGGTCAAGTGAGAGGAGGAGGCCCCAGCCCAGACACAGGATCGTTTATCCTTTGCTAGTCAAACATTTTGCCCTCGCCTCGCACGCACGGTTCAAGCCTTGCGAAGCAATCTCCCCAAATGCTGTGCAATGCCAAAGCGAATGCCTTACGCTCCGCGCGCTTCCCAAAGGATTTGAGAGAACGCAGAGGTTTTACTGTGCGACGCGTGTTCTGTGTGAGGTTCCAGGTTTGGGATTCATACAAAAACAGACACAGAGATGTCGACAATAAGATTATTATTTGCTAGTGAGGTATTTGTTCTTCTTCGCTACACAGTCTTTGAGATGAGATGCACTTGGTCTAACGCCGAGCAGTGCGGGGCCGCGGGGCGGGGCCGGGCAGGCTCTCAGTAGTGGCTGGAGTCGGCCTTCTTGTAGCCCTCGGGGTGGGCGGCGTGGCCGCTGTAGGAGACGACGGCGTTGAAGCCGCCGTGCTTGTCGGCGGTGTAGTGCACGATGCGCTTCCTGCCGTCGGGCTGCAGCAGGGAGTACTCGCCCTTCACCACGTCGCCGTCGCGCTCCTCCGCCTGGTCCTTGACGTCGCCGGTGTGCGAGTCGTGCACGCCGTACTTGAACGCGTACTTGGGGTGCGCCTGCGGAACAAACGCCATGAGTACTTGACAACAGAAAGCTCCAGCACACAACACACGAGCCCCTAACCGTCGGTGGGTAGGCAGACCCGCACAGCACCACAGACCGACGGGGCAGTCTACACCTCAGGGGCTCTATCCATGCATACTTACGGAAGGCTCGGGTTCGTGCTTGTACTCCTGCTTGATGTAGACGGGCGAGGCCTGTTTGTACTCCTGATGGATGTACAGAGGTTCGGGCTGCTTGTACTCGTGCTTGATGTACACGGGCTCGGGCTGTTTGTACTCGTGCTTGATGTACACGGGCTCGGGCTGTTTGTACTCGTGCTTGATGTACACGGGCTCGGGCTGTTTGTACTCGTGCTTGATGTACACGGGCTCGGGCTGCTTGTACTCGTGCTTGATGTACACGGGCTCGGGCTGTTTGTACTCGTGCTTGATGTACACGGGCTCGGGCTGCTTGTACTCGTGCTTGATGTACACGGGCTCGGGCTGCTTGTACTCGTGCTTGATGTACACGGGCTCGGGCTGCTTGTACTCGTGCTGGTACTCGTGCTTGACGGACGACAGCTGGTTCACAGACGCGTAGGACTGGGCGTGGCCATAGCTCTGCTGCTTGTACTGGGCCGACGCACCGCCGACCACCGCGAGAACGAGGACGATCTGGACCTGGAGGCAATCAACAAAAACCTTATTCAAGCCACGATTTAAGAAGAAACATTATTAAATTCAAACCAGTCGAATAAATATAGATAAAAAGTACTTGTTGCTACTCACCCTGCTGATCTCCATGGCTGCGTCTGGCAGAAAACTGTGAGTAGTCGAGGAGCAGGCTCTAGTTTATATATGAGTTGCGACCGGTGTCGACGACGCCCCCGGTGCCCCCTGCGCCGTGCGGCGACAGCCCCCGGCCGGCCCGGCCGGGCAGGTCGGGAGAGGGCGCCTGGCCTGCAGGCCGGTGGGGGGCACGGCACACGCGTTGGGTGGGACGCACCGGGCAAGGCAACTATTTTTTTTTTTTTTTTGACTTGCCCATGGCCTCCGCCGACATAACTCTCGTTTATCCACCACAGATACCTGCTAAGTATTCCAATTTACTCTTTCGCTGTAAAAGTAAAAGCGACAAAGTCGCAGTTTTTGCTGCAACGGTAGAGCGGCCTCGTACATGTGTTTTGAACCAGTTATTATTCGCATGCACTAGTTGCAGCGGCGGTTTAATTATTACGTAAAAAAAGTAGCGTTAGCGTATTTTTCCCCCTCCAGTGTTTCTGGATGTTTTTAGTGTTAGATGTGGGTTTGCTGAGCGCGCTGGGAGAGGGCCATCCCTGTTACTCGGAATATAGACAGCGGGGCCGGACCTGGCCTGAGTGCTGACCAGACCAGGCATTCTCCTCTCACGCGTCGACGATCAATAGGCGGGCGTGGCGGGGCGTGGCGGGGCGTGGCGGGGCGTGGCGGGGCGTGGCGGGGCGTGGCGGGGCGTGGCGGGGCGTGGCGGGGCGCCGGCGCATCCTCCCTCTGAATGTGTAAGAGCACGGTCAAACGTGCCCCTTCACTCCCAAAAGCCTTTAATCTTTGTCATCATTTTTCCCTGCTTCAGCGGTATTTTAGACACAGTGTGCATTTGCTTGGAGCGAGCTATCATTTTTCACAGTGTACATGGAGAATACAATATTACACTTAAATCAGGGAGAAAAATGGATTCGATTCATATGTTAATTTTAAACAAAATTAAACTGGAGGTCAAAGAATTCTTTTATTACTTGCATCAGCGATTGGAATGCAAATAAAACCCTCGTATTGCCCCTGTCATGTTCATACACAAGCCGTATGGCTACAAGTCGGCATACAACGAGTAGGAGTGCGAGTCCACGAACCAGTCGACTATGAGGCGACTCCCTTAAACGCGAAACTAGTAGCTCTCATTTATGCTCCTACATTTCGAACACACACGGGCACTTGTGGGCCGATTACTACTTTCTTTTGGGTCACTCGCCCAGGCGGCCGGGCCGGGCCGGGCCGGGCCGAGGCGGGCGGGGCGGGGCGGGGCGGGGCGGGGCCGGGCGGGGCGCGTGCGATCAGAGCTACGCGCTCGTAAAGTGACCGAATGGTTCAGAACTGGCTGCTTATGACGGGGAGGAGTAGAACGAGGCGGGGTGGGGCGGGGCGTGGCAGGGCGTGGCGCTCATTTGCGAAAGCAGCAGCGCTCCAGCGCCACAATAAATGCATGACCAACTAGTTGCAGCATTTTTCATGCATGTACAAATACTGCAGATCCAATCTGTTGAGCTGAACCAAATAATATCCTTTAAGTTGGTGCTGGAAGCCTTAGGCCATTACAACACTGAAAAATAATCCCAGAAAGGACGGTTTCACTGTCTTCTCATTTCCTCCAAAAAATAGGCGAAAAAATCCACGGGTCGTCTTGCTTTTATTTTCGAGAATTCTCGAAAGATTAAAAACAAAGTGGCTTGCTAAGGCGCTGACAGGTGCTCAGCTCAGAGGCATGAGTTTGGTTTCTGGACGCATAGTGCCTCGCGCACGACATTGCTGCGTGGTGGCGACACGGCGCAGTGGATCGGTTTCAAAGCAGTGCACTGCGGAGGGAAATTAGCATGTGGCTCCTGGCTCCGCTCCTCGCGCTGCGCTGAGCGCTGGAGGCTCCAGCTGCGGCTCCAGCTGGTGACACACCCACAGACACACCCTCCCGCCCCACCCCGCCCCGCCCCGCCAGCTGTTGGGGGCTCGTCAGGGGGCTCGCCCGCCCCACCCCCGAGGACGCGTCCGAATGGCGCCTGTCTGCCTCACTCGCCCCGACGACGCTCTGCACCATACGGTCCGCCCGGCGCCGCCCCGGACGCCACCGCCGCGCCGGCGTGGTGCAGCAAGGCCCGGCGCCGGGGCCGGTGCCGCCGCCAGAAACCGAACACGCGCCGATTCATATATATAGAAAGGGATTCGGCCCCAATGGAAGTCAGTCTGCACCCGCCAGCACAACGAGTAACATGGAGTTCACAAAGGTAAGGTTATTAGACAGCCCCTCGTTGTGAGCGGGGCGTTCTCTACCCGAAGGTAAAAGTTAAGGTGAACGTTAAGGTGTAATTTTTCACACAAATGAGTGATGAACTTCCCTCTCTGCTTTTGCCTGTACGGTCCCGCGCAATAACTGTTTCGAACGATTTCTCTCCCTTTTTTGCTATCTCCGAAAACACGGCGGCAAATATCAATTTTACATTAAAATACAATATAAAATCACTTAAATATAAAATCACTTAAAGACTCAGAAAAGGACCAAAATAAGAGGTAAAACATAATCCGCTCCTGCTTAAAGCTACTTTTACCGTTTAATTCAGTTATTTTTATTGTCGTTCGATTTGTACGCCCAACCGTAAAAGAAAGCTTACAATGTAAGACTATATCACATGCCATAATATCGAGCAAGAGGGTGGGGAGCGGGACCTTGGGATCAGCTGTGTGGTGGACGGGAGACCGGCCGCCAGGAGCCGCGACGCGGTGGGGCGCCGGGGCGCCGGAGGTGAGGGGTGAGGGGGCTCCAAAGCAGATCAGCTGGGGGGGGGAGGGGAAAGGCGTGGCGGGGCGTGGCGGGGCGTGGCGGGGTGGGGTGGTGGGCGTGGTGGGGAGAGCGCTCGTGCTCGCCACAGCCGTTCATCGGAATGTTGTGGCAGGTCGGGGAAGTGGTTCGGTTCGGCGGCCTGGCCTGGCAAGGTGCGGACGGGACGTCCCCCGGCGCCCGCCCCGCCCCGCCCCGTCGGCAGATGACGCACCTGCAGGCGCGGGCGGTAAGGCGCGGTGCGGATACAGCTGCAAACCCGCCCTTCCGCCTTTCGATTAGTGATGCTAAAAAATAGGCGAAAACCGCCGTCTCGCGGCAAACCCTCCGCACGGGAGACTTTTCATTGCCTACTAGGCAGGCGTTGATACCGACCGCTTCAAAGAAGGTGGATCATCGGCACATTCTCGCCTCCTTGTCTGGCAACACAACAGCCTCCTATGTCTTTCCATCTCGCCTGTTGGCGATTCGATGTATCGACGAGCTAGTCCTCAGCGCCGCGCCGCCCAGCACCTGGCTAACTCCCCGTTGTGGCCAGGCGTTCGGAACGCGGCTGGCTTTTGTTGCGCCACGGCACTACTCACTCACTAGCACGCGAGCAGGCCGCATCCATCCACCCATATTTTTTTTTTACCTCGCGCGCGTACATACCTCTCGTCGCCATTTCTGTAATAGAGTTGCGTGTTAAGGCCATTGTGCTTCATCCCTCTGCCGCCCCTGTCAACATCCTCTAGCCTGCCGCAAAGTCTAGAGAGGGCGTATTCCATCTTTAGCTTTGTTATCTTTCAAATCCCGCATTACGTGCACGGAAACGTAACATCATGGATGAAACTTCGTTCAGTAGTTTTTTTGTTTTAAATAAGTTATACGCTCGTCCCACGACAGGAGAGGCGCCCACGCCCACCGCTCGCCCGCTGGCTGAGCGCGGCACGGCACCTGTCCTGTCACTGCCAATGTACTACTCAGAGTTAGCGCGATCAAACTGCTCGATGTGCTGGGCCGAGTTCGAGTTTCGCCACTTGCGTGCTCTGATTTGTTATTGGCCCGGCGCGGCAGCTGCAGCCGCGCCCACGGTGTGGTGCGCAGCGGGGCGGGGCGGGGCGGGGCGGGGCGGGGCGGGGCGGGGCGGGGCGGGCGTGCGTATGGCTGACCGCGCCGCGCTGCAGCCACCACATGACGGAGGCGGCGCTACATCTGACCATAATTCAATCGCAAGCTGAAACGTTTGCAACACTTTTTGGTTGCCGCGTGAAGGCGTGGGCGAGAATAGGTGCCCCCCCCCCCCCCACTCCCCTCGTACTTGTGCCCCCAACCCGCCGCGCCCGGCCCCGCTGCGCGCCGTGCCGGTAGGCAACCCAACTGGCAGCTGCAGGAGCTGTCACCCCTACCCCTCGGGGTTACCTCCCGGGGGAGCAAAGAGCGGGGGCCAGCCATGCTAGTGCAGGGTTTTCTCTCTTTACGGAGCGATTCGGACAGGGGGGTGAGGGGAGGGGCAAGAGGAGGAGTACGAAGACCTGGCCCGAGACGAGGACCTAGCCGGGCCGGCCGGCCGGCGGACTCGAAACACGAGTGGGAATTCGCACACCTACAAGTGTGCGGCATTTGCTGTTTCCAGTGTGCGAGTGCGAGTGTCGAGCTCTGAGCAAGTGTCGGTAACGCCACGCCGGGCCCGGCCCGCCCCCTTGTGTTCCAGACCCTCTTCTGCGTGCTGTCGGTGGTGGTGGCGGCCGCCGCCCAGTACGGCCACCACGGCCACGCCGAGTCGTACGCGTCCGTCAACCAGCTGTCGCACCACCAGGAGCCTATCCACATCAAGCACGAGTACCACCACCACCAGCCCGAGCCCGTGGTGCACCACGAGTACAAGCACCCCGAGCCCGTCTACGTCAAGCACGAGGCGCCGGTCTACAAGCACGAGGAGGTCGAGCACTACGTAAGTGTATACTCCGTTCCCCGAAAGCAGTAGACTTAAAACTTGATCAAGAGAACGATTTTTTCTAACGTAAGACTTAATTTCAGTCGCATCCCAAGTACGAGTTCAAGTACGGCGTGGAGGACCACCACACCGGCGACCACAAGGACCAGAAGGAGGAGCGCGACGGCGACGTGGTCAAGGGCGAGTACTCCCTGCTGCAGCCCGACGGCAGGAAGCGCATCGTGCACTACACGGCCAGCAAGCACGGCGGCTTCAACGCCATCGTCTCCTACAGCGGCCACGCCATCCACCCCGAGGTCAAGCACGAGCACGGCCACTACTAGACCGCAGGGTCAAAGGCACCGCGGCCGCGGGGGACGCAGCCTTCTCTTTGAGTCCTGTCCCGAACGATCATGGCTGCCAACCCAGAAATCTACGGAACCTCGCAAAGACTGTATTGATCCGCTCATTGTGTATATAATTCATTGATCATCTACCTCATTTAAATTAGCTGTATGCTAAATAGGCTCCAATAAAAGAAAACCAAGTAAAACTGTCTCTTTCTTATAAAATTACAAGTAAGAAAACTGGGACAAAAATGCCGTATAAAGACTGAGTGGAATACGCTCCCAGCAGATGTATTTAAATTATGTTAAAGGTCTGGTTTCTCACCAAAATCCTACACACAAAAGATATCGTCACATTTATTAGGCTGATTTAAAAAAAAAAATCAGACTATCTAAATATCAAAAATAATTGTCCGCCCCTCAAAGTCGTGGACAAGAATGCCGTGTAAAGACTAAGTGGCATTAGTGAAATACCCTCCCAGCAGATTTATTTAAATTGTGTTAAAGAATTTTGAACCAGTTTTCGAACGCAACTTTTTTCCATTGCTGGGTAAAACTCCAAATGATTGTTTTTCATATTCAGGACATCGAGATACACCTTCTATGAGATTTTGAGAGTTTTACCCAGCATAGGAGAGACGCTAGGGGCAATAATGTGAATTTTTGCCAAATTTTGAACCAGTTTTCGAACGCAACTTTTTTCCATTGCTGGGTAAAACTCCAAATGATTGTTTTTCGTCTTCAGGACATCGAGATACACCTTCCATGTGATTTTCGGAGTTTGGGCGACGTTTTAAAAAATTCCTGGCCAGGAAATTTTCCTGGCCAACTTTATCCCGGTTTTACACCGGACACCGATTTGGATATTTGCGGGTTTTTACCCAGCAATGGAAAGTAACCTTGTTCGAAAAACTGTTCAAAATTGGGCCTTACGAGCCCCATGACATTTTCTATTCTGGATCTACAATAGCCTGACTGCATTATAAACATTGTTTGCGTTTTTAGGTTAGGTTAGGTCACTTACTAGTATATCCAGAAGTTTGTTGAGTCGGCACTGACGATGATTTCCATGACGATCATTTACTACTTATCACCGATGAAAAGATTCTTGAGACAGAATTTGAAGCACTTCACAACCCCTTCCCAACGTAAACAGTCAGCGCGGCGCGGCGTCTCCACTTGCGTCATTGCGTCGGCGGTGCCTTGCTGCCTGCTGCCTGCTGCTCCTCGCTGCTCTCCTCGGCGTCGGATGGGTTGCCTACACTGTCATTTAAAGGTGTACCAGGAGAGTACAACAAAGGTGTATGCTACAGAAAACAGAGCAACTTAAGTCGCCTCCTGGGCATACACCTTTGTCGTACTCTCACCATACACCTTTCTATACATAATATAGTGCAGTATGACCACTGTGGCCCTATGCGACTTCAAAAGGCGCGTACAACGGATACACCTTGAGACCGTACTGCATGAGCCTGTACTGCTCCGCCCTGTACTATTTCTGCCACAAGGTGTATGCACGCAAAGCACCTTTCCTGCTGATGGAATGGGACAGGCAGGGGTCAAAGGTGTATGGCAGGTACACTGTTAATTTGGGGTGCTCTGAAATTGTACGCCAAGGCGTACAGTGATAGTACGCCTAGGCCTACACCACGCAAAACTGCATGCCTGGTGTACGATGACAGCACACCCTTGACTTCCCCCGTTCCCATTGTCTGAAGAGGGTGTGCTGTCACTGTACGCCAAAGGTGTGCTGCCACCGTACGCCAGGCGTACAGTTTTGCGTGGTGTACGCCTCTGGCGTACGATCACTGTACGCCTTGGCGTACAAATTCAGAGCACCCGAAATTAACAGTGTAGACATCTTGCTGCACTTGTACAGTATATTATGTATAGAAAGGTGTATGGTGAGAGTACGACAAAGGTGTATGCCCAGGAGGCGACTTAAGTTGCTCTGTTTTCTGTAGCGTACACCTTTGTCGTACTCTCCTGGTACACCTTTAAATGACAGTGTACCCCTTGCTCCGCAGGCGCGAGTTTGGTGAACCTCGAAGGTGTTGATAGAGCACTAAACACAGCAGTTTAAACAGGCTGTTTCTGGACCTTCACGTCACTGCAGTACAACTGAACACAGGGCAGAGGGGAGCCGTGTCCGCACCACCGCGGCGAGAAGGCGGGAGAGAGAACGAGGCATTCACAACACATAGGGTAGATTATATGAGCGCTTTATTGGTGAATGATGGGGTATGTACAGGTCGGGATATCGAAAGTATCAGTCATGGCCGATGAGGACCGCGATCCTAGTAGGCCGAAGAAAGAACGCTTCCGTAGGAGGCGACTTTCGGAACGACCTGGATGGGGGCGACCTGGACGGGGGCCACCTTGACGACCTGGGGGTAGACCGCCTCGCCGCTGTACGAGACGACGGCGTTGAAGCCGTTCACCTTATCGGACACGTAGCTGACGACGCGCTTCCTGCCGTCGGGCTGCAGCAGCGAGTACTCGCCCTTGACGACGTCGCCGTCGCGCTCCTCCGCCTGGTCCTTGACGTCACCCGTCTTGCCGTCCTGGACGCCGTACTTGAAGGCGTACCTGGGGTACGCGATGATCTCAGGCTCCACGACCTTGCTGTAGGCGACGGCGGGGGCGGCGTAGGTGGCGACAGCGGGGGCGGCGTAGGAGGCCACGGCGGGGGCGGCGTAGGTGGCGACAGCGGGGGCGGCGTAGGAGGCCACGGCGGGGGCGGCGTAGGTGGCGACAGCGGGGGCGGCGTAGGTGGCAACGGCTGGGGCGGCGGCCACAGGCAAGCTGACCCGGCTGTACGATTGGGCGGCTCCGGCGAGCCCGGCGTCCACGACGACTCCCCCGTAGCCCGCCACAGGGCTGCCCTGTGCCAGGGAGAGTGCGGCCGCCACTGCGAGGAGGGTCATCTGCAACATCAACAAGACCCAGTTTGAGACCGCTGCTCCTGCCGCCGGTCTGCCGCCGGTCTGCCGCCGGTCCGGTCGGGGTGGCCGCCGGTCGGGGTGGCCGCCGTCCCGTCCCGTCAGCCGTCCTGGTGTACCTGCTTGGTGTAGGCCATGTCTGCGGTGCTGGTGGAGCTGCTGCTGGAGCTGCTGCTGGTGGCGGCTGTGGTGCTGTGCTGAGCTAGAGCTGCTCGATGAACTGATGCCCTGCTCCTGGCCTGGCCGGCTTATATATTTCAACGGGGACCTCGCGCTCACGTGACCAGCCCCGGCCCCGGCCCGGCCCGGCCCCCAGCCCCAGGTGCTCTCTTCGGCTGATGCAAAGAGTCAGCCGGACTTCACGTGCTCCGCACCGCGGCATTGTCCTGGAGCGTGGAGGGGCGGCTTCTCCCCCCGGAGCGAGCGAGCGCGACGGCCTCGAGGGGCGCGGCTAGGCGCGGGCGCGAGTGAGACAGCTGGACCTGCCCGGCCGGCCGGGGCCAGGGCCCACCGGCCTGGTCTAGCCTCCCCCACGCGTCCCGACCAGGCGCGCGGCGGCAGGGGCAGGGGCTCGGCGCGGGGGCACGGGACGGGCCTTGAACGTGGCCATACGGTGGCGTCTCCGCGGCGCATCGCGACCGCGGGGCGGGCGGCGGACGCGCCCTCAGGCCCCGGACGCTGCAGGGGTGTCGCCCAGCGTCCGGTCATCCCCGGCGGACGCGCCCGCCGCCCGCCCGCCTGGACAGCGCGTCTCACGCAATCGGGCGTCGCGTCGCGCCAGACGGAGCCTAGCCGCCCCGCCTCGCCTCGCGGTAACTGAGCGCCGCATTGCATCAGCCGCACCGCACCGCACGGCCGAGCCGAGCTGATATGTACAGGGGCGCGCAGCCCCCGGCCCCACTCGGGTCGGGACGCCGCCGCTGAGCTGAGTGACACGCGCGCGTATGTGTCTCCGGGTGCAGTGACGCTTTGAGGATACTTGACTCTTCCCTCTTGCCTATCAGTTCTCGTTGGCCCCCCAGGCCCAGCGCGAGTCTTCGGAACACGGCTTATTTTGGGGGTGGAGTTTGGTGGAAGTGCTATCACGTGAGTAATAACAAGCTGTGAGATTTCTTTCAAGCAGACTGCTCTGCGGTCCGATCAGCGGCCCCCTGGTCCTCACGCCTGGGAAGTCGCGACCAAAGCGGGAGCCTTGCGTGGTCACGCGGTCACACTCCGGTCACGCTGGACTTCCGCTTCCGAAAAGTGGCGAAACTGGCGAGGAATCCAGCTGGAGAGAGAGAGAGAGAGAGAGAGAGAGAGAGAGAGAGAGAGAGAGAGAGAGAGAGAGAGAGAGAGAGAGAGAGAGAGAGAGAGAGAGAGAGAGAGAGAGAGAGAGAGAGAGAGAGAGAGAGAGGGAGAGAAGGAGAGAGAGCACTATGGTAATCCGAGTGTTTGAGTGTCTATTGCCTTCAAGTGTGCGAGTGGACAGGCTCTAACCTACAAGTGTGTGAATGACTTGTCGCACACATAAGTGAGTGAAACAGTTCATTCACCTATAAGAGACCCGCATTTGGATTTCCATTAGGATGGCCTCTGCACGGCGTGAGGGGAGCGTCGGGCTGGGGTGGGGCTGGGGGAGTGGGGTAGAGTCGAGTGGGGCGTGGGGCATCTGGGGCGGGGTCTCAGCCAGCCCTCCCTACAGCGGCGTACGATGGGTGGCCTACCAACACGGCGCCCCGGAGGCGCAGCCGCAGAGCCGTTGGCGCTGGCTGCGAGATGGCGCCAGTGTCGCGGAGCTGGCGCTGGCGCTGCCCGCAGCCCGCAGCCGGGGCAGCAGCAGTGAGCCTCGGGAGTCCTGCGGGCTTGAACCGCATTTCTAGCACATTAAGTCCAACGAGAGTCGACGCTCGATATGTAAGATTTTTTTGTCATTTCAGGGTATATAGTGAGCATCTCTGAAGAAAAAGTAATAAGATGTGTCTGTGGAGGTAAAGAAAAGATATGTCCAATAAAATGCAGAGGTTTCTCGTTTAATCGACGAGTTTTATTCCAGCAACACGCGTCTCTCCCTCTCTGTGTTTTAATGCTGAATGCTGTGGTAATTGAGAGGCCGGGCTTCTGATAGTCGTATACTCTCTTTATTTGGATTCAATCATTTTACGTTGCATAACAGCGTTGACTAGGTCGTTCAAACACTTCATTATATATTCAATAGATTTATCGTCGCTAAAGAAGTAATAAGGCTTTGGTGAGATCAAGCTGTCGGCGTGCAGCGCGCGGCGGGGCCGGGCGGGGCCGGGCGGGGCGGCGCTCAATACAGGCCTCCGTAGCCGTGGAGCACGGGGGCGGAGTGCACCTCGGCGTGGACGGCGTGGCCGGAGTTGGTGACGACGGCGTTGAAGCCGTTGTGGGCGTCGGCGGTGTAGTGCACGGTGCGGGTGATGCCGTCGGGCTGGACCAGGGAGTACTCGCCCTTGACCACGTCGCCGTCGCGGTGCTCGGAGGCGCTCTTCACGTCGCCGGTGTGGGCGTCGTGCACGCCGTACTTGTACGAGTACTTGGGGTGCGCCTACAGGGGAAAGGACATCACTCGAACTCAAATATAAACGTAACAGATTGGGAAAATGTAGGAAAGTGCTCTGCGTGGAACTCACGTAGAGGTCGTGCTCCTCCTCGTACACAGGGTAGGCCGCGGCAGCTGCCACCAGCGCCAGGACGATTGTCACCTAACACCAGAAAAACACGCAAAAATAGAAATTGAAAGAACGGCTGACGAGCAGTGTCCGTGGCGCCGTGCGCGCGCCAGGGCAGTGTCCCAACCACCGTACACCCTCCCCCCTACCCTCTCGCTCCGGTACGAGCGAGCCCGCTAGAATCACATCCTGGATTGCTTCAAAACGCGATTATTGAAGGGAGGCAATCAGCGAGCTTATTACTCGAGGCTCATTCGATAGCCTAGCCTACTGCCACTGAGCTGGCCGAGGGCCTTATACGCCCTACCCCACCCCACCCCACCCCACCCCGCCCCAGCGAGGGTCTCTACGTCTCGGTCTACGACTGCAGGTAGGATTAGGAGCAGCCATGCGGGTGCGGTGCGGTGCGGCTCGGCGAGGACAAATCCATGATGGGCGGTCGCACTACACTGAAGCACTAGCCCACTACTCCGCTGTTCACTTCGCGGCGCATCACTTGTGTCTCTTGCACTACTTCTGGTCACTTCACTACGGTGGGCCGGGGCGATGCGGGCCGGGCAGGCGCGGGACGTACCTTGAGGTAGGCCATGGCTGTCGGAGCGGGCGCGATCACTACTACTTTCTCACAAACGGAGCGAAACTGTATTGCTGCTACTCGTCTTTAGCGCCAGTTATATATATATGAAGGCAGGAGCGCATCCCCTCCCTGCCTCTGCCACCGGGGCGGGGCGGGGCGGGGCGGGCGTGGTGGGCCAAGCAGAGTGGTGGGGCGAGGGGAACATCCCTGTCTGCGCTCTATTTCCCACCCCCTCCGAGTGTGCAGGACGAGCAGTGACGACAGCCTCCCCCCCTCCTCTCTCTCTCTCTCTCTCTCTCTAGCTCGCTCTCCCTCCCACCCCTTCTCTCTGCTGGGCCCCTGCCGACCGGAAGGTAGGCCACCCCGCCTGGCAGGGCTGCGAAACATTGCCTAACTAACAGGCGCTATCATACGGCCGTGTGGACCTGAGAGCGCAGTCGGGAGGTGGGGGGTGTCACTACTTGTCATCATCTATCCGATCGGCCGGCGGCTGGCGCGGCGCGGCTTCCTGGTCCAGGCCCTGTCCTGTCGCGTCCTGTCGTCATACCGCTGCTCCCGCAGGCCTGCGGGCGCCCTGCTGCCCGGCCCCGCCCGCCGCGCTAGAGTTTGGGAAGGAAGAGGGACTCGCCGGGCTGGGCTGGGCTCCAGCTGAGCCGAACACCCGTAATGCACACAATAAAACTGTGGGCCTCGCATCGTTTCCTAGAAACTAGCAGAGCGGAGAGGAGAGGGGGCGTAGGGCGGGGAGGGGAGGGGGTGCGGGGGCGAGAGAAAAGGGAAGCGACACACGTGGAGGGCGGAGAGGAGGGGAGGGGCCGCACCGGGCTTGGATAGAAAGAAAAATGTGCACATTGAGTGAGAACCTGCGCGTTATTGCGATACCCGAAATGTGCGCCAGCCTTGTGTGTGAGACAGCGACAGCGCTCTCTCACACACACACGCACGCACGCACAGTCACTAAGGAATAGCTGCGCTGGCCGGGTCGCGTTCTCAGCGGGCAGGGCAGGGCAGGGCAGGGCGGGGCAGCATCGCTCGCCCGTATCCTTTTCGCATTTGTGAAAGTTTGGTTTTGCTCGTCGTGTACCGCGTGGTGCGTGAGACGCTTAGCGACGCAATCGACCGGAAGCGTCTCGCGGCGACACCTCGCGCATGCGCACCCCCTCCCCCTGCTCACCGTCCCCACACCTCCGCTATGGTCCTATGCACTGGCGCTCCTCCTCCTCGTTACGCACGTGGTGGGCCAAGCGTTCGTGGTGGCTCGGAGAACAAAGACGACCAGCCCGTGTGTGTGTGTGTGTGTGACGGCGTGTGACAGCGAGGCACTGCCACGCCGCCGTCACGACACCGTCACGCGGGCGCGGACGCGCCAGGCCGGCAAAGGCATGCAGATGATACCCACTTGGGCGCCCAAGAGGTGTGGGCGGAGGGTGGAGGGGTGGGTCATTGTGTCTTGTCAACTAGGCGTGTCGCGGGGCGGGGCGGGGCGGGGCGTGTCGGGGCGGGGCGGGGCGGGGCGGGGCGGGGCGGGGCGGGGCGGGGCGGGGCGGGGTGGGGCGCATGCACTGCAGCCCTTGTTTCAACACGGAGGTGTTAAGAAACCCCCTGGCCTTCCCCTCGCAGCCCCATGGGCCGGGCCGCTCGGCCGCTCGGGTGGGTCGTTTCGTTGCGTGACGCGGCGTGGCGTGGCGTGGCGTGGCGCGCACGCGATCGAGCCATTCACATCATCTCTCGCGAGAGCATTCCGGCCTGCTCCGCGATCAAATTGTTATGCGCCGGGCTCGAGCGGTGCGCGCCGCGGCGGGGCGGGGCGGGGCGGGGCGGGGCGGGGCGGGGCGGCGAGGGAGGGTGGGGTCTCGGCCGCGCCAGTCAAATGCACCCAGCGCAGTAACTGCGGTCCAGCGCTGCGGGGCGGGGCGGGGCGGGGCGGGGCGCGCAGGACGTGCCGTGCCTGTTTGTTCCAATGACTCATTGTCTCCGTGCTCGCTCGGGCCCAGGCAACTCTCGTTGCAGGGAATGCCGTGCCTGCCCTTGACCCACTATCCGTTTGTTTGTTTTGTGCCGGCCGCCCCGCCCCGCCCCGCGAGGAGTTTTGAGACAACAGCAGCCGCTGCTGCTCTGGAGAGCGAGCGTCTTGGATTCCCACGACGAGAGTTTTATGTGGTTTTACGACGTCGTTGTTACGGCCGTGCGTGGCTTGTGTGCGCCGCGATCTCATGGGGTGGTGGGAGAAAAGAAAGGGGTGGGGGCGGGAATGAGATGGCATGTTGTTGAAACCATGGTGCAATTATTTCAGTTGGAAAATATATATTTTTGTTTTCTTATCCACCCGCAGTCCAGCTCGGTCAGCGCGAACCACGCCGCGCCCTCGCCTAGCTCTCAGCGTGCTTGACTAGTTTACACGAGGTAGGAGGGCCGGGCTCCGCATCGTACAGCCCGTGACGAAAAGTGACGAAGTGATGAGGATGGTGATGGTGACGGCCTCTGCAGGAACTTTGGGATGGCGATGAAGGGCCGTCTCAGCACGATGGAGATGGTGTGGTGGTGTGACGGGTGGGTGACGAGACGATGACGATGAACATGAAGGGAATGAGGAGGAGGCGCCTTGAGAGTGAGAGCGACGCCTAGTAGTGGGCGTAGGGGGAGCTGTACTGGCTGTAGCCGTGCTCGTAGGCGGGGGCGGCGTGGACGACGGGGGCGGCGTGGACCACGGGGGCGGCGTGCACCTCGGCGTGGACGGCGTGGCCGGAGTTGGTGACGACGGCGTTGAAGCCGTTGTGGTCATCGGCGGTGTAGTGCACGGTGCGGGTGGTGCCGTCGGGCTGGAGCAGGGAGTACTCGCCCTTGACCACGTCGCCGTCGCGGTGCTCGGAGGCGCTCTTCACATCCCCGGTGTGGGCGTCGTGCACGCCGTACTTGAAGGCGTACTTGGGGTGAGCCTGCAAGGGAGAGCCATAGAGAGGTTAGTGGTGTGGGAGGCGCGTCCGAGGCCGGCCCGGCCCCGCCCTGGAGGCAGAGGCCGCGCTGAGCTACTTACGTAGTAGTCCTGGGGCTCGTGGTGCGCCACGGCCAGGGGCGCGGCGTGCACGGCGTGGGCGTACACCGGCTGCTCCAGGTAGCCCGGGGCGGCGTACACGGCGGCCACGGCCAGGACCGCCATACAGCTCAGCACCTGCGGGCCCACAAGGTAGTCGTCAGCGTGGTGCGGTGCACACGCTAAGCACACGTTTGCATCGCATCCACATTGACATTTTTTCCGACAGTCCCGCTTAGTTTCAGAGTCGAAACGTTCGTTCTGCCACTACTTTTACGTTATAGGAACTGTGCTTTTGATGCCTTCGAGTGACTAGGGTAGAACAAATCAAACATTTGTCATTGTGCGGGTTGTTGGCAGCACTGATGGCACTTCGGTATCCTTCCGTTCACTTTTTCACTCGATTCACTTTCGTTTTCTTGACACTTTCACTGTACACGTTGTAATCCTGTGACACTGGAGCTGCTGCGCTGGGCTGCGCTGGGCGGCGGGGCGAGGGTGTATCCAAAAGCTCGCCGTTGACGGGGACCTACCTTGAAGAACGCCATTCTAGCTTCGGGGGAGTGCACCACACACACGAACTGCTCGGGAGTAAGCGAGAGACTGGATTGTGCTTTGGCCAGCCCGGGCCAGGCTTTTTATACAACAAGCACCCACGAGGAGCGAGAGAGGCGAAGACGGAGAGAGGGAGAGAACCAGGGAGAGAGAGGGAGGGGCACTGAGAAGCGGGAGCGGCGCTTGTCCGAAAATTGCACCACTTCCAAAATTCGGTGGAGGAGAGAGAGAGAGAGAGCGAGAGAGACAGACAGATAAAGATAGAGAAAGAGAGAGAAGGGAGAGAGAGAGAAGGAGGGATGGAGCCGATAGGAGGGGGGCGTCCACCCGGGCAGGCGCGCAGGGCCCCTGTGAGTGGGCCGGGCTGGCGTGGCGGGGCGTGGCGGGGCGTGGCGAGGCGTGGCGGGGCGTGGCGGGGCATTGAAATGAAGTCGGGCTAGGGAAGGGAACCCCGGGGGGAACCCTCACACTCACTCACTCACTCACCCGCGCACCTCTGGACCGTGCTACACACCATGTGTTCAAAATGCTCCTGCCAGGGCTGTGTAAGCACGTTATGAAACGCGCCGGGCCGTTCGCCATGGAAACAACGTACAGATGGTCTTCACACGTTACTTCCATTTCCTTCCATAGAAGAAAACCTTGTACTTTTCTTGATAATTTCCTTGATAATTGCTCTGCAAGTGAAAGGGTGGCGTGAAAACATGGAAAATTTTTGCGGCAGTAAACCTCCCGAAGGAGGTTGCGGTTCCCGCCAGGCACAGGGCTTTTACCCCCCGTGGCAGCCAACTACTTCGGTGTTCTTATGGGAACCGGTGCTTGTCTGACCGCGATCCTGTCGCGCAATTCGACAGATTTGATCCCCGTACTGCCAGATTTAGTCGTACGGTGGTTAACCGAACTGCCCTGTCCCCAGGGCATGGAATAGCTATTTTTGGAGCCAGATTCTAGGACTTATGACCCCACGACCGACCACCAGTCGTGGGCACGGGACGGAACTTCCTGGCAACCCGCTGTCGCTACCAGTGAAGAACCTACCTGGGTTTGAACCAGGCCCCATGTGCCGAGTCTCACAGACACCCCACGGCTTTCGCGGCACCACTAGACCACTAGACCGTCGGCTATTCCACGAGGAAGCTCGGTTGAAATGGGGGGTTTGAATTCCACTCCAATTAAGTTGTTGTCCTCAGAAAAATTAAATTTTCAGGTAAGATTCGAACCTTTGTTCTGCTACTCTCCGGGCGGACACTATGCCGGCACGGCTACGTCGCCACGGTACCAGATGCCGGACCACTAGGAGGCATGCTGCGCGAGAAGCCACAGTCACCGAAGAAACGAACCCGGTGTCATCAGTACGCCTACGCTGCTAGGCCGGCCGCGTAGTGTCATCGGTACCGACACTGGTGACGGCACCGGTGGACAATGGTTCAAATACCACTTAAATGTGATTTTTTTTGTACCACGGAATTCATACCGTGGCATTTTATTTCCATTTGCAGCTGCGGTCACGTGTTTCACTCTGCCCTGCGCTGTTCCAGCAGCAGCAACAAATCCCGATTCCTTCGTGACCTTCCTTTCACATCCTCAGCCCATTGCCCATGCACGGGCGGGGCGGGGCGGGGCGGGGCGGGGCGGGGCGGGCCGGCGGGCCGGGCCACGCGTTATCCGTTCCAATTAAGCACTGGCCGGTAGGTGCGGCGAGGCGTGGCGGGGCGTGGCGGGGCGGGGCGCGGCGGGGCGGCCGCGTGCGGTGCCGTACCGGAGCGCAGTCTGGCCGGGGCGGGCCGGGTCGGTCTCCTTTCCTTTCATCGGGCGCGGCGCGGCGCGGCGCGGGCTGAATCATTCACCGTAATGTGATTGGGCATCAACGGGAACGAGAACTGCTGTGCATAAGGCGAGCCCGGTCCGCTCGGATCAGCCCACTGCCCCGCCCCGCCCCGCCCCGCCCCGCCCCGCCCCGCCCCGCCCCGCCCCGCGGTCCGGTCCGGTCTGGTCCGGTAGCACGCACGTTCAGCCGGCGCCTGCTCTACGCAATAAGCGCCAGGAGGAAGCGCCCCGCCCCGCTCGCCCGCCCTGCCCCGCCCCGCTCGCCCGGCCTGACATTCCACTTATGGCCTTGTGAATAAGTGACAGGTGGTGCGGGGCGGTACGTGCGGTCGAGCTGCAAAAGGGGCGGTAACGGTCTGGGCCGGCCGGGCCGGGCGGTGAGCTGAGCCGGTGCCGCGCCGCGCCGCCCGGTGTGCTGTGGACGCTAAGTGCTGCTCAGCACACGCGGGACGGGACACACCGGGGCGTACCGGCCGGCACCTCCGCCGCCATCCCTTGTGTTTCTGACCAGGGGCGAGCAGGGGGCGGGGGCGGGGGCGGGGGCGGGGGCGGGGGGGGGGGGGGGGGGGGGGGGGGGGGGCGGGGGCGGGTTAGCAGCGTGCCCGCCATGGAGCCGCCAGGGCCGAACTGAAACCGCCTGAACGCTGAGTGAGGGAGAGGAGCGGGTGGGCGAAATCACAAAGTAAACTAGCCAGCATGAAAACGTCATAAAGTATAACAAGACTTTCCCAACACTCCTGCGGGCGGGGCGGGGCGGGGCGGAGCGGGGTAGGGGCGCCGCACTCCTGGATTGGCCTCCGCCGAGGCCCGCCATTGGCAATGCCCCCTCCCCCGTGGGGCCCTTGTCCCCGCGAGCCGCCCCCGCGCCGCCCCCGCGCCGCCCCCGCGCCGCCCCCGCGCCTGCCTCCGTCGGTCTGCACTCTCATGCTGCAGCAGACACGCGCTGCTCGCCATTTCGGATTGGCTTAGGCCCCTGCAATTTGGAGCGGCGCGGCGCGGCGACTTGAGCAAGCCGCTGGGCTGCGCCAGGGGGACTGCACACTGCACCCTGCGCCCCACACCCCGCGCCTGCCTGCACAGCTGCGGGACCGGGGCCGCACCACCGGTGTCCCGTGGATATGATATTGCAGGGGAGGGTCGATCTCGGCCTGGGCAAAGCAAACCACATGTGTCATTCTTCGTGAAAGAATGCGATCACGCGCTTGTGTGTGTGGGTGTGTGTGTGTGTGTGTGTGTGTGTGTGTGTGTGTGTGTGTATGTGTGTGAGTCTATAGGGTGGGCGCCGGTGTGGCATCGCTATGGTATGCAGCCGCTATACACAAGGCGTTACGCCGCGTTAGAGCAACAACGCAACGTGGCGTGGCGTGGCGGAGCGCAGCGGGAAGACCCCTCCCCCCACCCCCCTCCTCAAGGGCGTGCAAGGACGTTCGTTGAAACCGCCCCGCCCCGCCTCGCGCTCCGTCTCCTCTCGGCTCGCGGCGTGGCGGGGCGTGGCGGGGCGTGGCGTGGCGGGGCGTGGCGGGACGCGGCGGGGAGGCGTGGCGTCGAGTCTAGTCCGGAGGCCCCAGGATCTTGGTCTCTCTCTCCTCTCCGGAAAGCGTGTGCGCCGTGCTGTACACCACCATACTAGTGTTCAGTGCACCGCTCCAGACTGTTATCAAACTTTCCGAGCTCTTGTTTTTCCTCCGCCAAAATGTATGACAGTTGGGAGCAACTGGATGGGCAAAGTTCAAAGTCCTGAGTGGGGTCCCTCCCGGGAGCACTGTGCACGTGTATTCTTACTACGAATAATGCAAAAGTCGCAGTCAGCTCGTCACTACAGTTGTCAAAGGGGCCGCAGCTGGACGGGCCTTCCAGCCCCTCCCCCCCCCCCCCGCCTAACCCCGCTCGCATTTACGCGCCGGCCCCACGCTGCTCCCTGCAGTAGGTAGACGCGGCGCTTTCCGGTACTCCAGGCTCGTTAGCCCCCCTGCCTGCCCCGCCCTCAAGGGCACGCCCCGCCCCGCCCCGCCCCGCCCCGCCGCTGCACCCTGTCGCAATGGCCGCGCCGCGCAGGGCAAACAACCGAAAATGATACTCAAACAATCGCGCGCGAATCGTGTTGGCGCGCGCCGCGGCGTGTCCTCGCCTCGCCTCGCCTCGCCTCGCCTCGCAGGCCGTAGCGAGACTATCGCAGCCGATGATGAGACCCTTTCGGCCGTTATCGATGTCTCGATCGGCTGCGCCGCACGCCTCGCGCCTCACCTCGGTCATGCACCGTACCGTACCACGGCGCCGTGCATAGCGCCCTCCCCTCCCCGCCCCGCCCCGCCCCCGGCGCCGAGATATCGAAAGATTCCCTGGCGAGATTATCGAGCATACAAACGACTCAATTGAGGGTCAAAACCTACAACGAAAGGAATGCGATGCAATGATTGCTGCTGAGGGGTGCTCGTGCTGCGGGGCCGGGCCGGGCCGGGCCGGGCCGCCTGACCGTGGTGGCGCCCCTACCCGCCGAGAAGGTCGGCGCGGCCTAAGTAATTTGCTATACGCACAAAGCTGTGCTGGGGCGGGCAGCGGATAGCGGCTTCGTAACCCAAATACTGTGGCGTACGCAGGCCAAGTGGCACAGGCGTGGCGGGGCGGGGCGGGGCGGGGCAGGGCGTGGTGGGGCACGTCCTTGAGAATTTCGGAGAGCTGGTCTGCCGCACTTTGGGCACGCCGCGCCGAGGCGGTGGCGCCGGCGGCGGCGGGGCGTCACACACGGTGCTCACACGCTACACGGGGCCGCTGACGGGCGGGGCGGGGCGGGGCGGGGCGGGGCGGGGCGGGGCGGGGCGGGGCGGACAGTGCAGCCCGCCGGTCCCGCGGGCGGAGCCTGCGAGCAGAGAAGAAGGCGACGTTGCATTTTGAAGTTGTTTCATCACATGGCGCCCCGCCTCGCCCCGCCCCGCCTCGCCCCGCCGCACCACGAGGACTGCTCTCCCTGCCTGCTCTGTAATGCTCAAGCACAAGGGCGCCGCGCCGCGCCGCGGCGGCCATGTGGACCACCTGCTGGTCGCCAAGTCCCGCCGCACCCCGCTCCACCCTGCTCCCGGCTACTCGTCTGTCCTGTCCAGCTCAGCTGGCCGAGCTTATCCGAGGGCGCCTCGGCGGCGCACGCGCACGTGTCGTCCGCGCCGGGAGTCCCAGCCGCCTCGCCCCGCCTCGCCCCATCCCGCCCCACCCCGCCCCACCCCACCCCTTGCAATACCTTGTCGGATCGGGCTGACGACGCTGCTCTTCTCTACGCAGGTGGCCCTCTGCCGGGGCGCCCTGTAGGACCCGCGGCTACTTGCCCCACCGCACCGCGCGCGCCGCACTTCCGACCCGACCCGCCTCCCCATGAACTTGGACGCAACAGCGAGCAATTAGGCGTCCGCGCCCACGTGTGCGTGTGTGTGTGAATGATCTGAGAGGACGCGGCGCGTGGCGCACAACAAAGGGGCTCGCTGCCGCCTGAGCCCCCGCCGGGCCGGGCCGGGCCGGGCCGCCTCTCCTGGCGGGTGGAGGAGAGAAAGGTGAGAATGTGTTTGCGATGCGAGCGGCCGGGCCGGGCCTAATTAGTAAACGCGACGTAATTGATGAGGAAAATGGCGAGGCCGACTCCCTCGTCTCGAGTAGGTCCAGCGGGACTCTGCGCGTGCCGACGCGCGCGCGTCCACACACACACACACACGCGCGCGCGCGCGCGTGCGCTTGTTGCCTCATTGTGGTGATGCAACACTAAAAAAAGGAAAAAGAAAAAAAACACTGTATTATTCTTGACGTTTATGGCGTAGAGAAGGAGAAGTAATGGGTAAAATAAAGAGAATAATCAGATCAAACTTGCCTGTTTCCGATCCTTTCAATGGCCACCCCTTCTTAGCAGAGTTCCTGCCAAGAGAAGGATAGGCCACCCCGCCAAACAAACTCTGTATTTTTCAGATTTTTAATTTCCGTCGAAACAAAGAGAGGAGATACAGGGGGGGGGGGGGGCGTGCACAACACACACAACCACGTGGGTCCGCACGCGACTTGGGTAGTGGAGTGGAGTGTGGAGTACTCCAGTTTCCGGTTTTGGAAAAGAAATCGTCGTATGCTACCGTGCGTGTGTGAGTACGCACGCGTGTTCCTGTGTGGAGGGCGGGGCAGGGCGGGGCGCGGCGGGGAGGGGGCGGCGACGAGACCAGGACGGCCTGCCGTCCGGCCGGTCGGCTGGCTGCTGCGCGACGCCGTAGACATCCAGGCGCCGCGGCGCCACGTCGCGCCACGCCCCACCACGACACCACATGGTAGCCGCAACGCCTAGGCTTGTCCTCGAAACCAAAGTGAAGGAAAAAAAAACTCGAGATACATACACTGGTGTTAGGTGTGAGGTGGCTGGCGTACAAAAATAAGAGTTTAGAAGAAAAAAAACAAGAGAGAGGCGATGCTCACGGTGCCAAACGCTAGTCCGGTGACCCAACCCCGGATCAAGAAGCTGCCCAGGCCGGGCCGCGCCGCTGCAGTCTACGGTCCGTTCCGTTCCCGTTACGTCAGGCCGCTCCTTTCTGGTCCTTCCCTCCCGGCGCTCCTTCCTGTCGGAGGCAAACGGCACGTGCCTCGTCATTGGCCAACCACGTGAGCGGTCAGCAGCTGGCCCCCCTGGCGCGCCGGGCCGCTACTGATTCGCAGCGATCATCGTGCCCAATCAAGCTCCGATCGCCTCCCGTTCCCGCCCGCCCGGTTCAGCCCCGGCGAGTTTATTATGTCTTTTTATTTTATTCTATAACATTAGCGCGGGCCGGGCGGCCGGGCCCGGGGCGCGCTCGGTGGGCGGGCCGGGCCGAGTGCATTGGTCATGGCGTTTATGACGGGGGCTGTGTCGGGACTGTGCCCGCTGCCAGATAAGTAGGCAAAAATTGCTCTCGATGCAACTGTGTGAAGCGGGCGGTATCAAAGCCTGCCTACCAGGCAACCTCCCCCCACCACAGAGGAGTTGATTTTGCGTGGTAGGCAGGCGTTGGCAGCGCCCACTTCGCACAGCAGGTGCGTATCGTAGGCAATTTTTGCCTACTTATCTGGCAACACTGCTGCGGACAGCCGCGCGATTTCGCATCGGGCTAACCAGGGGGAGTACCGCACCACACCGGCAAGGACTTGATGGGACTTTGCGCAATTTGAGCCGCCGATCGCCAGCAGACGCAGGCAGGCAGGAGGCAGTGTATCACCCGGGGGTCTAGCCGCGCACGATCCCCCGCCCACCCCGCCTCGCCACGCCCCGCCCCGCCACGCCCCGCCCCGCCCCGCCACGCCCCGCCACGCCCTCAGCGCCCTGATCTAGGTTTACGAGAGGCCCGGCCATCAGTTACCTCCGGCCCAGGCGCGGGTGCGTAAAATCGTATCTCCTCGATGACAAGCGGATCGAATCGGCGGCGGGTGAAGTGAAAGGACCTGCCAATGGAAGTGATTGCACGCCCGACTGTTGTAGCACGCTCATGACTTATTTTATTTCATATCACAATTTGTTTGTACAAGAAGGGCGCGCAGGGCGCCCCCCGGGATGAGTATCGCTGGAACACACTCACTCACACGTACGCACTCACACACGCAACGGGATGGCAGGATGATGATGGCAGGATGATGGAGGTCCTCTAGTAGTGGCCGTGGCCGTAGGACAGCACGGGCGCGGCGTGCACGATCTTGGGCTGCTCGGGGTGCACGGCGTGCCCGCTGATGGACACGACGGCGTTGAAGCCGTTGTGGTGGTCGGCGGTGTAGTGCACGGTGCGCTTGGTGCCGTCGGGCTGGATCAGGGAGTACTCGCCCTTCACCACGTCGCCGTCGCGCTCCTCGACCTGGTCCTTGACGTCGCCGGTGTGCGAGTCGTGCACGCCGTACTTGAACGCGTACTTGGGGTGCGCCTGCGGGCAGAGAAGGGGAGATATAGGAGAGTGTCTGGCGCGCGGATCAGGATCGGCTGGGCTGCCGGCTGTTTGTTGGCAGTGTACTCACGATGGGCTCGGGCTCATGATGGACTAGGGGTTCATGATGCACCGCGACAGGCGCGTGCGAGAGGAGGAGACCCCCGTGGCCGTGGCCGTACTGCGCGGAGGCGGCGGCCACCAGCGCGAGGACCAGCAGGACCTGCAGGGGGAACAGCAGAACACTCAGACACCCCTTCAGATCGCCATACTAGATCTGCCACATCGCGTTCATAAAACCGTTTGCTCTAGCGGAGCGAAGTCTACACCGAGCACCACTTCTCCGCGACAGGTTGCACTTGGTTACTGGCAGGACTCCGCCGTGTTTGCTGAAGCCCGGCGGTCGGGCGGACACGACACATTCTAGTTCCGCGTCACCTCACAAAGCGCATGACGCAAGCACAGCCGTGGGTGTGAAGCGCGGGGCTGGCGGGGCGGGGCCTATTAGAAGTCTCATTACAACGGTGTGAGGACGGTGTACTCAGTGTGTCGTGACTCATGACTCATGCACGCAACGAGTTAGTTGGGCAACTGGCCGCCGCACGGCGCTGCTATCGGGATTAGGGAAGGGGGCACTGGCACCGGTGCTGCTGGCAAGGCGAGAGGCGGGGCGGGCCTCCAGCGTGCAGGTTCTCATAGACCCCTACTGTGACTTTGCTTTTACTCTAAATCGCCTTTGATCTGACCCGCCGCCTTTAAGAGGCAAAAAGGCAAAAAGCCGATTCGTGACCTCACCGCGGGCTCATTTTCTCTTTTCTATTTTTAAAGAGAGTTGAGAGTAGATAAGTTATTAGTTAATAGACTCTTACTTACTACTTGAATTTTCACATAATCCTAGAATCGTGATTTAAGAACTTACTCTCCCGCCAATGTTTTCATCCGCAATTTACTCCTCACCTGGATGGTTGTCATTGTGGATTGGCTGGTTAGTTTCGGTTCGGTCCTGCTGCGGCTGTGAACTGCACTGGGTCCCTGCCGTCGACACGCTCTTATACTCCACCAGTCCACTTGCCTCCCCCGGCGGGGCGGGGCGGGGCGGGGTGGGGCGAGCTGCACTGCCTTACCCTGTGCTGGCTGCACCCCACCCCCGGCGGCCCCGCCGCGCCCCGCCTCGCCCTCCTCGCCCCTGCTCCAGTTCCTGCACAGTATGGCCCATACTCGCCCCGCCCCGCCCCGCCCCGTCCCGCCCCCCGCCCCGCCCCGCCCCGCCCCGCCCGCTCAACCTGCTCTGCTCTGGCTCAGCCGAACGCCCGCCCGCACCGCACCCGCACCTGCCACCGCGCCCCCGGGGTCGACGACTTTTGTCCAGGGTGGGGCGGGGCGGGGCGGGGTGGCGCGCTAACGAGCGTCATCGCCCGTCCCACTTGTGTCAGGGAAGCGGCAGCGGCGGGGCACGGAGCTGAGGGCAGCTCGACCACTGAACTGCACACCTCGTAGGGATTGTACAAACCGGGGACTTCAAAACGAGAACGGGCGCTACACAGCTGGGCCGCAGAGCAGAGCCCTGCAGCAGGGCGGGACATACGCTCGGGGATCAGACGGTCGCGGCGGGCGGGACGGGACGGCTGGCAGCCGGCCAGGGTGCCGCGCACACACATCTCATACCTCCGCCCCCCTCGCGCTCCAGCTGATATCGCAAGACGCGGGTGTGGTGTGACCGCCTTAGCCCAGGAAGAGATAACCGATCCGATTCTCATGTGCCGCCGGCCGCATGTGCCGGCGCGGCTCGGTGCTTAGTCTAGGCTGTCCTGTCCATTGACACGGCTGGCCTGGTCTCGCCACCAGGGGAGCCTGACGCCCGTGTGTGACAGGGTGGCCTACCCACCGGGCGCCTGGAGCGCCTGCCGGTGTGTGCGTAGGCAGTCCCGCCGGTCACCAGTGCGCCGCGGTGCTGCCTACCTACCAGGCGCCTCGGGTCCACAGACCACCAGCCGCCGCCGCCGCGAGGCGAGCAACGAATTGTGAATCCGCTGCACGGTGTTGGGGAAAAGAACCTCGACACGGTACAAAAATAACAATTTATTTGGTTTTGTAAAAAAAAAGTACTGTACATGGTGTGCCGTGTGTACCAGTCGGCAGAAAAGAAATTCCTGCGTGCACTGCACATTCCGCTCGAGGATCCTCATAGCTTCCGCACGACGACGCGAAGAGCGAAAGGTCCGCCCCGTCCGGGTGCTCGCTCCGCCAGCGTTCTCATACCGAGCGGCGGCAGGTGGCCGTCCAGCCACGCCCCGCCCGGGCCCGGCGGCGTGCAGTGAGGTGGGGGTGGGGTCCGTCTAGTGGCCGTACGGGCCCGGGGCGGGGCCGTGGGCGTACACCAGCGGGGGCGGCGCGGGCGCGGGGGCGTACACCACCTGGAACACGGAGGACACGAGGAGAGGTGAGCCGAGCAGCTGGAGGGACGAGAGCGCCCTGCGGTGCGCACGCGCCGGAGAGAAAGAGGAACATTCATATTGGTATACTCGCCTTGGGGGCCTCCGGGTGCACGGCGTGGCCCGTGTTGGTGACGACGGCGTTGAAGCCGTTGTGGTCGTCGGCGGTGTAGTGCACCGTCCTGGTGGTGCCGTCGGGCTGGATGAGCGAGTACTCGCCCTTGACCACGTCGCCGTCGCGGTGCTCGGCCTGGCTCTTGACGTCCCCCGTGTGCGCGTCGTGCACGCCGTACTTGAACTCGTACTTGGGGTGTGCCTGCAAGGGTGTCCGGCGGGGTGTAAGCACGGAAACATTCTAGAAGACAAGCAGTCTAGGGAGGGGTAGACACGAAACCAGACACTACTCGCGTTCATGACAGACTCCCTCCCTCTCTCGAAAACCCAAGTCATAAAGATCCCGCATTGGCGCAATCTGACCTGCAGCACCAGGATCAAAATCTTGATTCCGTGTGAAATTATTTTTATAGCGAGTTAACTAGCCGATAACTCGACCATCCATCACCTGTCCGCCGGCGTCCCAGTCCCGCCACGTATATTAATAATTACTGGCAGTCAGGCCACGCTCCACATAGAGGAGGTTGGCAATGGACCAATCTAGCCGCAGCCCCAGCACCAGCACTCGCTGGACTTCGGCAGGCCGTCAAGCCGTTCCAGCGCCTTCTCGACCGTTCGTAATAATTTGGAGATCATTGCATTGCAGCTGGTGCGGCGGGGCGGGGCGGGGCGGGGCGGGGCGGGGCGGGGCGGCTGCACACGGCGCTACACAGTGTCGGTGCAGCGCTGCACCAAGGTTAGTAGGCTACCTAACCCCCGGCTCGCCACGCCACGCCCCGCCCCACCTCGGCCCCAGCTGGGCCCCACTACACCAAGCCCCGCCCCACCCTGATCCACCCTACGGTCTTTGACTTGCAAATGCCCATGATACCAGCCAGTCACTTCAGCAACACGATCAACAACAACAGCTAGAACGCCAGAGCAGGCAACTACTCTGAACAAACTTGTGGCGGTATGATTTAAACCTCCGTCGCGCCGTTATCACGCGCAGCGCAGACACAGCCCTGGCTGGGCTCGCAGTGTGTCGCAACGGCATGACCCGCGGCCTGGCCTGGCCTGCATACTCACGGGTGCGGGCTCCGGGGGCGCGGGGTGGGCGTAGGCGACGGGCGCGTGGGCGTAGGCGACGGGCGCGGGGGCGTAGGCGACGGGGCCGTAGTGCCCGAGGGGCCCCAGATCCCCGGGGCGCGCGGCGCAGCTCGCCACGCACAGCGCCGCCACCAGCACCGTCTGCTGCACAAAGGTCACGTGGACACGCTGTAGCGAAACCAATCACTGGAAGGGAAGGGACACGGCGCTCTTATAGGACTGCAGTCCTAGAGACACAGCCAGCGACTGGGCTGGGACTGTCGACCAGCGCATTAGGTTTACTCACAGAAGTCTGCGCAGACACAACACAAAACCAGAAAAAAATATAGACAATACGGCCTCGGCCTCCTCGCGTCGACAAAACAAGAAGCCATCATGTTGTTGGAGATGCGAAGTTGAGCATAAAGCAACTATCTAGGCTTGTCGGGACGGAGCCGGGGGGGGGGACTGTAAGGACTCCGGCTCCCACGTGACAAGGCCTGCGACGGTGCTGCCCTCTGAGTGCGTGGCGTGGCGGCCAGTTGCATCACTGCGCCGTACCGCACCGCGCCGCGCAGAGCCTCGTCCTGCGCTCCGCCGGGACTCTGCAAGAATAAGCTCCCCGGCCAGGAGGGCACAGCACGGCGACACCTGGGCGGCCCGGCCGGGGAACCACCTTGAATAGAGAGCGATCCTGTCCAGGAGAGGAAAAAAAGCAAACGGTCCATTACGAGTCGTTTATTGACTTTACCTCCCGTAGTCCTGTTCGGCGAGAGCGAGAGAGAGAGACAAAGAAAAAAAGGTGAAAATAGTCCGAGGCCAAACGGGCTGTGAGTCGAGGCCAGACTTTGTTTTTTGGTCGGTGTAAAAGCAAGTTTACGTATAAACCCCGGGCTTGCTCCAAGATCAACTAATTTTAAGTAAGTGGGGAAAATTAACGAGATCAGAATAGAGAGACAAAGATGAACTCGGGGTTTTGGACGAACTACACGGACCGCGTTAGCAGGGCAAGTTAGCCTACCCGTTAGGGGTCCTTAGTTTACGGGCGCAGTGTAGGTGCGGGGCGGGGCGGGGCGGGGCGGGGCGGGGTCAGGTGCCGCAGCGCCGCCCTGGAGGTGACGCGCCGGTGCTGCTGCGGGCGGGGGGAGGGGGGGGGCTGAGGATCTCGGGCGGGTTGAGGTAGGTCAGAGCACAGCACAGCACAGCAGCGCAGCGCAGGGGCGCTGGCGCGGCTACACTCCGCACCGCAGTGAGGTAGGCCAAGATCAATGGCGGGCGGCGTCGCGTCGCGTCGCGTCGCGAACCTGGGCGGACCTGCCCGCCGAGCCAAGCCGACAGGAGAGGAGAGAAGAGAGGAGAGGAGACCCGAGGTGTCTAAGCACTGCACTCTCACTTCATTCCACCACATAGACGCGCGCGCGCACACACAGACGCACACACGTTCGCCCGCATTTACAAGCACATCGACACACACTCACACACACCCACACACACCTGCCATGCATAGCACATGCGTATTTGCTCAGAAGAAAACAAAACTTATGAGGCCGTAAACAACATATAAATTTCTAATTTAATAAACAAAACAAATTAGGTGCACACAGGGACATAAACACGTACGCATGCGTATACACGCAAGTTTCGACCGATACAGCCATTCTTCCTCACGAAATTGCACACAATTATTTTGATTTTGATCAACATTTTAGAACCGACCAAGCCCGGACTGTTAGAGACAAAGAGAAAATCAAGGTGCAGGTCGAAGGAGTAAAGCACTCGTTCAGTCCAACTCACGGGAAGGCCGACTCGAAAACAGTGAAAATCGCGAAGGTAGGACGCCTAGACCAGGCGCCTCGGGCTCGTGGCGTGCCGGGCAGAGCCGAGCAGAGCTGAGCAGAGCACTACACTACTCACCCTAAGGCGCGCCATGGGTCGTGTTAGGGCGACTAGAGGACTCCAAGGACTGTGGGCTGGGCGCAGCCCTGCGGTGCTTTTATACAAGAGAGGGAGAGACAGAGAGACAGAGACAGAGAGAGAGGCTGCGCGGAGCGCGTTCGCCTCGCCTGGCATTGCCTGCTCGCGGGGACAATATCCCTCACCGCCCCCTGCCCTATGCTCCTACCCCTGCGCCTGCCGCTCCTGCCCCGCCCCCCTCCCTGCCCAGCACCATGTACAGTACTCAGCCAGAGAGTCGGTACCTCCTAAAACACAGTACACAGCTGACGTCCAGTATCGCTACTGGATTATCACAGGTCGAAGTTCAGGTCAGATATCAGACTTCTGGACTTCCCCTCAGACTCCTTCCCAAAATCGGCTCTCATTCTTGCCGCATGTTCCTCTCCCCCTCTCTCTCTCTCTCTCTCTCTCTCTCTCTCTCTCTCTCTCTCTCTCTCTCTCTCTCTCTCTCTCTCTCTCTCTCCCTCTCTCTCTCTCTCTCTCTCTCTCTCTCTCTCCCTCTCTCTCTCACTCACAGCCTCTCATTCTTGGAGCGCACTCCGCTCTCGCTCTCTCGCAGTCTGTAATTTATTCCAGTTGCTCCAGTTGCTCGCAGCTCTGCTTCCTTATGTAACACCCCGCCCCGCCCCGCTCCGCTCTGCGCTGCAGCGGACAGCACGGCCACGGAGGTGGTGGTTGCAGCCGCTATGCATGTCGGCTGGCCCGGCCCGGCCCAGCCTGGCACCTCCCCCGCCCCCGCCAGGCCCAGTCCGCCTGACCCGCACGATGGCCAACAGTTTTAACATTATTTTCATGAATGAATGCCCCCCGCAGAGATGGATCTTCATAATTATGTTTTTTTCTGAGAGGACTGATAAAATAAAGGAATCACTATACTCCTGGCTGCAGCAGACTGAGGCTGTAAAGGGGGAGGGGAGGGGGATCCGAGGCTGGCGGGGCGTGGCGGGGCGTGGCGGGGCGTGGCGGGGCGTGGCGGGGCGGGGCGGGGCGCGGTCACGGCACGGGGTAGGGCGTCAACACGGTCTGCACGGCCCGCCCAGCCCGGCCCAGCCCCTCACGTCGCGGTGCTCTCCTCGGCTCTCGCCGCCGCGCCTCACCTCCCTCCCGATCGACCTCACGTCGTATTTGGCTCTTATGATATCTGCTGCTGTAACGCCCCACCCCGCCCCACCCCGCCGCCTCCGTGGCGCTGACCTGCTTGGGGGCGGGGCGGGGCGGGGCGGAGAGTACAAGGCGCTGTGTCGGCGGGCCTCAGCTAATATTCTCTGTGATGGACGGCCGCACCGCCCTCCCCAGTGGCCGCTGCTTGGCCGCCGTCCACACGCCGCTCTGCCTCCTAACTGCCCGCGCCCGCGCCCCGCCCCGCCCCGCCCTGCCCCGCCACCACCTGATGCGGAGGTAACGCGCGTTACCGCCCGCCTGTACGTATAGGCAAAAGGCTCGGCACGATTCTCCGCCAGACACATAGATCTGTGCCCCGCCCCGCCCCGCCTCGCCCCGCCGCGGCGAGGACACTCTTGTCCTGCGGGCCGCACTGCACCGCGCCGCGCAGCGTGCTACGGTGGTCGAGGCTTGTCCTGTGCGCCCCAGCCCCGTGGCGTGGCGCGGCGCGGCGCGGAGCGCTGCCTGCCCGGGACTAGCCGGGGCTGGCCTGGCCTGGCCTGGCCTGGCCTAGGCTACTCTACCTAACCTAGATTTCGCAATGCGCCGTGCCGTCTACGCCCGCCCCGACACATGTTGGATTGTGCACTCTGTTATTCAGTCGTTATTTGCGGGCAAACGCCTCCGCCGCGCTGCGCCCTGGCACTAGGGCCACACGTGGCGAGCAGACGGGACACGTGGCAACGGCGATAGGGTGACCGCAGTGTAGGTTCGAACCCACGACAGTCACGAAAGGTTTTTTTTTTTCTTCTCTTTTCTATTCCTCCTCCTCCTCCAGTCGTGTCCTGCTCGACCGTCTGGCAGCCGAGGCAAAAAGTGCACGGCGGGCCGCAATCATAATATCGACTGCAGTAATTCTTTGGGCCCGCCCCGCCCCGCCGTCGAGCTTGCATGATCCGTTGGAAGTCTCCTCGGCGGATTGTATTGCGTGCCTGCAGCAGCGTGTCACGCACGCTGGCCGGGGCTGTCGGCCGGGCCGGGCCGAGCCGGGCCGAGGCTCCCCGCTGGGTCTGACGGGGAGGTGCAACGGGGCCGAGGCGAGGCCAGGCTCCTGACGGCACGGGTGCGGGAGCGGGGCGGGACGTGGACCTCTCGCTCGCTCTCACACCGTCCCGTCTCGCACTATCCGTACGTCATGTCGGTCACAGCCCCCGGGCCCGCCCACGGCCCGTCCCGTCCCCGGTCGCCAAAATGTGCGCGGGGTTCGCTTAGAACACGACAAGATGCGGCCCAGGTCTGGGGCGCGCCCCATAGCGTCGTTGAGTAGGGAGTAGAGGACGGGGACAAAGGCGAAGGCGCGGGGGAGCTCGCAGACGGTGCGGTGCAGTGCGGGGCGGGGCGGGGCGGGGCGGGGCGAGGCGGTTGGCGGCACTGCACCACGTCGCGCCCGCGGCCCGCCGGCCCGAGCCCGAGCCGCCTCGCCCCGCACCCCGCACTGCCCAGTCACAGACCGGTGCAGTGCACGGCCAATGTTGCCAACTAAAATTCCTCTCTAACAATCCGAGAGCCGCGTTACACTATAGCGGCCTCTCCTCTCCTCTTCTCTCCTCCGTGCGCGGCTGCGCTGCAGTGCTGGAGAGGCTCCGCCACCCGCTTTTCGCCGGTCCTTCCTCGTTCGCGAATATCGGCCACGGGTGACTATATAGTCATCTTACCATCTTATATCATGCGCTCGAATTCGTCATCATGGTTCGTCAGGATCGCCGCGCGCTGTAATCCCAAAAGGGATCCACCTCGAATGTTTGAGACGCTGCCACTGTAGACTTTCATTAAAAAATTATTTCCACACGAAAAAAGCTTCGGCCTTACGGCGATCATTAGCACATCCACTGGCCATGAGGACCTGCTGTACCCGCTGGGCTGGGTCCTGGGACGAGCAGGACCCGCCTAGTGCAGCACTGTACGGCCGTGCTACACCGACCTGTCCTGTCCTGTGTCAGGCCCTCGCCCCGCCCCGCCCCGCCCCGCCCCGCCCCGCCCCGCCCCGAGCTGCGGCGCCGGCACCGTTCCAACAGACCGGGCTGCGGCACCATGAGCTGAGCGTCGAGTTTGTCAGAGCTGACGTATCAGCACATCTGCGTCAGGGCAGACCACAGGGCGGGGCGGGGCGGGGCGGCTGCTGCACGGCGGACCTGACCGCAGAGAGAACCGCGCGTGAAGTATGGGGATCAGGACCTGGGAGGGGATGCTGGCACAAGTAAGCAGTGCATGTTATCTTATCATTACGACCTTCTTTAAAATAAAAAAAAACTAACATTTTGATCGGTAGTAGTAGTAAACACAACAAGATAATTAGTGAAGACAAAATGATTGACGTAACTCTGAAATTTCTGTTTTCAGTCCGGTCGTTGTCGCGGCTGGGCGCGTCTCTGAGTGTAATTTGAGGCTGGGATCAGGAACGGCCCGGGAAGTGCAGTATCAGCGAGGAGCAGGAAGGCGGTGGTGGGCCCCGGCCCGGCCCCGGCCCGGCCCCGCCCGTCATGCGATCCCGAACAAACAACTGTACCCGGGCGGGGCCGGGCGGGGGCGCACCGTCGGCGCGCTCATGTTACGCGTGCGCGCGAGCTCTCTTTCGGCCGCGCCGTATCAACGCCAAGAGCGTGGAGACCATGAAGCACGCGGCTTCCGCTGGACGCCCCGCCCCGCCCCGCCCCGCCCCGCCCCTATCGCTCGCACTCTCCACCGCGAGGCGCCTCGTCTAGCGGTCGTGAGGAGGGAGGCCGCGCCCGGGAGGTAGGCAGCCCATTAGACAGCCGCCGGTCGCTGCCCCTGCCCTTCCCCCCACCCCCACCTCACTCGCGGGGCCGCTGCCGCGAGCGAGCCAGCCCGAGAGTGCCGTTTCGATCCAGATGATTAAGAGTGCTTCAGAGAGACGGTCATAAAGACATCACACGTCCAGCGGCGCTGATGCTGATGTGCGCGGGAGCCCCGGGCCGGGCCGGGCCGGGCGGGGCCCGCCACCTGGCCTGGACGGCCGATAATCATCACGGTGTAGTGTAATACTCCTGGGAGCCTCACAGAGGGGGTGCAAGCGTCCGGAGTGGCTCGCAAGCGCTACTGATCACAACCGCTACAGATCACAACCGCTACAGGTCACAAGCGCTACAGGTCACAAGCGCTACAGCTCGCTAACGCCACGGGTCGCAAGCGCTACGAGTCGCAAGCGCTACAGCTCGGTAGCGCTACGGGTCACAAGCGCTACAGCGAGAATCCGCCCGTTAGGCGGAGCCAAGCCGAGCTTAATCTTGAAAAATTACGCACGTGCTCTGCGAATGAAAGGGTGGCGTGAAAACATGGAAAATTTTTGCGACAGTAAACCTCCCGAAGGAGGTTGCGGTTCCCGCCAGGCACAGGGCTTTTACCCCCCGTGGCAGCCAACTACTTCGGTGTTCTTATGGGAACCGGTGCTTGTCTGACTGCGATCCTGTCGCGCAATTCGACAGATTTGATCCCCGTACTGCCAGATTTAGTCGTACGGTGGTTAACCGAACTGCCCTGTCCCCAGGGCATGGAATAGCTATTTTGGAGCCAGATTCTAGGGACTTATGACCCCACGACCGACCACCAGTCGTGGGCACGGGACGGAACTTCCTGGCAACCCGCTGTCGCTACCAGTGAAGAACCTACCTGGGTTTGAACCAGGCCCCATGTGCCGAGTCTCACAGACACCCCACGGCTTTCGCGGCACCACTAGACCACTAGACCGTCGGCTATTCCACGAGGGAGGTCGGTTGAAATGGGGGGCTTGAATTCCACTCTCCAAATTGTTGTCCTCAGAAAAATTAAATGTTTTGGTAAGATTCGAACCTCCGTCCTGCGACTCTCCGCGCGGACACTATGCCGGCACGGCTACGACGCCACGGTACCAGATGCCGGACCACTAGGAGTCATGCTGCGCGAGAAGCCACAGTCACCGAAGAAACGAACCCGGTGTCATGAGTGCGCCTGCTCTCCGGTCAGTGCTGGGCCGGCCGCGTAGCGTCATTGGTATCGTCGCTGCTTATAGCACAAAGTGGCAGTGGTTTAAAACTGCGTGATTTTTTTTTCTTTTTTTTTTTTTTTTTGTTCGGACCATTTGCTTTTTCCAGTGCCTCTTTTGCATTTGCCTAAGTCACAAGGACGGTATAGCTAGAAAGAGCACCTGGTCCCCAAAAAAAAATAAAAAAAAATACGAGGTTTTTGAACCACTGCCCACCTAGTGCTATGAGCAGCGTCGATACCAATGACGCTACGCGGCCGGCCCAGCACTGACCGGAGAGCAGGCGCACTCATGACTCCGGGTTCGTTTCTTCGGTGACTGTGGCTTCTCGCGCAGCATGACTCCTAGTGGTCCGGCATCTGACACCATGGCGTCGTAGCCGTGCCGGCATAGTGTCCGCGCGGAGAGTCGCAGGACGGAGGTTCGAATCTTACCAAAACATTTAATTTTTCTGAGGACAACAATTTGGAGAGTGGAATTCAAGCCCCCCATTTCAACCGACCTCCCTCGTGGAATAGCCGACGGTCTAGTGGTCTAGTGGTGCCGCGAAAGCCGTGGGGTGTCTGTGAGACTCGGCACATGGGGCCTGGTTCAAACCCAGGTAGGTTCTTCACTGGTAGCGACAGCGGGTTGCCAGGAAGTTCCGTCCCGTGCCCACGACTGGTGGTCGGTCGTGGGGTCATAAGTCCTAGAATCTGGCTCCAAAAATAGCTATTCCATGCCCTGGGGACAGGGCAGTTCGGTTAACCACCGTACGACTAAATCTGGCAGTACGGGGATCAAATCTGTCGAATTGCGCGACAGGATCGCAGTCAGACAAGCACCGGTTCCCATAAGAACACCGAAGTAGTTGGCTGCCACGGGGGGTAAAAGCCCTGTGCCTGGCGGGAACCGCAACCTCCTTCGGGAGGTTTACTGTCGCAAAAATTTTCCATGTTTTCACGCCACCCTTTCATTCGCAGAGTACGTGCGTAATTTTTCAAGATTAAGCTCGGCTCGGCTTTGCCTAACTGGCGGATTCTCGCTGTAGCGCTTGTGACCCGTAGCGTTAGCGAGCTGTAGCGCTTGTGACCTGCACCCAGAAGAGCGTGTTATCGGAATAAGTGCGCCTTGCACTGCACTTGATTGAATCAATTTCATTGGAATCGATTCGTGAAAATTGTTCGTGTTACAAGTAAAATGTACTCGGAATAGTCTAAATTTACTCGACTCAATCAAGTACATGAAAAACCGAGAACACGCTTTTCTGGGTGTGTAGCGGTTGTGATCAGTAGCGATTGTGACCTACGTCCCAAGCGTCCTGGGAGTCCTTAAGTCAGTACAGAGTGCGGCCAATGGGAGACTTCTCGGAGACTTAAACGCCTGGGCGGGCCGAGAGCACGACCAACAGCGTCATGCACACTAGACTTAAGGCTTGAGAATTTCTTTGCCGTAATAATCCCTCAGGTCAGAAGGTTCAACTATTGTCGTCAATCGCAATCGAAATCGAAACTCGAACCCTCTGTCCAGGGGGACTTGGAGCCGCACACGATGGTACGCCGACGCAACGGCCTCCCCCCACCCCACCTCACCCCACCCCACCCCACTCCAGAACTTTCTCACTCCTACGAACGGACGTTCGACGCAACCTAAACGCGAACGTGGCCAACACCGCCGCGGGAGGCCACTACAGTCAGTTCGATTAGCACTGGCAGTTTGGCGTGGTGTCCCGCCCCGCCCCACCCTAGCCCGCCCCGCCCCGCCCCGCCCCGCCCCGCCCCGCCCCGCCCAGCGCGGCACGCGGTACGCGGTACGGAGACTGGCTGGCCTCAAGTGCAGGGGCCGGGCCGGTGCAGGTTGCACTGGACGTGTGAGGGCGGCCGCGGCGGGGCGTGGTGTGGCGGGGCGTGGCGTGGTGTGGCGGGGCGGGGCGGGGCGGGGCGGGGCGGGGCGGGGCGGGGCGGTGCAGCACCAGAGGCGTGCGTGAGGGCGAGAGCAGCTTACAGCAGCGAGGCGCCAGACGGCCGCGCCAGACGGCCAGGCGGCGAATGATACTTTTTCCAGCGCCGTCTCTTCCCTTCTGGCCGGTTTCTCCTCGGTTCTTCCCCGAGCCGAGCCAAGCCGAGCGGGCCCTGCAGTCTGCTGCGGCTCGGCGGGGCGGGGCGGGGCGGGGCGGGGCGGGGCGCGGGGCACCACAGCACTACGCCCGAGGGCGAGGCGCGCGCATCCCGCGCCAAGGCCGCGCTTAATAATTCCACATTACGGTGCCCTGGCCCTGCGCGCGAGATGCGTGAGCACGTGTGTGTGTGTGTGTGTGTGTGTGTGGCGGTCCACACTGGAAACTGTGCAGTGGGTATTGCGTGCTTTGGCCAGACTTATACAGCGAGCCTGGGCCGGGATGCCACGCCACGCCACGCTAAGTAAGATCACGCATAGGGATGCTCATTCTAACTTGAGCGAGCGTCCCAATGTTTCGAGCGTGCATTCATCTGCACTAATGATCATGGGTTGCTACGATTTCTTTTTTCAGAAAGATCTCTGTCCTTCTACCTCCACTAGGAGCCCCGCCCCCCGACCTCACGCGGCCGCCTGCCCCGTCCCGTGCCATCGCGCCCGGTACGGAAAGCGAAGCTTGGCGCCAAGCAGTCGACGGGGGCGTGGCCGGCAGCCGGGGCGAGGCGAGCCCCCAGCAACAAGAACAATGTCATGGAAAGAGAAAAACAACAAGAGCATCAGCATCAGCGGGAGCGCTGCAGCAGTAGCGTGCACCGCCTGCACCGCAGCGCCGAGCAGCGCCTGGCCTAGCCGCGCCCACCACTTCCCCGACTGCATTATCCTTGTGCGACTGGGTTAGACGCACCACAGCCGCCACCACCACGCCTTCTCGCCCCACCACGCCCCACCACGCCCCACCACGCCCAGGCTACCCCACCACACCCCGCCCCGCCCCGCCACGCCACGGCATTCCAGTAATATTTATCTAGAGCATTGGTACGCCTGCCAGGCTACGGACCGCCGCCGTGGCCGGCCGGCACGTCCTTGAGTGGGTGGCCTAGCCTAGCCGGCCGGCCGGCCAGCCTGCGGTCCGCCCCGCCTCGCCCCACCCCGCCCCGCCCCGCCCCGCCCCGCCCCGCCCCGCCCCGCCCCGCCCCGCCCAGTCAGCTGATCGTATACGTACATGTACGTGCGTGCGGCGTGCTGGCTCAGGCAGGACGCCACCGCCGGGCCGGGCCGGGCCGGGCTGGGCAGGGCAGCCAACCTACCCCTGCACGCACGAGCTGGATCTCCGGGCGCCATTACGCGGACCGGTTATTAATAATAATAATCCTTTAGGTCGGCAGGCCTGCCAGCGCGCGCGCCCAGCACTGTACTCCACTGTACTGTACTGTACTGCTGGAGAGCCCGCGGCCCCGGGCTGGGCCTGGCCTGGCCTGGCGCGCTGGAGGTGAAGTGTATGACCGTTATACGCACCCGACTGACCAGTCCACTACTTATCTCCTCGCAATTATCTGGTGAATGTCAATCAGTTTGTTCTCGATCAGTCCAACGCGACCGGGTGTGACTTAATGTTAGTTCCAACTCGCGGAACAAAATACCCGTGTAGTTATACTGTCCCGCATTCACGGGTGCAGGAGGGTTGCCTACTCGCGCGGGGCTACTGTGAGAGGCGGGATGGGGAGGGCCGGGCCTGCTATAATAGCATACAACCTGATATATTATTTCTATTGGAAGAATTTTCTCTGGCTGCGACTCTGCGAGTAGAGTAGCGGTATGCGCGCTGCACTTACTTCCCTTGGCGTTGCGTTCGTGTGAGACGGCGGCCCGCCCCGGGGCACCGCCGCGCCGAGCTCGACGTGCTGCGCGTGACATTGGTCATGCCGAGAGGATCGTCGGGGGGTGGGGCCACCGGCTGGCATTCACATATTCGCACATACAAATACACACACACACACACACACATACACACGCGATGCTCGACGATGTAATTGCAGCAAAAGAGGCGTAGAGCGGCCGCCATACGGTCGCTGTCCATCCGCTATCCTCGAGTAGACACGGCCGTTGAGTAAGTCTGCCTCAAAGCCAGGAGGAACTTTTTCACATAATCCGAGGAAGCTGCGTAATCTCTGGCTTCTTTTCCAAAAAACGCAGCTCTGTATACAGCCGGCCGGAGAAATGATCCTGATTGATGGTTTCCGTCAACCTTCGGGGGCGCTAATGGCCTCGGAGGACGTTGCTCGCATCTGCAACGAGAGGCCTTGGAGCCGGGCGGGGCGGGGCGGGGCGGGGCGGGGCGGGACGGGGCGGGGCGGGGCGGGGCGGGGCGGGGCGGGGCGGGGCGGGGCGGGGCCAACGCTCCGGGAAGGCCGCGATGCTCCGCGGGGCCGTGCGCCACCCAGCCCAAGGACGAGCCAGAGGTGGTGATGATGATGCACTTTATGATAAATACTCTCATCACGTCACGTCACGTCAAGTCCGGGCAGTGACGCGTTGCGTAACGCTCCGCTCACCCCCGCCGGCCCGGCCCGCGCCAGGGCGCAGCGGCCCGACTCAAGGCCGCGACCCCCCGAGCAGGGCGGCGTCAAGGTCCTGCCGAGGAGGACGCAGCTCGGGAAGAGAGGATCAAAGACCATCGCGGCCCTGGGAACGACCTCGAGCCGGGGCGGGGCGGGGCGAGGCCGGGGGGCCGTGGACGGCGCCAAGGTCAGACACGAAGGGCATCCATCAGCGGAGGGCAAGGGCCCTCTTCTCCTCTCCTCTTCTCCCCGTCCTTGACAGTGACTGTCAGGACAGGGCTCGGGCCCGGCCCGGCCACCCCCGCCCCGGCTGCCCTTCTGGACTCTGCGGGCCGAGGCAGCGCCTTTGCAGAAGGACGCGGAGAACGCCGCGCCACGCCCCGCCCCGTCAGTACCGCTCGTTCAGCTCGCGTGCTCCACCGTAGATCGATTCGCCAAGGGATAGAAAAAAAGTGGTGGCCGGATTATATTGGCATGACTATTTACGGTTGGGATTTTATGACGATTCTGTACGTGCAGCAGCAATCCGCACTGGTGCCTGCCTTGTTCCGCGGCCGGGGCGCGGGGCGGGGCGGGGCGGCGCAGTCCTCGTCGACGACGAGCGGGCGTAGGCCTAACTGAGGAGGACTCAGCAGGAGAACTTGGTCGCCATATACGATTTAAGGTCTCGACGGTATGTACATTATTATTTTACTTTTTCGCACAGAGTTGTTTCTGCGAAGTAAAGCAAGGGTTGGGTAGTTCACTTGGCAAGGCTGGCGTGTGCGTGGCGTTGTGGGGCGGGGCGGGGCTGGGTGTGTCGGGCGTGGCGTGGCGGGGCGGGGTGGGGCGGGGCCAGGTGGCGGTCGCAGGGGCCGGGGTGATCAGGGCAGGGGCGTAGCTCGGCCAGCTGGGGCACGGCCTAGCCGGGCCGGCGGGGCTCAGGCGGCTCAGGCGGCGCCCCCGCCCCGCCCCGCCCCGTCCTGCCGCTCCACGCGCCCCGCCGCCACCTTCACGAGTGGCTGCAGCGCGCTGCTGCGGGCTATTCGGCTGGCGGGGCGGGGCGGGGCGGGGCGGGGCGGGGCGGCCGCACTGTCTGTGCTCCCCGCTACCGCCACGACGCCACCACCTTTGTTGGCGCTGCCGCTGCTGCCGCTGCTGCCGCTGCCGCTGCTGCTGTTGTTGTGGCTGCAGGCCGGTGGGGGCCGGCAGGGGCGGGTAGGGGCGGGAAGGGGCGGGCAGGGGCGGGCAGGGGCGGGCCGGGCTGTGGCAGGTGCCGCTGCTGCTGCTTCTGCCCGTATATATAAGCATTGGGCCCGGGCTGGACATTCAGTCTTGTGCCAACAGCAGATCAGAAGTGTTGTGTGAGGTGCTCCCCTAGCTAGAATCGACATGGCATTCAAGGTGAGGAGGTGGAAGACGTGGACGGCGTGCCCCGCGCCGGCCGCCCCAAGTGTCAAGTGCTCCCGTACCGCGCCGCACCTCCCCGACGTCCACGGCGCCGACGTGTCAGTGCTCAGACACAGCCGGCCCGGCCCGGCGCTTGTCTCCGTTGCAGTCACGATTTCATCTGGCGATTCGGATACAATAACGCCACGCTCTACCTCGCCCCTGTGATTTCAAACGTTCGCGCTCTAACATCCCCGTCGCCTTACAGTTCTGAGGGCGCGCAATAAATTCTCATGAAGAAATTCGCTCATACTGGCGTATTAAAAATGCTTGAGCGTAGCAATTGCAAAAGAAAAATTCAAAAGTTTCGGATAAAATTCTTTAAAGGAATTCAGTGGTCACTGCAGCGCTGCCCTTGCCCGCCCCGCCTCCAGCGCTGCGCTCCGAGCACGTGCAGCTGCATTGGTGCACGTCGCGTCCCGCGCCGCGGCGCTCTCACGTCGTTTCGTGACATAACGTGACACAACGGCGCGGCGCGGCGCGTCGGCCTGCCGCCGTCCCAGGGACGCGCGCCGCGGCGCTCTCGTGTATTGGACCAGCTCAATAATTCGAGACGCGCGCCCCAACCCCCCGGCCGGCGCAGGGCCTTGACTCGCCTCCCGGCCCCGCCTGCCACGCGCTGCGCGTGACCAAGCTGGTTGTCGGGGTGATCGGGACACTCGCACGCCATTGCACAGCACTGCACGGCGGGCCGTGACGTCACGTGACTTCTCTTTTGCTTTTGTGCAGATTGTCCTCCTCCTGGCCGCGGCCGCCGTGGCTTCCGCCGCCCCCGGCATCGTCGACTACGGCCACGCCGGCCTGGGTGGCCTGGCCTACGCCGCCGCCCCCGTCGCCCACGCCCCCATCGCCGTCGCCCACGCCCCCATCGCCCTCGCCCACGCCGAGCCTGTGGTGAGTCGAGTGCTCTCTCGCGGTGCACCGGGAGGTCACGCTGCAGCCCACCGCACTTTACCGTTTCTTCTCACCCCCACCCCGCAGGCGCATCCGGCCTACGCCTTCAAGTACGGCGTCCACGATGCCCACACCGGCGACGTGAAGAGCCAGTCCGAGCACCGCGACGGCGACGTGGTCAAGGGCGAGTACTCCCTGGTGCAGCCCGACGGCACCACCCGCACCGTGCACTACACCGCTGACGACCACAACGGCTTCAACGCTGTCGTCACCAACTCCGGCCACGCCGTGCACCCCCAGCAGGTCGTCCACGCCGCCCCCGTGGTCCACGCCGCCCCCGTCGTCCACGCCGCCCCCGCCGTCCTGTCCTACGGCGGTCATGGTCTCAGTCATTACTAATAAGCTATAGAATTATTATCCTAATCAACCTAGACCAACCTTATGACCTCAATGTACCTGGACTCGCATACGTCACCTCATCTGTAATAAACACTGACCTGCCATACGAAACCAAAAGCCATTCGTATCGTTGTTATTGCCTCCCCCGCCCCGCCTGCAGCACAATGAGTGACTAAGTGACCGTTATAGGCGGCGCCGCCCCGCCCCGCGCCGCCCCGCCCCGCCCCGTCCGCTATGGCGGACCGCGACCTTCCGCCAGGCCGAGCAGCGCCTCGGCGAGGACGCGCCACCACACAGCAGCCCAGTTCAGCTGGCGTCCTCCTCTTCTTCTTCTTCTACTCCTCCTCATTCTCCTCCGCAAACCGTGATTTGCTCTTCAGGCCGCCTTGAACTTTCCATAATGAGAAAACGCTACGGCGGAGCAGATAGATCTTCCCATGCACGCGGCGCGACCCGACCCGACCCGCGCGCCGAGGGGGCGCCGGGCCGGGGACAGTCAACAGCCCTGCAGCTGCTGCCGCAGGTCCTGCAGCTCCTGCCGATGCAGCAGGAATCCGCCCTCAAGTCGCACCAGAACGGAACACTGTATGCCGCCGAACACCGCCGCTGCCTCACGCTCCTGGGAGCGGGGACGTGGCGCAACTCCGGCGTGGCGGGGCGTATAACGAGAAGCCCGGAGCAGTGCGGCCGGGCCGGGCGGGGCGGGGCGGGGCGGGGCCCCGGGCCGCGGCTCAACTCCCCTCGTAAAGCCCATCGAACGTTTTTCAAGGGCTCCTTCCATAGACTGCCGCGCGCAACGCGATTTATGAATCTTGCCTAATCCTTTACGGCTTTTATCTACCTTTGCAAGTTGCGCGCGAGTAAAGCCACACACACACATACACACACGTACAGGGAGTAAGAGAAAGACAGACAGATAGTAACAGCAGGGTCGTTATAATCTATCGAATCTATCACGGAATATACATCGTTTCAGAAATCAGCGACCGTTCGGATATTGCACGTATATTCTCGCACTGGCCGTGTACGCTAACCCGTTCTTTTTTCACGGTCCCCGTCGCCATTCATCATGAATGCGTTTTTCATCGGGGCGTGGAGACCGACCGCACCGCACAACTAGAGATCATTGAGCGGAGAGTGGCGACCTCGCCGTGCGGCGCGGCGGGCGCGGCGGGCGCGGCGCGGGGGCCATTATGCATGCGAATCCGGGTAATGGCCTGTAGGCTGGGCGGTGCTGGGTATGAGAATGTGCGCCGCAGGAGGAGGAGGAGAAACCAAGAGGAATTGCAACGCGCCGGATTTAGAGGGTCACGGTTTATTGTCAGGGGAGCGAGGTAGAGGAGTTTGGATGAGTGATGTGTGCTGCGCCGTGGTCATCAGTAGTGACTCGATGACGAGTAGGACGACGCCCCGTGGCTCGGGTAGGCCGGCGCCGGGTGGTAGGACGGCGCGGGGGCGTAGGCGGGCGCTGGCGCCGCGTGGTAGGCGGGCGCGGAGTACTTGGGCGTCTCAGGGTGGTAGGCGTGGCCACTCACGGAGACGACGGCGTTGAAGCCGCTGTAGTCGTCGGCGGTGTAGTGGACAGTGCGGGTGGTGCCATCGGGCTGGAGCAGGGAGTACTCGCCCTTGACGGCGCCGCCGTCGCGGTGCTCGGAGGCGCTCTTCACGTCGCCGGTGTGGCCGTCGTGCACGCCGTACTTGTACTGGTACTTGGGGTGCGCCTGCAGCAGGGAGAGTCACACCTCAGTCATGGTGGAGGCAAAGAGGGCAAGAAAAGGGAGGGAAATTCAGTACGGAAGAGTGGCACTCACCGAGGGCTCGGGCTTGTGGTAGACGGGCGCGGGGGCGTACGCCGGGGCGTGGGAGTAGGATGGGGCCGGGGAGTAGGACGGAGCGTGGGAGTAGGACGGAGCGTGGGAGTAGGACGGGGTGTGGGAGTACGAAGGGGCAGGAGAGTAGGACGGAGCTTGGGAGTAGGACGGAGCGTGGGAGTAGGACGGAGCGTGGGAGTAGGACGGAGCGTGGGAGTAGGACGGAGCGTGGGAGTAGGACGGCGTGTGCGTGACGTGCGTGCTGACGGACGCGTAGGACGTGGCGGGGCTGTGGTGGCCGTACTCCGTGGGGTACGGCTTTGCGAGGGCCGCCGCCAGCGTCATCAGGCTAACCAGCATCTGCAGGGACAGGGCGAGGACATCGTGAAAGAAACACCGTGGCAGTGGCAGTGGCAGGCCTGTCCCCAACGCAACAGTATACGGATCAGGACTTTAACGCTAATCATTTCGGCCGTCCTGTCCGAGCCGCGCGGACAGGAAGCAGGGCGCTATCAGCGATCAGGTTGGGCAACATCACGTAATACAGCGAAACGCCAAAACGATGACTTTTTTTCTCCCAAACGTCGGCGGCGTGAGACTGGAGCACAAAAATCCACGCGGAGGACTGCGTGGAAGACGGGTGCATCTCTCTTGGCGAACGGTCGCGAAAGGACTCTACCGGACCGAGAGTGGTTCCGTGGCGGGCGGGACGGGGCGGGGCGGGGCGGGGCGGGGCGGGGCGGGGCGGGGCGGGGCGGGGCGGGGCGGGGCGCCCGGTCCTGCCCAGCCTGGTCTCTTCCAGGGTGATGACGCACGGCGAGGATGACCACGTGGGAAAGTCGCCCGGCCGGAGACCGATCGGATAAAACACTCACGAGATAACACCGGAGAAAGGCTCGATGCTATCCCTCTTCCACCTTGCCTCTTGGCACTACACAGCCTCACCTGAGCGTGCGCCATCTTTTTCGCGATGCTTGGGTTACTCCTCTTGCGTTTTCAGCAGCACACACACTGACGCTCCCTGGGCCGCCAGGGTGGTTTATATATCGAACACTCTACTTTGGCGGCGTCTCACTCCCTCTCGTATATCGAACACTCTACTTTGGCGGCGTCCCACTCCCTCTCGTGGCCCGGGCCGGCCCGGGCCAGGGACTGGACATCTTCGGCGGGGAGGAGACGGGAGCAGCCCGCCCCGGCCCGGCCCGCCCCGGCCAGCCCGGCCTGGCGCCTCAAGCCGCATGCCATTGGCCGACCTTGCTCTCTCGAAACTTCAGTGAACCTGACTAAAAACCATGCACCACCACCCTCTCCTTCTCCTTCTTCTTCTCCTCTCTCTCCGCCTCCATCTCCTCCCCCTCTGTACCGGAGCTGCTGTCGCGAAAAACAATCTCAGGTGTGCGTAAAACGTCTGGGTCACCAACGTTGACATTCTGTTGGCTCCCCGAGAGCCCCAGTCTATGATCCTATCACTCGGGACGGCTAAATACCCCTTACCCCGCCCCCTAAGGTTATCAATTATTTCCTGATACGAACTGAAAATCTTTCAGGGGACTGCTCATAAACAGGGCTACTCTTACTCTTCCTCTCGCTTAAAAATATCGAACCCGAGCGAATTTTTACGTAATTGATGGACGCGTTTGGTACGTGCGGCGGGGCGGGGACGGGGACGGGGCGCGGGTGGGTCACGCGCGCGTGCGTGGGGAGCCAAGTCCATTACTACTACTTTCCAAGGATGCGCTAAGCTCCGCCGCACTGCGACTGGACTAGGCACCGCACCGCTGGTCTGCTCACGTGACATTTGGTCAAGAGAGAGACGCAATCAAAGTTCATCCCAGCTGCGGGGAGGGGGGGGGCTGCAGCGACCGGCCCACATGTGTCGGCGCCCTGGTCTATATTAATTCCATAACGCGCCGGCCGGCACGGCACGCCGTTGCGTGAACATTATCGCATAAAATGTAAGCCCACGCCTAAAGATCACACTCACACGCCGAAATGGAAGACGAAGCATTAGTGGAGCGACGGGTGGGGCGGGCGCCCGGTCAGCTGAGCGCGCTGGGCGGGTGGGCGCCCAGAGGCGGGCAGCCCACAGTACCTCAGGAGCGACGAGGGACTGCGGCGCGGCGCGGCGCGCCGCGCTCGCGCCGGGAGGGTAGGCCACCCATTCGGCTCGCCGACAGGCCGCCTTTGGTTCCCACGAGACACTGCTGCTGCTTGATCAAACGATTAGGTCTGCTCGGTGAATGAGCGGAGTGAACTGTGCACAATGGCATGACATTGATGCCGGGCTCTTTTGTCGCAGACACTTACTTTTCTATTCTTTACAGCTTAACACATTGTTTGTGACATAGACACTACGACGTGGTCACGCGCCCCGTGTTCAATATTAAGGCATAAAAACGCACCGTTCAGAACTAAGTGTGGTGACTTGTGAGCAGGTTGTTTCAGGGCAGTAAATAATGAGAATCTCAATAATGAACAAATTATGTTGGCAGTACAGTAAACTCACGCGAGCGCGTGCACTGCCCATATTTCCCGGCCCACCAAAAAAATTAAAACGAAATAAAAAAAACACGAGCTTTATATTGCAATGTCATTGACATTTCCCCTTTTTTGCAGTAGATATAAAGATGGGAGGTAGGGGGGTGAGGAGGGAGAGGCAAGAAAAGTGAGTTTAAATCCGTGGGTCGGGTCCGCAGCGCTCGCTGCCTAATCAGGCCTAGTACGGCCGCCATCCGTGTTGCACAGGCACTTGTACATGTTCATGCAGCGGGGCCGGGCCGGGCCGGGCCGGGCCGGGCCGGGCTGCGCGACAATCATTCCTCTGCACGCCTCGCCACGCCACGCTCCACCCGCGCAGGGCTGGGCCGGGCCGGGCTGGGCCATTACGGAGACATATCGGTGGGGCACAACTGCATACATCACCCGCACGCCACGCGAAGGAGTGCGGCGAGAGAGACAGGTACACCCAAGCTAGTCTGTTATTAGAAAATCATAAAAAAAAAATGAGATGAAAAAAAAAATGAATCTTGAAAAGATTTGAATCAGAGAGCAAAAGGGTGTACGGTATGTAGTCAAATGCAGGAGGAGACTGCAGGCGCGGGGTGGGGCATTGTCTCCCCGCCCCGCCCCGCCCCGCCCCGGCGGCGACAGGACCCCCCACCCCAACCCCACCCTGCGGTGGGATTGTCTCTTGGCCAACGCCGCGGGACACGGCGATGCGACCGGCGGAGTAGACTCTGTTCAAACACAGACACACACACACACACACACACACACACACACACACACACGACTATATGAGTGGACACAGAGCAGGGCGCATGCGCTGCGCACCATGCGGTGCATTGCGCCAAATGGTTCGCGTCGACTCACGACAAGACACCCCGTAAAAAAAAGAAAAAATGACCATATTCCCTTTTTTTTTTCTCAAAAATAGTAATTGAAACAAAGTAAAAATAATATTGAGGCGTATGAGTTAAAATCAAATTTAATTTCAAGTTCTTGAAAAAAATTCCAATCAGGATTGGAAATGAAAGCAGATGATATTGAAATCTGATTCTAGCTGAAAATTTCTATGGTGTTACATTGATTTTGATTATTATATTTTAGAAGTGACCGTTTTGAAGTCTTATATAGTTGTATACACATGTCATCTTTTTCATTTTTATAACGTTTTCCCGAGAACGGGTAAAGAATTAGTAAAAATATAGTTAAGGTAAAGTTTTTAAAAATTAGTGTTGGGGTTCACGCCGAGTTGAATGGGTGGTCGTGTGAGCTAGAGGGAGGAGTATAATCCGCATGGTAGTGGTTTAACACCCGTCTGACGCTAGTGCAGCTAGTGCCATTCGATTTGTGGAAGAACTAGGACGTCATGAACAGGAGCATTTCGGCTAAAGAAATGTCCGATCAACACGATTTTTGAACTGTAGGTTCGTTGTGCAATGATCACTCGAATAGTGCGTTAACATTTGTTTTCTACCATGTTCTTTCAAATTCTTATTTATAAAATACTGTGCATGACTAGAATCAACAGGTCTCCAGCCATGGGGAGAGGGAGTAGAGGGAGGGGGGAGGGAGGGGGCCGAGGGGGCGCGAAGCGAGCGGCTTGGTATTGTTGGCTGGGGCACGGGGCAGGAGACACCGGAGACACCAGCGACTCTTCAGCCCCCTACACATAAAACTTCTGACCAGCCTCATGCCTCTTCTCTCACTCAACACGACAGTACAAGCAAGATGACACATTTCTTTAATATGGTTAAATGTTGAATTGTCTAAAATGTATCATCTGCTAAAAATTGAAAAGAAATGAGACGTTATTGTTCCAAATGACTCCATTTTATTTTACCCGCAGCACATAGACCTCGCGCTGTGCGCCTTGACTTTCCGCCATGCGATACTGTTGGGCTGCAGGGTGGGAGGGCCGCCACGCCCCGCCACGCCGCGCTGTTCAGCTTAAAGCGCCCCCCTATTACACGTTTACGAGCCGCGGTGAGGTCCAGCAGTGGCGAGGACAAGGAGCCTGACGCCCGGGGCGCGAAAGCACTTCAGTAAAGCCTCCAACTTTAAGGAGACGTGTAACCGATCGGTTTACTGTCCGAGGCCAATGTCGACGCCGCCGCGCTGCCCACCGTGCTGGACGCTACGCTCACCCGCCGCCAAACTGTAGCTTCGCTCGGCCCACACAAAGCGCACGATGGCCCCAAAGATTTCCCGCGCACTTCCTCCCTGCTCGTGCGCTTATTCGCAGTTTTACCCCCCGCCCCTCTCCTTAACTTTACCCTTGGCGGTTTCCTCCTCTCAATGCAAACCACGCCCCCCTCCCCTCCTTAGTGCAGCGCGGCACGAACCTCCCCTCGCGCGCCCCGCCCTGTCCTGGGTGTCCCGCCTGTCCCCGCCCCGCCCCGCCACTCCCCCGAGCCCTGCCCAGCCCAGCCCAGCCCCGCAGCAGTCCCTCCCCGCGGTGCATTTCTGCCCTTCGGTCACGATGGCCTGGCCTGGGCTGCTCGGGTGTTTGTTATAAAAGCGGGGCACACCGTCGCACTGCCCCAGTGAGTGAGGGAGCGAGGACCACGGAGGACAACGAGGACGTCATGGACTTAAAGGTGTGTGCAGCTGGCCCGTGTGTGTGTGTGTGTGTACGCGTAAAGGTGTCTGAAGACCCTGCCAGTGTTCGGCAGCTCGCGGAAGAGAGCAATGCCTACTGCCCTCCTGCGCCCCCTGCGCCCTCGGCCCGGCCCGGCCACTGACAGCTTACACGGCGCGGGCCTGCCCACTGATTCCGAGGACCGCTCTGTCCTTGTCGCACTCGTTTAGCGCTGCCATGCCCAGCATAGGGCATCGCTGTAGGTGCGACAAGGATGGAGGTATGAGAGCGATCTTCTGAGTCAGTCGGCTGGCCTGGCCTGGCCTGGCCAGGGCTTACACACGGGTGTCTTGTTGCAGGCTGTGCTGTACGTGTCGGCGGTGGCGCTGTTGGGCGCAGCGCGGGCGGCCCCGCGGCCCGGCGGCTACGCCGAGTCCTACGTCGCCATCTCGCACATCGCGCCCGCGCCCATCCACGCGGAGCCCGTGCCCCTGCCCGCCCACGGCCCCGTGCACGGCCCGCTGCTCTACAAGGCACCGCCCGTCTACGTCCACGAGCCGGTGGTGAGTCGGCCCGGCCCGGGCCACCGTCGGCCTTCCTCTTTGGGTCTCGACAATCATGCGTGAAAAATCTGTGTGACTAACATTCCAAGTGTAATGACCAGCGTCCAGCGTGAAAATGATTGTACGGCTGCTCCCCCCCACCAGGCGCATCCCAAGTACGCGTTCAAGTACGGCGTGGAGGACGCGCACACGGGCGACTACAAGGACCAGTCGGAGCACCGCGACGGCGACGTGGTGAAGGGCGAGTACTCGCTGCTGCAGCCCGACGGTACCAAGCGCACCGTGCACTACACCGCCGACCCGCACAACGGCTTCAACGCCGTCGTGTCGTACAGCGGGCACGCCGTGCACCCGCCCGCCGGGCCGCTGCCGGCCCACCCGGGCCCGGGTCCGGGGCCGTACGGCCCCTCCGGGCCCTACTACCACTAGCAGCACCGCCACTTCATCCTAGCCTCGACAACCACCACTCCTCATCGCTCGCCTGTACATATCGCCATGAAAAAAATACACATGCCTGCAAACCTGAGAACTGAAGTCTCTTGTATTCATTTGTGACGTCCGTCTGCCCCTTCTTCATCCAGCGCGGCTCTGGAGGACTCGCTCATACCAGTTGCATGGGTAGCCGGTCGACCAGCAGAGAGGCGCGCGTGCTCCAGTTTGCGTACAGCTATCTGTTCGTCGGAGAAAAAAAAGTCCTCTCGGCCTCGCATTCTTTTCGTATTCTTCTTCGCCCACTGCGGCGCTCACACGGGGGTTTGTCGCCGTGGTCGGAGCGGAGCGGCAGCTCAATGGCCGGCCTTGTCAGGCACGCCCGCCACCCTACAGCTGATCCAGCGCCCCGCCCCGCCCTGGGAGTTGCGCGCCCGCTGCGAGCTAATGAGAAATGTACCGTGTCGGCGCATGCGCATGCACGCAGGGCATGGCGAGTACCCTGGGCCGCGCTGCGCTGTGGTGCGGTACAAGCAGAGCAGGGCGAGCACTCTACTCGCCGGGTACCCGCAGCCCAGTGTCGTGTCGCACTGGCACTTGCTACATGCCTGGGGTACTGCTGGCGCACGCGCGCAGAAGCGTCGAGTTCACTTTTGAGACTCCATTATTTACCTGGCTCGGCTCGACCCGACGAGTGCGCTTAGTATTCAGCCCTATTCTTCCTCTCTGTTTTTACACTGATTTACTGGCGCTCTATTATGAATAGAAGAGTCGCCGGATAGCTTGGTGCTATTAAGTGCGCTGTGCGTATCTCCTGCTCGTGGCTTAACGTGTTTCTGATGTCAGCGGATGAGAAGTTCAGCCGTGCTGGAATGCGTTTCTAGCTCCGGCCTGGCCGGGCCTGGGCGCCGGCGCCCGCTGCCTCACGCCGGGAAAATTGGATAAAACACGGTCGTGCGCTGTTGTTGCAGCGTTGCATGGCGCCGCCGCGTGGAGTTGAATTATGAATATATTTTTTTTTCGGCCCGAGCGTGAGACTTTCTGCAGGGGAAGGCCAATGGCTTGCAATCTAGAGACAGGCGAGACGAAAAGTACTTGTAAAAATCACTTGGCTCATTGAAAGAAAGCGCAGGCCAGGAGCCGACTGTGTGCACGTGCACGCGCGGAGCGTGAACGTGAGGGCGAGCGTGCGTGCGTGCGTGCGCGACTGCACGAGTGCACGGGACTACGCGGGGTGCTAGTATATTTCAGCGCCGTCGCAAACAATGTCACGAGTTGTGGGCCGCACTGCCCTAGTGCCGCGCCGGGGAGGGGAAGTCTGTTCATGTGCGAGTGTGAGTGCATGCGGCGAGAGAGCCGTGTTGAAACCGCCATAGCCGGCCGGCCCTGCCCCGCCCCGCCCCCCGCCAAGCCCGACTATCTATAAGGAGATGGAGAGCGGGCTCACACTCAAATGGTCAGCAAGAGCGTCATGTCGAAACAATTCATGAGCAGGCGATTTAACCGGCATATTATTCCTACTCCGTTCCTACTGCATGTCTGGCAGTGGAGTGCAAAACAGCACACTCTGAGAACAAGTTCTCAGTGTTTTATGAGTGCAGGGAGGATTTGGAGAACGTTGACGTTTTGTTCGCTTTCTTTATTATTTTTTTTGTACTTTTAGGCATTTACGATGCACTTGCATATCGGCAGTCATATATACATTTATCACAGGGGCAGTGTCATGGGGATGTGTGGATGAGGAGTGAAACAGATGACGTCACTGTTGACTGCGGACGTTATCCTTGATGACGGTGACGGCGCTGAGCGGGGGGCTGTTCAGTAGTGGTGCAGGAGCGGGGCGGCGTGCACGGCGTGCCCGCTGTACGACACGACGGCGTTGAAGCCGTTGTGCGGGTCGGCGGTGTAGTGCACGGTGCGCTTGGTGCCATCGGGCTGGATCAGGGAGTACTCGCCCTTCACCACGTCGCCGTCGCGGTGCTCAGACTGGTCCTTGACGTCACCGGTGTGGGCGTCGTGCACGCCGTACTTGAACGCGTACTTGGGGTGAGCCTGGAAAACCGCAAAAGGAGGTCGGCGATAAGGAAAACCTCAGCACAACGACGCCGGTCAGTGTGCGGGGCGGGGCGGGGCGGGGCGGGGGGCGGGGCGGGGCGGCACTCACCACAGGCTCATGGTGCAGCAAGACAGGCGCGTGATGGACGACGGGGGCGGCGTGGACGATGGGCGCGTGGACGATCGGGGCGTGGACGAGGCCGTGGCCGTACGAGACGTACGACTCGGCGTGACCGCCGGGGCGGGCCGCGGCGAGGCCCAGCACCGCTCCCAGCAGGAGGACCGCAACCTGCCGTTCAGAACATTTTAAGTGACAACAAGTCTGGAGAGTCAAAGGCTGGCTAGGGCCGTGCAGGCAGTGCTGGTCAAGCAAAGAGGAGAGGGTAGCGCCGCCCGGGCCACACTAGGCGCTGCGGGCTGCGGCCCGGAGTGGGGGCAGGGCAGAGCAGGGCCCGGCAGGGCGTCGCTCCGGTTATGTCACGGTGGTCCACTTCCGACGCTCGGCGCCGCGACGCTTAGCTCAGGGCTGCACTGCAGAGGCCACGGCCAAGGCGGCTCCAGGGCGACGCCCCGCGGCCCGGCCCGGCCCGGCCGGCGCGGCTGACAGCTCTGCTCACGCTCTCTGAGCGTCGGTTAAAACTTCAACTTGACACACACACACGCGCGGGCACGCTCTGCGCTGTCGTTGACACTTTCACTTTCACTTGCACACCCCCCGATGAGGGCTCTGATGCTCTCGATGTGGAGCCCGCCGCGGCGCACTGTAAGCTCGGCGAGGATACTCCTAAGTGCCCGCGGGCCAGGCCACGCCGGGCCGCGTCCAGCTCCCCCGTACCTTGAAGAAAGCCATGTCGCTGGTGGTGGTTGTTGAGTGCGGCTGAGCTCGCTGCTGTCTGCCCTGGACAACGCGGCCCGCCACTTTTATATGGCACGCTGGCCCAGCTGGAATCCAAAACCACCCCCGCCGCTCGGACCAGCGCCGGGCGGGCATGGAGTGAGAGAGAGAGAGAGAGAGAGAGAGAGAGAGAGAGAGAGAGAGAGAGAGAGAGAGAGAGAGAGAGAGAGAGAGAGAGAGAGAGAGAGAGAGACGGCAAGGTGGAGGCGCCTCCGGGCGGGGCAGGGTGGGGCGGAGCGGGGCGGGGCGAGCTCCCGAACGCGACCTTGGGAATGGTCGGCAGGGCCGGACGGCCTGCGCCACAGCCGCCCCTGCCGCCCCGCCCCTGCCACCCCGCCCCTGCCGCCCCGCCCCACCCCACCCCACCCCGTTCCCCGGTGTTCGTGGGTGAAAATTCCACGGTGGATGGGGTGTCTGGGACAGGAGGTGGTAGATTTAAAGGCTGGAAGCATTTTAGAGAAAATAGAAAAACCACAATAACAGAATGTTGTTCACTTCTTGTAGCAAAATAGTGAAGCAAAGTCGATCCGTCGATTCTCGACGGGTAGCCGATCCAAGGGCACGGTAAGCCCCGCCCCGCCCCGCCCGTCCCCACGACTACCGCCGCTCTGAAATGGCCCAGTTACCATTCGAGTGCCGCTCTGCTGTCGCAAACACCGCAAAATATTAAAGATAATAGTGTGAGGCGGAGTAGGGATTTGGTGAGGTGGGGCGGGGCGTAGGGTGAGGGGGGAGGCCATGCCGATCGGTTTGGAGCACTGCAAGCGCTTCCCCAATGTGGGGCAAATGGAGAAAGAGGACCGTCAAATTTAAAAAGAAAAGAAAAAAAAAGAAAAAAAAAGATTGGTAGGAGGGAAAGTTTAGGTAGATTAACGTATTTTTCATCCGTATTATTCTTCTCTCCATTTTGGCTTTTTCTATTCAGATTCTTATAAATCTTGTACCTTTGGAGAGAAGACAGTGAATTATGTTTCAGCACAAATTTAACATTACAAATAATTAATGAATTAATTAAAAAGATTGTTTTGAAGTAATTACCATGATGAGGCATGAAATTAATATCATACTATCCGTACTTGTCCCGTTTCGGTTGCGGTATTACGTGAACTATACCAGAGACGCATGTTGGCGGATGTTCCCGCTCTGCCTCCTTTCCTGAGGTAAAGAAAAAGCGGTAATGCCCGTACGGCACTATCGGAAAACTAGGGAAGGTCCAATTCACCGGTTCATTCTTATGAATGTAAAGGCCCTAGAAACGCAGAAAGATTCGTCATGAGAATCCATGTTTGTCAAGGTGGCCACACGAACACTATCGAGAGAGGGGGATGAGAACGGTTCGGAGGCAAGATGGACAAACCGCTGTCGAAGGAGTTTCCTCAAGTGTACTTGCCTTTTTTATGACGCATGGATTCCTACGGAGTGAGCCCTCTCCCAATATTGCACGATTAAAATCAGGCGCTTGTTTGCGCCAATTTGAGCAAACCCCTCCAGGAAACTTAAAGATCAAAGCGTTCTTTACCCAGCGCTGGTGGTTGGAGGACCTGGCGTCCAATTTAACGTGTCCCTGTTGAGAGAATGTCAGTGGATTCTGCTGGTATATTATAGACAAAACGTATCATTTGCATCACATACCCAGAATGTGTCGTCCATGTCCTGCTTTATGCCAGTAGTGCCGTTTATCGTCTGGAGGGCGAACGGCTCCTTGATATTGAAGGGAGAGAACTTAACATCGCTCTGGATGAGGGAGCTCTCTTCCCATCCCTCGCAAGTATAAAAGGACTCGGCGTAAACTATGTACGGCCCCTGAAGCACGATACTCAATATTATTTAGTCTGCCACAGTCGAATAGGTGTTTTACTTTTTCTTCATAATGGGAAGGGAGATGTTGGTGACATAGTACAGCACATTCCGGACGCTCCTAGGTCAGAGAATGAAATAATATTTGTTCTTACTGCGATCGGCGCGCCAGCAGCTGTTGAGGCCAATGCAGCAGCGCAGAGCAAATATATTCGAAACGCTTTCATGATTGCAAGTCCCATTAACTGAGCTTTTGATCGGCTACCAGCTAGAGGCTAGAGCCCTAGAAATGGTCTTTTAGTAAACAAATATCTGCACGAAAAAAATCGCATTTTGCCAAAATTGCCACTTGATGCAGAATATCGCTCCTCCCTCGACGCGGCCTGACTGACACTGACGGCGCACCGCTGCCGAACAGCATTGCGTGACGGATGTGTTAGGGGAAAAATAGAATCATAAACTGGCAAACTGAAAACAAAAATTATGTGCATGCAACACCAGCAGAAGGACGAATAGTGTAACCACTATAACTTTGTCGCCTTGCCAGCTGATTATTTGTGAGGGCATGGCGGTCAGCTAAACCGCGATGCATTTTGGGAAAATAATGGGGGCTGCCTGCCGCAACCGCAGCGCCACCGCGCCGCTCGCACGCGCATGCGCACGGGCACACACGAGCACGCGCGCGCGCGCACACACACACACACAGAGGCGAGCTCCCAGGCTCCTGCAGCAGCAGCGTAGCGGTGATGAAACTTATCTCCCTGTCCTAGCCATCTGCGTATCGACCGACAATAAGCGGGGTAGGGAGCGCGCCAACGCGCCGGCCGGGGTGCTATCCCGCGACAACTTAAAACATAAAAAACAAAACAAATAGCAAAAAAATAAATAAATAAGAGGCGCTTGTCGAGGTCCTGTCCGGCGCCAACGGCGCGGCCTGCGCCGGGGCAGCAGGCAGCCCACCGTACCCGGTCGCTGCCCCGCCCCACCACGCCCCGCCCTGCCCCGCCCCGCCCCGCCCCGCCCCGCCCCGCCCCGCCCGCGGGCGCGCGGACGCGCAGCACGTCCCCCGTGTCCTTGAGGACTTAGGGCGGAAAGTGACGAAAGTATCGGGATGATAGTGCAGAGAGGAGAGGGGCTGAGGTAAAAGAGAGAGAGAGCGAGAGAGAGCGAGAGAGAGAGAGAGAGAGAGAGAGAGAGAGAGAGAGAGAGAGAGAGAGAGAGAGAGAGGCGGGAGGGGGAGAGTGGTCAGAGACACGCGGCGCAATAACGCGCTACACCGTGGCGCATTTCATAAAATTTCATGCATGGCGGGCGCTGCATCCGGGGAATGGCCAAGATGGTCCTCATTCTAATTTTCAGTCCTAGTCCGTCACCGCACGGCGGCGTTCAGCGTTCGGCGTTCACGGCGGCGCCAGGGTGACCCTTGTTTGGTCTGAAAATACCTGTCCTCTGCTGCTGCGAGTTGATATGGCATGTCTCTTTTGTTCTAAACAGTGGTGAAGCCACTGAAGTTTTTGTAAGCATCCGTCATGCGACTAAGCCTGGCTGCGGTGTACCGTCAGTTGAGCGGTGTGGAGAGAGGAGCGGTCGTCGCCGTACTGTGCCACGTTTGGCCGAAACGGATGTATTTTACTCGCATTCGTTTTCTTAAATTAACAATTATTTGGCATCACATACGGCACTGATTGGTGGATCGCTGAGAGCTCGTTTACCGCGAGGCACTTCCAGTCATGCAGACGTATCAACTGTATTTTCTCTGTGCCTTTGGTCTGGCTGCAACATCTGATGGTGCTCCGATCGCTGTAAGGACAAATGTTACGCTGTGGCCACGTGAAAAGCTCCTCCTGTTAATGCTGCCTCTAATATCTACAGTGAAAGTAAACCATTTCGTCGTTGGTGGCAAGACTAAGTAATACTCAGTATCGTGCTTCAGGGGCCGTACATAGCTTACGGCGAGGTCACTCATGCTTGCGAGGGACAGGAAACGACCTCCTTCTGGCGAAATTCTATCAAGATTTCGCGATTTAACCCCAAGGAGCCATTTGCCCTTCAGACAATAAACGGCAATACCACCATATTGCATGACTTAGACGACACGTTTTGGGTAAGTGACGACATCTACCGTCGATATACTTTGATAACAACGTAGTAGCAAAATTCTCTAACACTCTCCCTACAGTTACGCGCTAGATTCGACTCCCGGTCGTCCAACAACCAGCGTTGGGTAAAGAACGCTCTTCTTTTCAACTTTCCTGTAAATGGTTGCTCGAGTCTGCGCAAATATGCGTCTGAATTCTTTGTTGGCGTGTTTGGCAGGGCGTTCTTGAATAGTAACCCATGCGTCATAAAGGAGGCAAGTGCGCTGATTGGATTTTTTTTTCAGCAGAGTTTCGGACACTTTGAATCTATTTTCACATACGTCTTGGTTAAAGAGAATTGCTTTCCGGACACTTGTGTTATCAAAAGCAAATTACTCTTCGATCTATCATCATAATCGTCTATCAATGTCTGACAACGCATCTTTCCCTTTTTTAGGGCGTGTACATTCACGATAATTCACCAATCAATATTACCTTCCCCAAGTTTCCAGTATTGCCGTACGGGCATTACCGCATTCAAATGAACATGGGGGTGGAGCAGAAGAGCGACTTAGTGTGTCTCATGACCGTAGGACATGTGATACCACTACCAAAACGGTTACAAAACGTGTAAAGTTGGAAATGCTTTACATATCCATCTCCATTTTGGTACTCAATAAAAAGAAAACTGTCTAGTGATCAACAAAACTTTGTGTTACCTTTGGGCTGTGGAATAATTTATTTTCTTTATTTGTTTTTTGTTTTAAGAGTAATACAAGCCTTGGAAAGATCGGGATAAAAGAATGACATGTTTTATAAACGAGAGAGAGAGAGAGAGAGAGAGAGAGAGAGAGAGAGAGAGAGAGAGAGAGAGGGGGCGGGGGAGCTGGCCGTCACAACACCATTCGCGGGCGCCATACAGCAGCACTATAAAGCATCCCGCACCGGATGGCATGGCGCCCGCGAATGGCTGTTGTGACGGCCAGCTCTCTCTCTCTCTCTCTCTCTCTCTCTCTCTCTCTCTCTCTCTCTCTCTCTCTCTCTCTCGTTTATACAAGCTGCAAGCTCCGCTGTTTGCCCACCCGGGCCGCGAGCTGCTCCGGCGGCCAGGGTGTATCTATCATCACCCGATGCTAATCAGCTGCCTCGGCTGCCTACTAGGCAGTGCCTAGCCCGACGGGGCCAGGTCGGACATTGCAAGTCAGGCACCACAGCTGGCCGGAACCTCACGAAAGGTAAGAAAACTCTGGCTGCTTCTCCCGTCACGTCGCGGTTCATGTTTCATGTGCATGGAGACCCTAACGCGCGGGGTGGGTAAGAATGACTCACGCCTGCAGGCCGAACGGGACGGGCGGGCCGAGGCATGTACCTCCTCGAAGCCCTAGTTGTTGTAGCGTTCAGCCTGGAAACATTAATGACGATGTTTTGCGGTGTACGCCACGAGCATTTTCACACCGTTAAACCTTGCGCGTGTGCCGAAAATCGCATATCGTGCCACGGATCCCTTCCGAGTAGCGGTGATGCAGTTGAGCCTCCAGTTATCAAATCGAATTCCGACAGCCGGGTTGAGTGGGGAGGAGCATGCTTCAGGGAGCGCAGACCAGCTTCTGCACTTCCCCTCGCCCCGCAACGCCCCGCCACGCCCCGCCACGCCTTGCCCCGCCCCGCCCCGCCCCGTGGCGCCACAGACGCTCATATTCTCTGCTTAAAGGTGTCGAAACGATCCGGGGGAGCGGGATTGCTTTAAAAAATGTAGAGGGGAGTAGCAGGGAGCAGGGTGGAAGGTGTGTAGAAAACTGGAGCGGCTAGTGATGTCGGGGGGAGGGGGGGGGAGGCGCTCTCAGACACGCTCAAAGTACATCACACACAAACTTATCGTCAGTCAACCGTTTATTACAAAAATATAGAGCGATGCGCTAATGTCGTGCAGCGGAGCACAGTATCACAGGGCTAGGCGGCCGGGTCGGGGCTCCTGGCGCACGCACTAGTAGTGGTGGCCGTGGTGCGCGTGGCCGTGCAGCGACACGTGCGCGTTGAAGCCGTTGTGCTTGTCGGCGGTGTAGTGCACGGTGCGGGTCACGCCGTCGGGCTGGAGCAGGGAGTACTCGCCCTTGACCACGCCGCCGTGGCTGGACTCGGAGGCGCTCTTCACGTCGCCGGTGTGCGCGTCGTGCACGCCGTACTTGTACGAGTAGGGCGACGGCTCCTGCGGAGGAGAGAGAGAGAGCAGGACGCTTAGATCGAGAGCGAAAACTAGTCTGAAATCTCTTGATTACCTCGGGATTACTCCAACTTCTGGATTACCCGAGGCTATCTCCAGCTACAGCTGACCCCTTGGATTATCACTCGTATTACCTCCGGACTACCTTTGGAGTACCTTGGGGCTCTTGGTGGTACTCACATGGTGGTACTCCTCGTGGTGGTAGGAGGGCTCGTAGCCGTGGGAGGGGCTGTGCACGATGTGGATGTAGCTGTCGGCGTGGCCGCCGGCGAGCGCCGCGGCGACCAGGGCGGAGAGCGCCAGGGCGAGGAGGGTAACCTGCTCGGGGCAGAACAAGAGCGTTGAGCTGGTGGTATGCGGGGGCGCGGTGGGGGCGGCGCGGGAGCTCTCACCTTGCTGATACCGGCCATGTCTTCTGCTGGGGCTGCTGTGGGGCTGGGGCTGCTGTTGGCTGGAAGAGCTCGGAGCTGTGACTGATATTCGGTCTCTGACCGCTGCAGGCTTATATACGGCTACACTGCAGGAAATGCACTACAACACCTCCAGCGCAGGCTAGAGCGGAGCTTGCACCTGCTGCCCGAGCCGTCTCGCTACAATACGCACGCCCCCGCGAGCGCCCCCCACCCCTCCCTCCTCCGGGCTGGTCTGCTGCGGGGGCAAGGGCAGCCGGCCACTGATAAGGTGCCGCCCCGCCCCGCCCCGCCCCGCCCGGCCCCGCCGCGACCCGCGACGAGTAGGCAGACCGTTCGAAATGCATATCCATTGCGGTATACATGAGGGGCCCGCTGGACGTAGTAAGTACTCCCCGAGAGCATGGGTAGGCAACACGTTCACACCGCGCGCACGGGTGCAGGCGGGTGGCCTACCCGCAAGGGGCTCCGGCGCGCAGAGCTGAGCGGACCAGGCGAGTCCCGGGTACTCACGCGAGCGTACTGCGGGCTCACTGCGGAGCAAAACACAAAACGCGATTTTTGAAATAGAAAGATCCTTGCTGCCGGACGATACTGTAGTTATTACATCTGGTTATTTCGGGGATATTTCAATGCCCATTTCGTCTCGTATTTAGCGATAATTTTGCATTTACCTTACAGAGATGTTCCGGCTATTCCTTAAGATGAATTCTCCCTCAAATTGATACAAGTATTTATTCATTTTTGTATTATTTTCATTTTTGTAATGTTAGCTCTGGGCTGCTCGCACGGTGTGTAGCGAAACATGTTTCACGCCTGCTCGACTCTCAGGAGGTTCCAAAACACGCGCGCAATCGCGCCCGGCCCGGCGCCCGGAGGAGGAGGAGGAGGGGGAGGAGATAGAGAAGGGAGGAGGATCCGCAGCCACGCGCAGGGCCGGGCGGCCGCGCCAGCCGTCTCTCTTCGCCTCACGTCTCGCCCTTGTGGACAGCGCTTCGATCACATTTAATTTGGAGTCGTTCACTTTTGCAACGAGTTTCTCATTGAGGTCTGGAGCTTCACACGTCTCGTTGCTGTGATGTATCCGCATCGCCCCCAATAACTCGTAATGAATACTATATTCCCGGGCCAAAAGGTATTTTTATCCCGCTGCCACCCACACAGTTATTTCGCATATTTGCCTCCCCTGAAAAATGTACCTCTACCCTAAACTATGTGGTTTGTGTACGACCCCCTGGACTATCGGCCGGCGCCGGGCCGACACAAGAGCGCATTACCACAGCGCCGCTCCGGGCCGGAGTAATCCCACCTCTGCAGGCGGGCCGGGCCGGGCGGGCCGCCGGGCGCGCAGGCGCAGGCCGACGAGCTTAAAAGGGTTATACCGCACGAGCTGCAATATATGAAGAAACGTACTGCCGACGCACATTATCGCCTGGCCGCGTCGAGAAGCGATCGGCAATACACTCGCCCGCCCCGCCCCGCCCCGCCCCGCCCCGCCCCACCCCGCCCCGCCCCGCCCCACCTCGCCCCGCCCTCCGGCACAGAACAATCATCTGGACGAAGGCTCCCGCTTCACCGCTTCACCCAAGACTGCCTTCTCCCGTTCAAGTTGGGCACCGTAAATAAAAAAATAAAAAATTAAAAACTGTGGATGTATGAAATGAGTCACAATTTCACATGTATTATTTTTACACGTGCAGTATTTGAACCTACCGTTCTTCTGGGTTCCCTCCGACGGGACAGCAGAGAACAAGGGAAGAATGACACATCCGTAGAGAAACGAGAGAAGATGACGTCACGTCTCTAACGAAGGTTCGCGCGCGCGGCGTCGCTCTGGACCCTCTGCGTGACACTAATCGTTCGTAGCGTGACATGTATTGCATCTAACTGTGTCCGTGTGTGTGTGTGTGTGTGTGTGTGACCGCACCAACGACGTTTCCTTCCTCACATCACGTGACGTGCATCGAGTCGAGTTCCGCAGACTCACTCGCACACATGGGCAGACATGCTGGCGCGCCGGGCGGGCGGGGTGGGGCGGGGTGGGGTGGGGCGGGGCGGGACAGTGTGAGGAAAAACCAAGAAGTGAAAGAGATGGAAAATAAACTCCACCGAGTTGTACGTGCGTACTACGGCAGTGTGTGAGGACCAGACATCATGCGAGCGCGGGGAGCGAAAACGGCAACTATTTAGCCGAACACGCGTGGCGGGGCGGGGCGGGGCGGGGCGGGGGGGCGGGGCGCATACAGCACCTGATGCTAGTCCAGCTCTCGTTGCACACACTAAAGTTGAGAGATGGCGGAGATAGCCTCCGAGCGTGAGAAAAGACCAGCGGGAGGAACGCTCACAGCTGTTACGTCCTATGCATGCATAATTTTTTTTTTCTTTAAATTCGGACCCAAATTAATTCACTTTGGAGGTGGAGCAAAGTGGCCCGCTGCTGCCCAAACCCTACCGGTCTGGTTTGTTTTATGTCCGCGGTGGCGGTGTCACTGGGGCGGGGCGGGGCGGGGCGGGAGGGGCAGAGTTCTCCCCTCTATACCAGAAATGGATCCCATGCCCGGGCCGTGCGCCCCCACCGCCCCGCCCCGAACCGCCCCGCCCCGCCCCGCCCCGCGGTGGCTCAATGAGTGCGGTTGGGGGTGGGCCCGGGCCCGGCGGCGGCCTGGCCGACGTATAAAACGAGAAACGTGGCCGGCAGGGAGTCAGACACAGCTCCTCCGCCCTCCCAAGCAGTCGTCTGCAGCCCAGTCAACATGTCCGCCAAGGTACAGCACCGCAGGGGCTTCCAGTGGGTCAACCAAGATCGAGAATATTTTTTAATCTCTGCAAAAAACTTGTTCTCATCGCACAGAGATCACGCTGAAAAATGTTTTCAAAAATTCAAAAATCACCGCACTTTTTCTCGTGGCCTGCGGCTCACTAACGTTGGCGCTGTTCTGCTCCGCAGGTCGTCCTCTCCGTCGCGCTGGTGGCCGCCGTGGCCTCGTGCGCCCTGGCTGGCGTGCACAGCAACAGCTACATCGAGATCTCGCACAGCCCCGTCGCCCACCACGCAGCCCCCATCATCCACCACGCCCCCATCGTCCACGCCGCGCCCATCGTCCACGCCGCCGTCCACGACGAGCACCACGTAAGTCGACTCACGTCAGCTATGGGAAATTCATCTTGGCCTAGGTTGTGTTTTTTTCTGCAGCCGCCCTTGCCGCTCCAGAAGCAGGTTGGCCAACCGGAGCGCGCTCTCTGCGCCCACGCATACTGATCTCGCCTCACTCTTTCCCTCGGTCCGCAGGGCCCCCCCTCTCCCTACGCCTTCAAGTACGGCGTGCACGACGCGCACACCGGCGACGTGAAGAGCGCCTCCGAGTCCAGCCACGGCGACGTGGTCAAGGGCGAGTACTCCGTGCTCCAGCCCGACGGCATCACCCGCACCGTGCACTACACCGCCGACAAGCACAACGGCTTCAACGCGCAGGTCACCCTGTCCGGCCACGCCTACCACCACTGAGGCGTGCCGCCGCACCACGACGACGTCCCCAGGCGCTCGACTCCCCAGCCCGCCGCACTAGTCAAGGAGGACTCGGCAGAGCAACGACTGAATCAAATGTTTGTGATGAAATAAATTATACGAAGTGTTGAAAAAAAATCAGTGTTTCTTTGTCACATTTAGCTTTCCGATGCGAGCAAAAGCAAAAAGAAATAACGACACAAAATATTACGTAGGCTGGTTGTCATTTATCGCAATACTGGGCTGGGACATACAGGACGTGTCCGCAGTTTGCAGCGAGTCGAAAGAGTTTCGAAACTATCATTATACACACATCATCGCAACTGTCCCAAATTTCGTGCGGCGCTCCCACTTGAGTTCGTTCGAAAGTCGTTGCAATCCACAGGAACGGACGAATTTCTCGCATCCTGTCCTTCGCCATGCTCCACTTGCGTGGACGTTGGAGTAGGAGGGACTCTCCGTTTCGGCAATAAGAGTCTCTCTCTACCCCGCTCGTTCCTCACACGGCGCTCACGCAGCCTCCCCCCCCCCTCCCAATATTAAAGCGCGGCCGACTAAACCTGCCCGCCTCGCACCACAGGGCTCACGGGGCGAGCTTTGGCAGGATACACTGTAGGAGGAACAGCGCTGCTGAGCGGAGCTGAACGATGACGGGTCTCGCGTTGGCCAGCGCGGCAGAGAGGCCTCTGATCTTGGACTTCGCATTAATGCGCAATGTTTGAGCACATTTTGATATGGTCGTCACAATCTAATTCGCCCCCCCCCCTACCCCCATTATTTCTAAAACAAGTAAGCAGGGGCGTCGGAAGTAGGGAACAGGGGGTGCTCAGCGCAGCATAATATAGGGGGTGCGGAACACCCCCTACACTAAGAGCCAGGCAAGTAAGCCTTCGGCTTGAATGCTGAGTTCAATCCCGCCGTAAACTTGAAAAATTACGTACGTGCTCTGCAAGTGAAAGGGTGGCGTGAAAACATGGAAAATTTTTGCGACAGTAAACCTCCCGAAGGAGGTTGCGGTTCCCGCCAGGCACAGGGCTTTTACCCCCCGTGGCAGCCAACTACTTCGGTGTTCTTATGGGAACCGGTGCTTTTCTGGCCGCGATCCTGTCGCGCAATTCGACAGATTTGATCCCCGTACTGTCAGATTTAGTCGTACGGTGGTTAACCGAACTGCCCTGTCCCCAGGGCATGGAATAGCTATTTTTGGAGCCAGATTCTAGGACTTATGACCCCACGACCGACCACCAGTCGTGGGCACGGGACGGAACTTCCTGGCAACCCGCTGTCGCTACCAGTGAAGAACCTACCTGGGTTTGAACCAGGCCCCATGTGCCGAGTCTCACAGACACCCCACGGCTTTCGCGGCACCACTAGACCACTAGACCGTCGGCTATTCCACGAGGGAGGTCGGTTGAAATGGGGGGCTTGAATTCCACTCTCCAAATTGTTGTCCTCAGAAAAATTTAATTTTTTGGTAAGATTCGAACCTCCGTCCGGCGACTCTCCGCGCGGACACTATGCTGGCACGGCTACGACGCCACAGTACCAGATGCCGGACCACTAGGAGTCATGCTGCGCGAGAAGCCACAGTCACCGAAGAAACGAACCCGGTGTCATCAGCACGCCTGCTCTCCGTGCGCTGGTAGGCCGGCCGCGTAGCGTCATTGGTATCGACACTGCTCATACAACCAGGTGGGCAGTGGTTCAAAAACCCCGCGGATTTTTTTTATTTTATTTTACGTTTTTAAATGCTTTTTTCTGTGGACCATTTGTTCTTTCCAGCTATGTACAATATATTTCCCAAGTCTCCTCAAAAATATTGCATAGAATAGTTTTCTCGTTTACCTCCCGCACTTTTGCGAGGGGAACGGCGTTAGCCTATTCCGCAGCCTATGGGTCGATGCGGGGCGGGGCGGGGCGGGGCGGGGCGGGGCGGGCGCACATCCTCACGCTTGACGGGGTGCGCGCGTTATGTCAGGCGGCCCGGCCCGGCCCGGCCTGGCCTCCTCTCTCGCAGCCGAATTTCAGTGCATCCTGTGCCAAACCGGCTCGGCCCGCCCCCGCCGCCCCCGCCGCTGCTCGACCATCGCCGCCAGTATATATAGCAAGCCTGCTCCCCTTCCGAATCATCAATCCACTCTCATCTTCAGCTCCGAGCACATCCCCAGCTCCTCCCCGACACCATGCAGTGCCTCAAGGTGAGTACCAGCAGCAGCAGCAGCAGCAGGAGGGTCTTGGCCGGCCGGACGTGCAGCCCTTAACACTGGTTGGTCTGCAGGTCGTCGCCGTGCTCGTGGCGCTCGCCGCCGTGGCCTCCGCTTACCCGGGGCTCATCCCCACCGCCTACGTGGCCGACCACGGCTACGCCCACGAGGAGTACGATGTAAGTCCACCGACACCTTCCCATTCTTTTTGAAGCGCGCCCTCGGGACTTTCTTTTTGTTTCCGGAACGATCCCTGCTCTATTTTCTTCGGCGTTACGGCTACCTAGCTAGCTCCTCAAAGATTTTTTCTCTCCGATCTGCAGGCGCACCCCAAGTACGCCTTCAAGTACGGCGTGCACGACGCCCACACCGGCGACGTGAAGAGCGCCTCCGAGCACCGCGACGGCGACGTGGTCAAGGGCGAGTACTCCCTGCTCCAGCCCGACGGCACCACCCGCACCGTGCACTACACCGCCGATGACCACAACGGCTTCAACGCCGTCGTCACCAACTCCGGCCACGCCGTCCACGCCGCCCCCGTGCTGGCCTACGGCCACTACTGAGGACGACCGCGCTTCAAAGAATCGCTAACTGCTGAACCAAAGAGAGAATAAACAGAGCTTTATTATTTTTGTCGTAAAACCCTCGTGTGCTTTGTCACCCCGAGTCCCGCGCCGCGCCGCGCCGCGCCGTGATGCCGTGGGCGGCGAGGACGGCCCGTTACTTTCGCCTCCGAGCTGCGCTAATCTGCGCCCAATTACTCGCGACGACCTTGCGCGGCATCGCGCTCAAAGAAAAAAGGGTTCGGTTGGGAAAAAGATAAGGTCGCCTCGGCTAAGTTGCTGCTGGAGCCGCGGGGCGGGCAGTGACGAAGGCTCGGCTGGGGGAGTGTCAGGCACAACAGGCACAAAATACGGGCAATTGTTTCGCGTCCGACACTGACCTCTGTTCGAACTGCCACTTACGGCGCCCCGCCCCGCCTCGCCCTGCCCCGCCCCCCGCCGCTGCGCGCGACTAGTTTCACAGTCAGAAGGGCCCCGTCGCAGTTATTTCTCATACTGTCACCGCGCTGCGGCAGAGGGTGGAAGGGGAGGGGGCGGGACGCGGAGGGAAGCCCCTCGCTGCGGACAGGTAGTAGAAGCGATGGCCGACGGTTTGTTGGCAGCCACCAAATCCGAGTAGTGCTGTCGGGTTGTTATCTGCTGGCCTGCCTGGCCTGCACCCGTGGCTGCACTGCACTGCCTGCCGACGCTTGCGTTGCGCCCGCGCGTTGCACACGCACCTCGGTGGCAGCCGCGTGATCTACGCACTGCAGTTGCCACGTCGGCCGCGCCTAAGGGCTTCTGGGAGGGGGGGGGGATGGAGTAAAGCTTAGGGCCTGAGGCGGGGTAGTTTTATTTCTCGAGTAAGCGCACTCTACACTACACTACACAGCACTACATTAGGATTGCCACACCGCTGGCGCCGCGCGCCGCACTACTTCTTGGCGCTCTTGGTGTGGCCGCGGGCCGCGGGCCTCCTGGGTGCGGGCGGCGCGCTGGCGCTGCGGTGCCGGCTCGCGTCCCGCCGCCGGTCCTCGCTGGCGGCGCGCGCGCGCCCCGCGGACTTGGTCTTCTTGGAGGGGCTGGCGCGCCGGCTGGCCGGCTGCGAGGTGGGCGCGCCCGCTGCACACACAAGAGGGTTTGATTGCAGGGAGGCGGACAGGCTCCTCGTTAGACAGACGCCATGTTGCGCTCACACTTGGCGCTCTTGGCCCCCGCGCGGCGCCGTTTCTTGCGGCCCTTGTCCTTGGCGGCGCCCTTGTCGCCGGCGCCGGCGCCCCCCTTGTCCCCGGGGCCGGCGCCGGCGCCGGCCGCGCCCGCGGGCAGCATGCTGGTGCGCACGAAGCAGTCGTACGTGAAGAGCTTGCAGGCCGTCGAGTCGCAGAACTCGTCGCCGCACTGCGAGCACGTGGTCGCCTTGGTCTCCACCACGCCGCTCCGGGACTTGAAGCGCTTCACCCAGGACGAGGACGTGGCGGCGTACGTGCTGCGCGGGCCCTCGCGCTGCCGCTCGTACTGCAGCGTGGCCCGGCTCAGCTTGCCGAGCTCGATCAGCCTGCGGAATAGGGTAACCCAATAGAGTAGTTGAGCTGTAGCCGGTCAAGAAAAAGACAGGAAGAAGCAAGGGCCTTACGCATATGTAAAAATAGCGAGTGTGTTTTATTTTCGTTTGGCAGCTCTTTCCAATAAACTGTAAAGCATTTCAAATTCACGGGATTTGCCTCCGCGGCGTCTGCGCAGACTAGCTGCGCAGTGGATCGCACGCGCATGCGCACGAGCACTGTCCGCCACAACGGCTCCGCGCGCTACGTAGCGAGTTTGAAAGTTTCGATCAACCGTTTTATTTCACGTCAGAGGTTCGGTCTCCCTTTGTGCGTTTAACCGCCGCGTTTTCCTGATTGTCAAAGCAACATATGTCACATCTGGAAGTTTCATTTCATCGTTCACAGGAGTTATTGGAAGTCTAAGAGGACCCTAACTGACCCTAACCTTCAAGACAGTCAGTTAGCCGCTTGTCTGCACTGCTAAGGAAGATGGCCGTTTGTCTGCAGTGCTCAAGAATATAGCCGTTTGTCTGCTGCGCTGAGAGAGATGGCTGCTTGTTCGTAGGGGGTGCCGATATGTGAATGTGAGTAGAATTATTTCGATTTTATCTTTGTTTGCCGAGTGCCCGCCCGGCAATATGGGGCGGTGCAGTGAGTCAGTCTAGGCTAGGCGCCCGGCCCGGCCCGCTCACCTGGAGAAGTACTCTTCCTCCAGCTTGGTCCTGGGCCGCAGCGTGGTCAGCATCCTCCAGTCGATGGGCACCGAGATGAGGTCGTCCAGCTTGACGGGCCTCATGTCCGCCGGCACGGGGTTGGCGAACGTGTACTCCGGGACGTGGCGCAGCTCCTTCTTGGTCGGCTTGAACGTCCAGTCCTTGTCGCGGATCTTGATGTCGTCCGCCCGGATCTGAGACAGAGGTGCGCGCGGTGAGTGCCCGGCCCGGCCCGAGAACAACGTAGTTTGCATTGGGGAACTAGAGGCGGGAGCAGGGCATGCCAACCTTTTCGGCCTTGCTCTTGAACTCGGGGACCTTGTCCAGGAGCTTCTTGAGGTCCTCCTTTGTGCGGGCAATCGACTTGGACAGGTCCAAGACCTGTGCCACCTCCTTCTTCTTGGTGAGGAAGTCGTCAAGCCGGATGCCAGCCATAATGCAGTATTAGGATATTACCTTGACATAGAAAGGAGCGACAGACAGTTGTTACATGTTTTTAAAAAAACATAAAATTTTGGGGACATTGTAGGGTTTGAATGAAATAGCCAGTCGGAGCCAGTAGAAACTTTATTGTAAAAAAAAAACACCCGCTAGGTCGAACAAAAGTTCAGAAACTTTGAATAATGGCATATGGTGGCGTGGAAGCGTAAGAACATTATGTCGGTGGCCGTCGTCCGCGTGGCTGGAACTGGAACGACTCTAGGCTAATCGGAGTAAGGAAACGGAGACATTCGCCATCCCTGTCATTGGGCTCGCGAGGGCAGGCCAAGCCAGGCCAGGCCAGGCGAGTACGGCCCGCGCGCACGCGACGTTATCCCGCCTGGGCTGCTGCCAGGACCTCGGCCAGGACCTCGGCCAGGATCACGACGGCACCGGGGTCCCCACCTCGAGGTGGCCGAGCTGCTCGCGTCGCAGCAGGAGACTCTGAGGACAAGAGAGGCGACGCGACGTGTCACGGTGCGGTCACGTTCTCCTTGACAACGTGAGGTGCTTACCCTCGCCGAGCCGAGCTCTACCTGTCTCAGGGTCGACAGAGTCGCAAGGAGGTCGTCCTGCAGCGGAGATCCATCCACGCCGTCCCTGGGGGAGCTGCCGCCCGCGCCGCTGTCGCCGCTGCCCTCCGCGCTGCCCTCCGCGCTGCCCTCCGCGCTGCCCTCGCTGCCCTCCCTGATGGAGTACCGCCCGGGGCGCGAGGTCGCCGCGGCCCGCTGAGAGGACCTGGGGCTGTCCTGGGTACTAGCTCCTGCGAGCGGACAACGTGGAGCGTAAGGTCGGGGCATATGGAAGGCCGCGCTTTAGCGTGTTTTTTCTGCTCACCAGTTGACGCGGTGGACATGCGGCTCAGGTGGTCGTGGAGGCCGTGACGCAGGCCGTGGCGGAGGCCTGGCCGCGGCGCGGAGGCCTTGGTCGAGGATGGCGGGGCCGGGTCGCGGTGCTCGCCGCGGCAGATGCGGTACGTCCTGGACAGCACGTCCCCGCCGCCGTCCGCGGAGGCGGGGCTGCCGCGCGGCGAGGACGACGGCGACCTGGCGAGAGCAGAGCACGGTGAGTGAGCTGCAGCAGCAGCGTGGTCGAGGCCATCACCCCCGCACGCCAGGCCGGTTTGGCGTCATCGACTCGCGAGTCCCACAGTCGCCGTTTCGGCAGCTTTTACGATCGCTCCGGGCGGAGCCGCGCGCCGTGCCGTGCCCCGGCGGGCCGGACGGGCGCGCGCGCGCGCTCTCCTACCACAAGTACCCCCGCTCCGCTACGCGACTGCATCCATCAGCCGAGCCGCGCCCGCCGCTCACAATATATCTCTTGTTGCTGTCCTGGGCGGGGCCGGGCGGGGCGGCACCCTGTTGCGACATTAGCGCACGTCAGCCGTCCTATTCCCTCTCATTCCATTCCAATCCCGGCGCCCGGCCCGGCCCGGCCGGCCCTGCAACACGCCCTGTCCGGCCCGCCCCGCCACGCCCCGCCCCGCCCCGCCCCACCCCGCCCCACCCCACCCCGCCCCGCCCCGCCCGGTCCGCTCTGCTTTGCGACGCACACAGCTATCAAATCTCCTTGCGCCATACCGCCTCGCCCTCGCCATGCCGCCCGGGCCGGGCCGCGCCGCGCCGGCCCGGGGCAGCCGGCTCGATCCTGCGAGCTTCGAGATGGCGAGCAGCGCCCTGCCTGCCCTACTCGACCAGCCCTACATCCCTCCAAGGGAGTTGGGCGGGGCGGGGCGGGGCGGAGCCAAGTCGCAGTGTGCATGTGCATGAGGTAAGGACGCGGGAATAGCTGAACCGCGACTGACCTCCGCCTACGCATCGCATGCGCCGCCGCGCGTCCCGTCCCGTCCCGTCCGCCTCGAGCCGAGCGCTTCCCCTCAGACAGATTTGCACATCTCCCACACGTACCTACGCACCGCGCCTCCATCTTTCTCCTCTATCGCCTATCCGCTCTCCTTGGCGGCGCGCTAACCTCGCTCCTCACTCACGGCCGCACCGCAGCAGCGGGGCGCACGAGGGGTGGCCTACCGCCCAGGCGCTCGCGTGTATTGCGGTCAGTGTGCCAGGACCCCGCCCCGCCCCGCCCCGCCGCGCTGTAGCGTGCGCGCCGCCCGGCCCGGCCCGGCCCGGCTGCCCAGCGCTTTGGTAATACCATTCTTCTTCACGGTACGACGCATACTGATGGGAGCCGCACGCAGGCCTAACCCGCCGCGGGCGCGCCGCACTGCGCTGCCACGCAGTAATGACAGAGCTTTCGGCCAGTCCGGCGGGGAGGAGGCCGTGAGGAGACACTCAGCTCCAGGGGAACCCTCGGCCTCGGCCTCTCCGTCGCGCCGGGGAGGGAGAGACGCCCGGCCCGACAGTCCTGCGACCACTGGAAGGGTTGGCCTCGCCGGCGGGGTCGTCGGCCTCCAGGGTGGGGTCACGCCCGCCCCCCGCCCCGCCCCCGCGGGGCCCCGCGGACCCCCGGGGGACACCGGCCGCTGCGGCCGCCGCGCCGCGGGCACCGGCCATCGATTTGCTGCCGCGCCCGGCTGCCCTGCCGGCCGGCCAGCGCGCCGTGTTCATGTCGTGTGTCGTCGGCGAGGACAAGGCCCCTGTGCGGCAGCCTGCCTGCCGGCTCGGCCCGGCCCGGCGCCCACTGATAGGCATCACGGGCGGACACGAAACGTCCGGCCGTCCCCGCCCCGCCCCGCCCCGCCCTCCCGAAATGCGAGCGCTTGTGAGGTGTCGGGGCAGGGCAGGGCAGGGAGGGGCGCCTTATTGATCCGGCGCGGCTTGAGCCAAGAGCTAAACTGGCGATCCCAGACAGGGAACCGGAAGGGCCAAGGGCTCGTCGTCTGCCACCGTCTGGTCGCAAAAAAAAAAAAAAAAATCCCTGAAAAGGGAAAATTGTTACGCAAAAAAGAAAACTCACCTTATTTTCTGATTGGTTCGCATACTTTTTTTCTGGAGGACGAAATATTCTTTCGAGATAAAGCTAAACTTTTTAAATGCAATAAACAAATTTTTTTTTATGTGGAGGGTGGTGTGGTGATCGGTCCGCTCCAGCAGATATTGCAGCAGTCGCGGCCCAGCCGGGTGGCGCAGGGTGGGGTAGGGCTCCGTCCCGTCATTACCGCCTGGTTCGTGTTTTGAAGGGCTCGCGGCCGTGGCGGCCGGGGCCGGGCCGGCCTTGACGATTGCCACCGCTAGTCGTACCGTGTGTTCGATTACCTCGCGGGGTGGGAGGCACGCACGAGTGGCCTTGATCTTGCGACAATTTCGGGGGAAAAAATATTAACGAATTGTAAAAATATTTTTGCCGTCCCTTACACGCGGATCAATTTGTATCAACTGCACAATATTTTTCCAAAATGATTGACGCAAGGAAAAGTACACTGTGTCGGAGCTGGGCTGTTGTTGGTGGACGTGATGAAAGTGGCTAGCCCGCCGCGCCGGGGTGGGGCTGACCCCCACTTCGTGAGCGCGGTCGCTTGGAGAATGAGAGGAAAGTGTTTCTCTTTTTTTTAATATCAAGGTTTTTTGCATACCTGTATTAGAACTGCGCTCCTCTTCGCGGGGAAAAGAGAGCGGAACATCTCAATTAGGGGCAAGGAGAGCCGTTGGCATGTAGCCGTCCAGACTAGGGTCGCGCAGGAGAAGGGCACCCCGACAGCTGACCCCACTGCGAAATCATTTCATTATCGCACGCGGTAGGGCCGACCCCCGCCGGGGCCCTGCCGCGCGCACGCCCCACGCGGGGCCCCAGCGGGGGCTATCATCCCTTATCACTTTCCTGACGCAACCACGGCGCCACGCCAAGTAAGTGGCCGAGTGGGGGCTCGGCCGGGTAGGGGCGGCCACGCTTCTGCAAGATACCGCCCGCGCCGGGCCGGGCCGGGCCGGGCCGGCGTATTGATCACCTTCACCTGCTCCAGCACCAGGGCCCAGCCCAGCACGGCACCCTTATCGGTCCAGCTGGCTGAGGCCTGGCCTACGCCTACGCTGACCTGATTTTTCGAAACAATTTAATTTGCATCCAAGGCACGTGGTTGGCAGGCGTGGCCTCGCGATAAGGCGGGGGCGTGGCGTGACCACCCCGGAGCGCGGCGGGCGGGGGGCGGGTCCGAGCCAGGCCACTTCCGCACTGCTCGGCTGGTGACAGTGGCGCAGGCCAATAAGTTCCCCCGGCCCTTTTTACACCCTTAAGTTTCAACCACTGCCCCTCTGTCTACCCCGCGCGGTGACTCCCACCCCAGACGTCGCGATGCTCGGCGTGGCGCGGCGATTCGCACCCCGCGAGGTCGGGTCAGCGACCTCCGGCCCGGCGGCCCCGTGGAGGTATGCGCGCCGCGGACACCGCCTCATGAAAAATGGATGACCACCGGCCGGGGGCCGCGGGCCGGGCCGGGCAGGGCAGGGGGTAGAGACGGACTGCGCCAGGGGGTTGTCGGGGTCGATAACCCCCGCCCCGGCCCGCAAACATTTAAGCGGACAGCCACGCCGGACTTACCCCCGTGGCGTCTTGCCCTCAGTTCCGGGTGCGCCCGCCCCGCCCGCTACACACGAATGGGGAGGGGGGAGAGTCAGCGGTCATCGGCTTACGCACCTGCTGTCTGCATGGGGGTGGCCGCTGGCGCAGCTGTTGGTGGTGCTGGAGCCGCCGGCGCGCAGCTGGCGCAGCATGCGCTGGTGCAGGCGCTGCAGCCGCTGCAGCCGCTGCTGGTGGTAGTTGGGGTCCTTCTCGCTCTGCGTGCGGTACATGGTGCACGGGCGGTTCACGCCCCACTTGGGCCGCTCGCCCAGCGGCGGGTGCCCGTGCCCGTGCCCGTGCCCGTGCCCGCGGCCCTGCAGCCGGCTGCGCCCCGAGCCGTAGCCGGCGCCCGTGGCGCCTCGGCGCCGCAGCCCGGCTGACGTCTGCGTGGCCACCTCGCGCAAGCGGCGCCGGAACTTGGTCGGGGTGAGCAGCCGCGGGCCCGGGGCGCAGGACTCTGCCGGCGCAGCTGGCATCTGCGACATCAGCATCGCCATCTGGCGGCAGACGGCACATTCTTTTATCCGCTGTTTCAAACGTGTACTTTCCATCTCGTGGACCGGTGTGGAGCGCACCTGCGGCGTGGTGAGCACGCGACTGGCGGCGGGGCCGGAGTACATGGCGGACACGAGGGCAGGAGAGCCGAGCGCTGCCTGGTCCCTGTTGGGGCCCAGCACCCCCGCCCCCGCCCCGGCCCCCGCCCCCGCCCCGGCTGGAAGCACCAGGGCGAGGCCGAGGCCGTCCCCTAGCGGCAGCAGAGGAGGCCCTGCGCCTGCGGGGCCGGACATCCCCAGCCTGTAAAGGGTCGGTGTCAGTGCCTATGCCTAGGTCTGCCTACCACGGCCCCCGGCAGGGGAGCGGGTAGGCAATCCCGCGCTGCACGCGTGCTCCGCGGGCCTGCCTATACTCACGGCGTCATAGGCTGGGCACTATGTAGTACTCACTCTGGAGGTATGCCGGTCGGCTGCAGGAACTCGAGAACGGGGAACCAGCCAGTCGCGGCCTCGCTGAGAACGCCCGGCGGCGCCGGCGGCAGGGTTTCGCGCCGATACTCGGGCTCGGAGGCGACGTTCTCGTCCTCGACGGAGGACTCCCTGCTGACGCCGTTGGGCGGCGGGGTGTCTTCGTGATGCCTGCTGCGCACGCCGTCCTGAGACGCCACCGCCGACTCGGCGACGTGCAGCGAGCCCAGTCTCTCGGCCAGCTCCGCAGCGCCGTCCTGGTTCGCGGGATCGCCCCCCGGGGCTTCGGCGTCCTGGCAAGTCTTCTTGACCAGTCTCGGTGGTTTTGAACAGGGCGCTTCCTCCCTGCTCCCCTTCGAGACCCTGGGCTGCTGCAGCTGCTGCTCCCCAGCAGGCTGGTCGTGCGCGCGGGTCGCCCTCGGGGTCCTGCGCGCGGGCGAGGGCGGTGCGGAGCGCGGGGACGGATGGGGCGGCGTCTTGTGGGGCGAAGCCTTGGGTGACTCCCCCGGGGACGTCCTGGGCGACGCCTTCGGCGATGATCTGGGTGGCTCCCGGGGTGCGTCGGCCGTGCTAGCGGCGTCGGTCACGGTGTCGGCCACGTGCTTGCGGCTGTGCCTGCTCTTCTGCTCGCGCGCCTGGCGCTCCGCCTCCTGCAGCGCCTCCAGCATGGCGGCGGCGCGGCGCCGCTCCTGCTCCTCCTTGTCGCGCTGGCGGCGCTGCTCCTGCTCCAGGCGGCGCCGCTCCTGCTCCTGCTCCCGCCGCACTCGCTCCTCCTCCAGCCGCTCCTCGCGCAGGCGCCGCTCCCGCTCCTCCTTGCGCCGCCGGTCGCGCTCCTCCAGCTGCTTGCGGATGGCCGACTGGTGCTCCAGCGCCTTGGCGCGCCGCTTCTGACGCTCCTCCAGGATGTCGGCCTCCACGGGCACGTTCTGGCCGCGCAGGAAGGACCTGCGGTTGTAAGATCGGTCGGTTAAGAGACTCGTTCATCTGACTTTCATACCTTTTGCTGGCGTTTTGATGCAGTCCTTTTCTTTATTTTTCAGGCTTCTACAACTATCTCGAAGACGTACCTGCACGCGTTGTCGTCGATGTCGGCGGTGCCGGGTGGGGAACCCTGCTCGCCCGGCGAGTCGGGGTGCGACACGACCAGGACTTGCGACGTCACTTCACTACGAACAAGCAGTGCCAAGAAGACGCTAGAAAACTACATATAAGGGTGAGTGCTTGTCAAGTGACGACGTATTCCATTCCGCAAGGTCGGACGGCCTCTTATTGAAAGCCTCTACTCGTACCGTACAGTACACTAAACGGTGTACTAGTCTTTCTACGCACGTGGCTAACATGGCACCACTACTCTAAATTTGTAAAAGAGCCGGCGCAACTTTAACTCTAGACATGTTGTAAATATAGAGCGCGACGCGCCGCCGACAAAAGGGTCGTGCCATCGATTGGCCTGGGTAGCCCCATCAGGGCGCGGCCCAACCCGCCCCGCCACGCCCGGGCTGTCCGCCCCCGCCCCGTCCACCGAAAGAGCGCCTCCACCTCCCCGACACAGTATGGGGCTCCTGCTTGCAAGGTACCTCCGGGGCGGGCGGGGCAGGAGCAGGGGTGGCTTAGCTGAGCCCTAATGGCAACCCCGAAATAACGAGCGTCGTCTAAATTGCCACGCTTCGAAAAGGCCATCCGTCATATACAGTAGTCTAGGCTGACGGATCGCCTGGTCGCAACGCAACGCCGTCACTACCCCGTCTGAAAAACCTTTTGACCTTATATCGAGGTGTACTCTCCGTAAAGTTAATCCCGGACTAGGAGTAGAAGCTCCACGTCACCCACCTGTCGCGGTCGCCGTCGATGCCCCGCAGGCCGCGGTGCAGCCAGGACGGCGCCCCGGGCCGCGCCGTGACGGGCGGCAGCCTGTTGGGCCCGTCGACGTCGGCGTCCTCGCACGGCTCCCAGAGGTGGCCGACGCCCACGCCCCGGTCACCCCAGCGGGCGCGCGCCGCCGCGGCGCCGGCGTCGTCGGCCCAGGACGAGGAGGACGCGGAGGAGCCCGAGCCCCCCGAGCCGGAGGTGGCCGTGGGCCGCGGCTGGTGGTCGGCCGGGGGCGGCTGCTGCTGCGTCCAGCCGCCCCGCAGCACGCAGCGCCGCGCCCCCGGCCCTGGCACCGGCGCGGGCCGCTCCTGCCACTCCAGCGCCTCGTGCCTGCGCAGCACAGCGCATGCGCATTGAGCATGGCACGGAACACTTGCTTTTTGGGGCGTACATGACCGTCTCTCACCTGTGCGGGTGCGGGGCGTCCTCCCACACCACCTGCTCCTGCCCGGCCGCCGAGTCGCTGGCGTACCCCGAGCTCGTCTCCTCGACGTAGGCGGCCGGACAGGGCGCGTACCCCACCGGCTGGTACCCCGCCGGGTACCTCACGGTGGGGTAGCCGTTGTGGTAGGCCGCGGGGTAGGCGGTCGGGTACGTCGTCCTGGTCTGGTCGGCGCCCGGGCCGAGGCCGGCCTCCTCCGGAGTGCTGCCTCCCTGCAATGCCACTCGTGAGCTCGGGTAGGGTCGGAACCGTTGTGAGGAGGTACTCGTCGTAGGCGGTTTACCTGGCTCTGTGAGGGCCGGCGGATAGGCGGCAAGCTGGGCCTACGCTGCAGCGACACCTGGTTCAGGCCGTGCTGCAGCCCGACGGTCTTGCCCTCCTCCGTGTACGCGTCGTGCGCGCGCCTGCGAGTCATGAAGTTCAGTGAACGCGGGTCTCGCGGTGAACCGCGGGGAAACGTACTGGAGTGCCTACGCTACGCTACGCTACTCACCTGGCCGGCACGCCGATGTGGTCGGCGCGGGCGAGCTCGCGGACCTGGCCGTGGTCGGAGCCCCACAGGCCGCACAGGCCGACCATCTCCTCTGCGGGAAGGAAGCGAACAACCCCGGCGTGCGCGGGCCGGGGCGGGGCGGGGGCCGTTACACAGGGGTGCGGCGTGGCGGAAGGGTAAATGGATTTGGAAACGCAAAGCCGATCAAAACGCCGCGAGGGCGCTGTAAAACACGCGGGCTGGGCCAGGGGCACGCCGCGGCGGGGGCGGGGGCGGGCGCGTGTGCCGCCGTGACAGTCACGCGGCCGACACGACGCCAGCGCCCCGCGCCATCGATCCCGCACGCAGCGTGCCGCGGCGCCGCGACGCCGTGGAGCCAGGCAACCAGGCTGGCGTCCGCGTGCGTCGGGGCGCCGGCGGCCACGGCGCCCTACAAGCGTCCCCCGTCTCGTCTCACTCACCTCGCTCCTTGGCCCATTGCAGTCTCTTCTGCTCCACGAGGGACATGGGCTTGCCGGCGAGCACGGCGCTGCTCATGGCATGCCCGCGGCCGCCGCGGCCCCGCGGGGGGCGAGCGGGACCAGGGGTGGCACTCGCGGGTCGCGATCACGTGGGCCGCGGGGCGCGGCGCCAAGGGGCGTCCTACCCGGGCGCGAGGCGAGGGGCGCTTCCGTTTTCCGTCCGCTCGGCCCGACGCTCGCGGCCAGACTGGACTCCGTCGGGGCGGGTCAGGGGGCCGGGGGCCGGAAGGAAGGGGGCGGGGGCTGCGGTCGTGTGCGTGCAGTGCGCGTGGTGAGCGCGGGGGGTACTGGCCAGAGCGTTGCCCCCGCGCCGCGGCCCGGCCCGGCCCGGCCGGCAGGTTTAGCACCCGCGGGACGGCTGAGAACGCCCACCCCCGCCCCGGCGGCGCCCCCGCCCCGCCCCGCCCCGAGGGTGAAGGGGCGGCCCCCTTGCGCCTCGCGCGACCCCGAGGGCACCGAGGGTGGTGGCGGCGCGCGCGGGTCAATGCGCATCCAGGCCCCGTCCCTCCCGCCTCCCGCCCCTGTGCTGCTGCAGCAACACCACCGCCAGCCACCAGATCCACGTGATTAATTTATCGACGGACGCGCGGCGCGGCGCGCACGCCAGGCAGGCGCCGACTCGTGTGGATCACAACCTCACGCCGCCGCCACCGCCGCTGCGCGAACCTCTTCGTATTCCACGTTTCGCAGTGGAGGCGCTTCACTTTTCCCCGCTGGTCAGGGTGCAGCAGGTGCAGCCCGGGGCGGGGCGGCGCGGTGCGGCGGACGGCACGCGGAACGCGACTTTCCTGCTGGCCGCTGATCAGATGGGCCGGGCCGGGCCGGGCTGGCCGGGCTCCTCACGCCCGTAACGCGTAACGCTGCCCGGTGCGCGCGCGCCGTAACGAAATGGCCGGCGCGGCCGGTAACGCTCCACAGACGCGACGTGCGCAAACTGCTAGGATAACCTAATTAGACGGTATAGCAGAGGGAAATGTGTCTGCGCGATGGAATTGAGAGGGGGGGGGGGGTGCCCCGCCGTCACGCTGCGTCGGGAGGGGGCTTCCCTGTGGGCGTCAGGGGCGGTGCAGCGGAGGCGGAACGTGACGGTGCGTGAATCGATCAAACATTCCACGGAGCCGAGGGGAGCGCGCGCATTCAAATACGAGCGGAGTGAGAATTTTTTCCGATTATAAGGACGATACAATGCACGTGTAACGTTTTCCGTTCAACAAAATTGGTGCAGCGAGGTGTGGGATGCGACCAGCATTGAGAGCGACGGCTCACGTTACAAAACATTTCGCCGTCACATCATTTTTCTGTAACTCAGACCTGCGCACTGCGGCATTTTCCGCTGGCGCAAAGGCAAGCGCCACACTTGCACTGCACACTCACCTGCTTTGCTACCGGTCAGCGGCAGAAATGACCTCCGGAGCATCGGCCAGCGAGTCTGTGATTTATCGATGAAACGCAGTGTAACGAGTTTTGCTGGGACACAGACATGCTGGTGTTGACGCTCGGCCGGTAGGGGTGAGTGAAAGGTGAAATGCGTTGGGGGTGGGGCCGGCAGGGCTTTCCAGCACTGCAACCTGCTCGTCATGACAACCACTGGAGAAGGTTTAAATAAACAAAATGTAGTTTTTGCTTGTTTTTTGTAAAAATTAATTTATTCATTTAATCACCATCAAAAGATGTAGGCACAGAAACAATAGAATATTGATGAGAATAGCATGAAGTTCTTTCACTTGTCATAATACTTTACAAAATATCACAGTAGTAAGAAAGTCTTAATTTTGGGTAATCAGATGATTAGTTGTAAATATACATTAACAATAATTTTTTAACATAATTAAACTTAAGAGTAATGACAGTTAAGCAATGCTATGGGGAGTATGTTAACGCACAAGCCCATTTGGTCAAATAAAATTTCCCCAAGTCAGTTCAAACATAAGTCATGGTTTTCCAAAAGAGAACAAAAATGAGCAGTGTTCTAAAAGAACATTTAAAAGAAAAACAACAAAAATGAAACATTTATACTTTAGATATGGCTGGGAAGATTTTCCATAACTTTTCAAACTCCTGCAAAAATTGATGAACAGTATCCTTGTCTTCTACTATGAGCATATTTTCATAATTCCCAAAGAAACTTTGCATTGTCCAATTAATGGTACCAGCAAGCAAGGTTTTACCATCAACAATTATGAACTTGTGGTGAAGACTTCCATCTCCTTGTAGTCTATGAACTTCAATACCTAAAGCAAAGGGTTTGAAAAAATTATGCTTGGTTCACATTAGTAACAAAAACCATCAATTGGATCATACATGCCTGAATTGATAAAATACTGGATCTGACTGCCAGTTCCCGTTGAAAATTCTTTGTCACAAATTACTCTCACTTTAATTCCAATATTATGAAGAAACATTAGTTCATTTGACAAGTCCTCAGTAGTCAACTGTTGGACACATATATCAACACTAACAGTGGCTCTCATAATTTTATGAAGAATAAATCTGAGCAAATTAAGTTATTAATTAGTGGAGACATTATATATTTTATACTCAATTTGAAGCGATTTCCAGTAAAAAGCTTACTTGTAGTTATAGAACATACAATCATCCCTCTCACATCTTTTCTTACGATTCGCATCAGGGCGACAGACAAAGTTCATTCTTCTGAAAAAGATGGATTCAAAGGGTACCTTTCCATTGGGTTGAGTACAGTAAGATCTGCAACAAATTTTATCACCACTGAAACAACTGCAAGAATGTAAAAATCACAATCTCCTCATAATAATACAAACAACATACCCTTCATCATCACATGATGTGGAGAAAAGATACTCAAATTCCTCTGCAAACTGTTTAACCAAGTGCGTGTCAACGTTTATCAATATATGATCGTAGTTGTGGTTAAAACTCTAGAAGGGATAAAAACAAATTTGTAATAATAAATAAAGAACAAACAAGAAAGCAGTACAAATATGGTATTAATAATTCAAATTACACATACATTACTAGTCCAATTCATAGACCCAGTTATTAGAATCTTGTTATCAACTACAACAAATTTGTGGTGCATTAACAGTTCTGAGGGCTGAAATTGTCCTGGTAGGATACAGCCTGGTGGAACTTTGCCAGTTTTCTCCGCCACAAATGCACCTGTTTGATAGAAAATAGCAAATAAGCCTCTAATAACAATTCAGGTTTCATTCTTAAATCTGTTTTGGTTTCTTACCTTCTGATCGTAGCCTGTTGATGCTTCCCTTATCCGCAATGTCTCGTTCTCCTACAACCACTCTCACTCTTTTACCGTTCCGTAACAGATCAATCAATGCTTTCTCTAATATTGGTTGATTCAAATTGTATAAACATACGTCGACAGAGGATGTCGCTTTACTCACAATGCGTTTTAGAGTCCTGAATTGTTTAATTATTTATGAGCAAGAAGGGAAATTTACATGGAGCAGGAAATAAATTAATGTGATGTAATGCTTTACACTTACCGCAAGTGCCTCACTGGGCAGTCAGTCAAAGCACATTCGTCGGTCTTGTGGTTAGGAAGGTTCATACATTGTGTGCTTCCTTCATTGAAAAAAAGTACAATGCAGCTGTTCTTACTGACACCTGTAGACAGCTTCTTTAGATGCTTAGGCGCCGCTGACCGATTGAGACAGTAATATGACACTGCACCCAGAAAAGAGGCGCCCGCCGCTACCGGTAGCCCCAGCCCCGCAGACTTCACCACACTATCCATGCTGACAGGTACACACTAACGTGACAAACGTCGTGGTAAACTTTAAGATTCCTCAGGTGATCAACTGATCAGAACAATTCTGATGAGAGTTTGAAGACAATAAATAGGAACAGGAAGCGGGGTGAGGCGTCCCGAGCGTCAGATTGGAATTGGGAGCTATTTAGCTCGAGATTCAGATTCGGCAATTCGGCGATATTCACACTACGGAGCGGCGGCGGCCGATGAAAGCCGCATCCAGCCGCATCTCCCAAACAAAGTGACTTTAGTGATGTGTGTTAAGTTCGTGAAGTTTCGTAACTGCTAGAAATAGTAGTAGTTTAGGCCTTATTCTCTTTGGCCTATTTTATTGGGTGTTATTCAGAGACGTAATCATGGAGCGCCCACAGAAAATGCCCAAAGTGGCCAAGGTAAGTTAGGTTATGAATCATGCGTTTTGTAATCGTTATCAAAATAAAAGCGCCTCTAACGTTTATTTCTGTTAAATGGCATTGAAGTATGCATTGTATAACAGCTTATTTTAATTTAACTCAATAGTAATTTCGTGGACTGTCTTTTCGAAATGAGTTTCTCAGTGTCATGACAATATCTTTTTTTACTCCTTCAACAATTTATCTTATTTTTTAACCAGATTAAGAAATTGTCAATTGCAAGTGAATTGTAGTGAAATTTAATATTTTCCTATTTGTTTCTTAGGTGAAGAATAAAGCACCTGCTGAAATTCAAATCACTGCAGAACAACTTTTGCGTGAAGCCAAGGAACGAGATCTTGAAATCCTTCCTCCTGTAAGTTCATATTAATGTCAATTTTATTAAGTATCTAATGTATCTTTGAAACAAATATCAGACCTTCAACTAATTTTTTTCTCCCCCTAGCCTCCTAAGCAAAAGATCTCTGATCCAGAGGAACTTGCGGACTATCAGCATAGAAAGCGGCGTGCCTTTGAAGATGGCATTCGAAAGAATCGAAGTGTCATCTCAAATTGGATCAAATATGCACAATGGGAAGAGAGCCAAAAAGAAGTTCCAAGGTTAATTACTGAACACTTATGTTGGTTTTGATCCTTAATGATTTTTAAAGGTATGCTAATACTCCTTACTATTCTACAGAGCTCGATCTATTTATGAAAGAGCATTGGATGTGGACCATCGAAATATTACTCTGTGGCTCAAGTATACTGAACTGGAAATGCGAAATCGTCAAGTCAATCATGCCCGAAATTTATGGGATCGTGCGGTGACTATCTTACCCAGAGCCAACCAGTTTTGGTACAAGTACACATATATGGAAGAAATGCTTGGAAATATTGCAGGTAAATTTTTTCATTCCTTTTTCTTCTTTTTCTTCTTTTTTCCTCGTTCATTTTTTTTTTTTTTTTTTTTTTTAATGGAAACTAATTGAGTTGTAAATTTTATCTTGTAAACTAATTTTTTATCCATCTCCTTTTTCAGGCGCTCGTCAAGTGTTTGATAGATGGATGGAATGGGAGCCTGATGAACAAGCATGGTTGACTTACATCAAGTTTGAATTGAGATATAAAGAAATAGAAAGAGCACGTAAAATATATGAACGTTTTGTTTATGTTCATCCTGATGTTAAAAATTGGATAAAATATGCAAGGTGAGTTCCTAGCAGTAGTATCTTATTAGTTGAGCTTTGGGAAACCTGTATTTTAAATATTAAATTTAATAATATTTTATCACAGGTTTGAGGAAAATCATGGTTTCATTAGTGGGGCCAGGAAAGTTTATGAAAGAGCTGTTGAGTTTTTTGGTGAAGAAACTCTTGATGAAAAATTATTTATTGCATTTGCTAAATTTGAAGAAGGCCAGAGGGAGCATGATAGAGCTAGAGTGATTTACAAATATGCTCTAGATAATATTCCCAAGGAGTATGCTCAAGAACTCTATAAAAATTACACCATTCATGAGAAAAAGTATGGTGATAGGACAGGAATAGAAGATGTCATCGTCAGTAAGAGGAAATTTCAGTATGAGGAGGTATGTGTTTTCACAATTATATATTTAAATTTTTAAAATCTGATAATCATTACTAATGTTCCTCTGCTACTATTTTAGGAAGTCAAGGCAAACCCTAACAATTATGATGCATGGTTTGATTATCTCCGGCTAGTGGAGTCTGAGGGGAACTCTGAACAAATTAGAGAAACCTATGAGCGAGCTATTGCAAATGTTCCTCCCACCAAGGTATGAGTAATTACCGTACATGTTAACCATCAGATGATAGAATCCTTACAATGAAAGAGAATTAACATTTTTAATTGTGTCATTGCAGGAAAAGCAGTTTTGGAGAAGATATATTTACTTGTGGATCAATTATGCCTTGTGGGAGGAATTGACTGCTGAAGATGAGGAAAGAACCAGACAAGTGTATAGAGCATGCATTCAACTTATTCCTCATCGTACCTTCACTTTTACCAAAGTTTGGTTGTTATATGCTCACTTTGAAATCCGGTTCAAGAACCTTACAGCAGCTAGAAAAACTCTTGTAAGTCAAAACTTCTTTGTCACTTCATGTTTTCTTCATTGAACTACTGTATTATCTTACTCCTACAATCTTCTTGTAGGGAATGGCCTTAGGTATGTGTCCAAAGGATAAACTTTTCCGTGGTTACATTGATCTTGAAATCCAGCTTCGGGAGTTTGATAGATGTCGGACTCTTTATGAAAAGTTCTTGGAATTTGGTCCTGAGAACTGTATTACATGGATGAGGGTAATTATACAGTTTTTAAGTATTTGAAAATTTATGAAAATGTTAGAAAACTTGTCTGATGGATTTTCTTTTAAAAATTGTTGTTTTAGTTTGCTGAGCTTGAGATGCTTCTTGGTGACACTGATCGGGCTAGAGCTATTTATGAACTGGCAGTGTCTCAACCTCGACTTGACATGCCTGAACTTCTTTGGAAAGCCTTTATTGACTTTGAATCTGGTCTAGGAGAATTTGAAAGAGCAAGACTTTTGTATGAACGTCTATTAGAGAGAACATTGCATGTAAAGGTATGGATGGCTGCCAAAGTAATGTCCAAATACCCAAAAAGATTTATGGCGCAGTAACAATCATTTGCTTGTTTGTTTAGGTGTGGATGAGTTATGCACAGTTTGAAATGTCATGTGCTGAAGCTGGTGAAGATGAAGAACTAACTGAGGAGGAGGCTGCAGATAGAACTTCTCAGGCAGTGGCACTTGCTAGAAGGGTGTATGAGAGAGCTAACACTTCTCTGAGATCTACAAAGGACAAAGAAGAGCGTGTACTGCTTCTTGAGGCTTGGCGCAACTTTGAGGAAACACATGGTGATGATATATCATTGGAGAAAGTCAAACAAAAGATGCCACGCCGAATCAAGAGAAGGCAACGTGTGCAGGCTGAAGATGGGGTAGGTTTTCATCTTTTAATAGGAATAGTTTTTATAAAATTCTCTACTGTTGTTTTTATCAAACTTTGCATATTTCAGACCGAAGAAGGGTGGGAAGAATTCTTCGACTACATTTTCCCTGAGGATGAATCTGCCAAACCCAATCTCAAACTTTTGGCCAATGCCAAGATGTGGAAGAAGAAAATGCAGGAGATATCTAGTGATGACTCTCCAAAAGAAGGAGGAGGAGAAGGGGATGAAAAAGATGAGGCAAGTGAGAGGGATGATACTGGGAAGGGGGACAGTGACACAAGTGTTAGCAGTAGTAGTGAGGAAGAGAGTGAGGAGGAAAAGGAATAGTTTAAATATTCAAATATAAAGAAATTATTTTTTAAGTGATACTGTTAAATTGATGAGTATGATGATTAGTCTTTATCAGCCTCTCCGTTTGTACATATGTAATTAAACGTAGTGATCTCTCCGAAATACAAAACGCTCCACATATTTGTAAAAAGTTGCGCCGATGTCGTTTCCTCTATCTTTACCCCCGGGCCCCTGCGCTTCGGGAGGACCATTTTTTCTCTTCATTTCCTGTGATGTGCCCGTCACTTTGTTGATCAGTCAACGTCTGGACCCGCGGCTGAGGCGGGGTGTGAGTCGGTGTGGCTCGGAGATCCGGCCAGTTCGCAGGCTAGGGCCAGGAAGGCGCGGTCCTGGAGAGCGAGGCTGACCCACCAGCAGACCCGCGGCCAGGGCCAGGGCCAGGGCCGGAGCGCCCCCAGTCCCAGGGGCGTCGACGCCGACCCGAAGATGGCCCGCCAGGGCGCGGGGAGGAGCACGTCGGGTAAGTGGTGATCTCCCCCGTGGTCGCGGCCCCTGCCGCCCGGCGCCCTCTGCCCCGCGGCACCCCCCGCGCGCGGCCCCATGGCGGCCCACAGACACTGCCTCAGGTCTGGGACCTCCAGGACCTCCGGGCGGCGCGTCGAAAAACTCGAGTCATTTCACGGCAATAAGCGGTCTTCCCGCAATCCGTCATTGCCGGTGTTGAGGCCGCGGGGCGGGGCGGGGCGGCCTAGCTCAGCGGCCCGGCCTCCTGGCAGCGACGCGACGAAAGCTGTTCGGACCGGCAAATGAATGAGAGAGGGCCGTACGGCTCGCGGCGGGGCGGGGCGGGGCGGGGCGGCCTCTGGCGGCGGCGCCGCTAGTTACCTCGCCGTGTCGCGTCGCGACGCCCCGTGACGATGCTCCGCGCTGCGCCGCGCCGCGCGCAGCGGTCAGCCTGGTGGCCCGACGCCGGCGTCGCCGGGGCCGGGCGGGCGACCCGGCGCCGTCATAGCGGCCCGGCCGGCCAGCGCGCACCGACACGCGTGTTGCCTAGCAGCGGGTCGGAAAAATGAATTTAACGGCCTTTGAATATTAAGGCAAACTCATGTTCCGTCACCTCCACCACCACCGTCACTCCCACCTCACACCATTCCAGCTTTTCACCGTGGTCGACGTGACCATCGTAAAACGCAATACATATTGTTGAGCACGCGTTGTCATCGGCAACGTTGCATCAGAATGTAAAGCACCTTTCAAAAACCCGGTTACCAGGCCGCGCGTAACCTGGATGGCACTGACATGTCACCCCGCTGCGTCGCCCGGCCCCGGCCCCGGCCCCGGCCCCGGCCCCGGCCTCGCGCCCGGCGGGGGCGGGACGAGTAGCGGCCGCAGGATTCCGATCCGAACGGCGAAACTGAGGAACCAATAACGAGACGGCCAAGCTGTTGCCGTACTCCTCGTAACATAAAACACGTAACAGTGTTGCGGGTTTGCCTGCCCAAGGGGCCGCGGCGCCTTGCGGCTCCAATGGGTAGGCAGACCCGCATACTGTCACGTGGTTCAGGCTACACCCGGTACTCGTGCCGGCGCGGCGGGCGGGTAGCGGCTGGCGGTGCGGTGCGGCGGGTGGGCCCCTCCCATCCCCCCGCCCCGCCCCGCCCCGCACCGTCCCGCGCGGCTGCGTGCAGATGGTAGATGGTGCAAGCGAGCTAAAGCAGGGCTGATGAAGGTGAACCGCTAGCCACCAAAGTGGCCCCAAAGGCGGCCCGGCTCGGCCCCGGCCAGGAGCTGGAGCCGGGCCGGAGCACGCCGCTGGAGCGTGGTGGCCCGGGTAGGGTAGGGCTAGCCCAGGGGGCCACCCTCTGCCCGGCCCGCCCCGGCCCGCCCGTCGCATGAGGCCTTTAATTACCATCTTATAGGCTCTAAAGTTTAGACTTGTTGCCGCACCGTCGCACCGCACCGCACCTCCCCTTCCGCCCTTGGCCCATAAGGGCCCATGCGTGGCCCTGCCCTCCCGCTGTCCACATCCGCCCCGCCCCGCCCCGCAGCCGTGCCCTGCTTTTCCTGACTGGGCTCGCCTCGCACCTGAACAACTGGCTAACGAGTCGCTGCTCTAGCTAGGTGCGTGGCGCGCCCCGCACCCCGCGCCCCGCACCCCGCGCACCCCGCGCCCGCCGCCGCCGCGGCCATGGGACAGGAAAGGCTCCGGCTGGCTGCGGTAACGGCAGCGGCCCGCCCCGCCCCTCCGCGTCTCCCCCCCCCCCCCCACCTCGGACTCGCCACCACAAACGCAACGCGGCGCTTTCGGCGCAGTCGCGAAACATATCTTTTCCTTTCTCCTAACTTGGTCGGGTAAGGCCCCCCCCCTCCCAACCCGTTCACTGATAACCGTGTGGTTGGACATGAGGTATATCCTGAGATCAGTGCAGACAGAGTCCAGGGGGGCTCGGCCCGGCCCCGACCGGCTCCCGACCCGTCCCGTCACGGCTCGCCGGCGCGCCGCGGCGCGGTATGGCCTCCTGGCGCTCGCCGACACCACCCAGGTCCTCGAGGACACGCGCACAGGTCCTTACCCTTACCGCCGCCATAACGAGTACGCCATCCACGTTGTTGCAATGGCACCTGGTGTCTCGTAGAGATTCAACAGAATACGACGCTCGGGCCGGGGTGGTTCTCCCGGGAGTAGCGCCCGCAAATCAGGAGATAGGCAACCCGGTGACACGAGTGTGCTGCGGGTTGCCTATGTTGAACCTCAGCTGGTCGCCGGGGTTGTGGCGTCGCGTCGGCTGCTGCCCGTTTCGCGAGGGCAGTGACGCGACGCTCTCTTTAAATCCTCTAGAAAGGGTGTTGCGCTTCGCTAGTTACCCCGCTGGCCCCGCGGCGCCCGCCAGGCCCGCGCCCGCTCGCCCGTGCCAGCTGTTGCCGGCGCTGCGCGGCGCGGCGGTACCCCGCGCGAGGCGCAGGGCGCGGGGTATCCCCGGGCGCCGCCGCGACCGCGCCTCGCCTCGCCTTTGTCCCGGTAGCCAGCCCAGCCCAGCTGCGCCTGCCTGCGACCTCCACCGCGCTCTTTGCGTAAGGCCGGTCGGTCATGCACTTGGACCGCAGGTGGGGTTGCCTACCGGCAGGCGCAGCCAACGCAAGTGTTGCCTACTGGCGTCGTTGGGCTGCTCTGCTCTGCTTTCGCCTTAGGGCCCTAGCCGAAGTTGTTACAACAGAGGCTGGGTCCTGCCCCCCCCCCCTCCCCGCGCTTTTCTCTTCTCACTCACGTAGGCCGCCTCTCGCACTCACTTGATTGCTGCTGCTGCTGCTGACAGGTCAGTCGGAGGTGCATTTGTTTGCTGTTGCCGTTTCCTCCATCCTGTCAAAACCTCTGGCCTCCTTTTCTGCTTGCCCCCCCCCTCCCCCTCACCTCAGCCCCTCCGTGGCCAGACCAGCCCTTGTTATTCCGCTGCTTCCTCTCAAGCCGTGCCGCCCCGCCCCGCCCCGCCCCGCCCCGCCCCTGCCAGTGCTATGGTGCGCACCCTGCCCGCCCCGCCCCTGAGCGTGATCGAGTTGTGTTGTGTTTGTCCCACTCACCTTCACCTTTGACAGGAGGTGGCCGACCCCTTATCTCCCCCTCCCCATTTCCCTCGGCCCTTGTCGATAGGTGGATGGGAGGTCCGTTAACTCAGGGCCACTGCCTGACGGCTTCGTGCATACTGAGACCGTCCCGGACCGGTGGATAAAGCAATCGCAAAAAAGTTTCATTTTGTGTTACTGTGGACATTTAACAGTTTTGAAACATTTAACAGACTTGAAAATGCTCCGGTTTGCGTGGGATGGCTGGTGGTATGCGAGTGATTGCAACATACATTTTTTTTTCAGGTACTTTTTATATTTTTTTCGTTGTTTATAGGCACCTTCATATTGCCAGGTAACATTTCCATATTTTGGTTCAGGGCGATTATAAACATAAAACAATTATTAAAAACTATAATTGAAGAACATTAGTAATGCTGTCATAATATAAGCGATCGATATACATTGTAAACACACTCTTGCTATAAAATACTGAGCGAATCGCACCAACGCGTAAGCAGTATATTGTTCCGACTAATTGACCATCTGCAGCGCTAGCTAATAAGAAAAATACAAATGGTCCAAAAGGCTTTTATATGTCTCTTCCAAATTTCCGCAGGTGCTCCACTAAAAAAATATGATAAATGCAATTTTATGGCCACCTTAGCGCTTTGCCACGATTGATACTGAACGCAAGCTGCTTATGCGTTGGAGAATATTTACAAAGCTCTAGGAAAAATTCATTTTCTACCCTGGCAAAATATTTTACAAAGAAAGAAAACTATGGAAAGTAAGCCAAGTGGGCGAAACGAAAGTGGGGAAGTAGGCCGGAGCACAAAACCACTGATAATCCTATATCGGGCCGGACAGGCTGGTAAGGCCAGGCCACCACCTCGCTCGGCCCGGTCCGCCCTGCCCGGACTTACACTTTTAAAACACGCAAACAATAGTTTCAACAACCAATATTTGGCGTGTTCTGCCCCCCTCTTTCGTTTCGGATCAAAACACTTGCTCATCTCATCCGCACGCACACTTGCACGACTTGCACGTGACAAAATCGGCATGCTTATATAAATGGGAAGTCAAGTCAAGTAGGTAGCGGCGGCAGGAGCAGCGGGAACTTAACGTACATATTACAAGTTGGCAGTCTTTCGGGAATTGCTACTGTCACGTGAGGTGAGGGAGAGATAGCACTAGTTCTACCTAGTCGCCCCGCCCGTGTGCCGGCCGTGCCGACGCGGCGTGGCGTGGCGTGGCGTGCCATACCCCGCGCGGCGTGGCGCGGCGGGGCGGGGCGGCGCCTCGCGAGAAAGCGAACCGGGGAGCGTCCGTAAAGGAGGAGAGAAAAGCAACTCGCTGTTAAATCTCGACGTTTTGAAAGAAAAAAGTAGCGAAATTAGTAAAGAGGGAAAGGATGTTGGGCGTGGGCCGGGTCTCGTTCTCTGTGCAGCCCTGGGAGAATGATCTCCCCAAGGCCGGAGCTGGCCGGAGCGCCCGCGCCGCTCGAGCCTGACAGTTTCCAGGGGGACCTGACCTCTACACTTGAAACTTCCGCGGCCGGCCTGCCGGCTGGGCTGGGGCCGCTGGGGCCGGGCTACAGAGAGCAGCGCGTGTTTCTTTTTCTCCCGAATAGTATCGTTTCCAAGTGAGAAACGTACGCGTCGCTCTCAAGGACAGCGCTAGGCAGCAGAGCCGTGGCCCCGCCCCGCCCGCCACACCAGCTGGAATCTATTTCGACCTCACTTATGTAACGCTATACGCCGGTAAGAAAGAACGGCTTTTGTTTTCGTTCATTACAAAGGACTCGGCTCGGCGGGCTTTATGGGGTCGCCTGCCCTGCCCTGCCCTGCGGCGGAAATTCGCGTTTTAGAATTCTTGCGTTTCTTTTCTCTCCATATTTCCCTCTCTGTCTACCTCTGCCCCATACATTACTAACGACTAAAAACAAATTGAATTGAGACGCTCCCCTAATGCGCAGGCATGTTAAATCAGTCTTGGCCTAGCCTAGAGATATTGGCAGCAATTACTATGTGATGTGCGTGTAAAGCCATTACATGTTCCTTCCCCTCAAATTGAACTTTTTTTCAAAAGTAAAAAAGTCAAACGCTACAGTAAATTAGCTGCTCGCTAACGCCGTACCTGCCAGGCCAGCGGCTTGGCTGACGCATTAGGCACATCTTTGATCTTGCCATCGATAACCTGCTGACGTAGTTCAGATCTCACAGGCACTTAATCTAATCTCTTCTTTTAACAATACAAAAAACAAAAGATCGACTGCAGTATCGCAGTATTTACAATCAGATTTCATTCAGGTTAAGGTGCCTCTAAGTTAGCTTTTTACAATCTTTTGGAAAGTTGATGAAGCCCTTACAAAAGTAATCATAGAAAAAAAATGAACTGAACAAATTGTTCTTTTTAGAATCAGTTTGCCATCGAGTTGTGACTAACTATTCTTTGCCCTTTTTTTCTCGTTCACTTTTCACAATTCATTTTGTTTTCTTAGGCTAGGACCAGAGGTTAAAGGGACCATCCCTTAGCCAGACGAACTCTGACCTGATTATAGTTTGAAAATTTAACAGCATTTAGTGGCAGCTTCTGCCTCCTTTCGTCATACACAATAATTTGTTTTGGTCTAGACATGCTGCCCTTTAATTGATTAAGGAAAAGTGGTCCATGACAACAGACCATTCCATGTTTAGCAAATGTGGTAACAAAGGAATTGTTTCCAGAAAAAATATGGTCATTTTACTGTTTACTGTACCAACTTAACTTGTGGCCAAACAAGAAACAGACTGTCTAGAATTATCCCTTATTTTTTTCTTTGAATTTTCTTTCATGTTATTGGTCCTTATAAATGGCCTTTACAGTTTCCACAGGCTCTTTGAAGGGTTCAATCCCTTATCAGGCCACAAAAAGGTTGTGGGCCATCTGGTCATGTTAGCCTTATCACAGCAGGACGAGAGACTTACACTAATTTGTCACAGCCAAATCAAATATATTTATTTATATATATATAATATATAGATTTTTATATGTAGACTGATATATAGATTTATGAACAATCGCGTGGTCTCGCCAAAAGGGGGAAACAAAAAACTGCCTTGTCAAAGATGGCGCGCGAGGGCGAGGCGCGGTGGGCGGGCCAGGGGTCGACAGGCCCTGAGGCTGGCACGGTTGACTTCACGACTCCATGGTGGCCATGAGTCCATGGAACACCAGGCCGCCGGCCTGCTGCGCCTGGCCGTGGGCCTGGCTGCAGCTGTAGGGCTGCAGTCCCTGCAGGCTGTGCTGCAGGCCGACCGCCCCCGCCGCCGCCCCGCCCGCCGCCGCCAGCCCCTGCTCGTCCGCCCCCATGAGCCCCAGCGAGCTGAGCGCCATGGCCGGCGCGATGTTTTCCCTGTCGTGGCCGGTGTGTGTGTAGCGGCGGGCGCAGTGGTCGGCGCGCAGGTCGCGCAGGTCGCGCAGGTCCTCGCACGGCAGCGCCAGCGCGCTGTGCAGCGGGCTGTTGGTGTTGGCCAGCGGCACCCGCGGCTTGCTGCGCAGGTACACCTCGTCCTTGAAGTCCTCCAGGGTGTTGGTGGGGTCGGCGAGCGCCCGGCCGAGGCCGTCCTCGTCCGCGTCCCCCCGGTCCAGCCGGTCGAGCCGCGGCCGCTTGGCCGGCACGGGGCACCGCGGCGGCGAGGAGCCCCGCTTGGCGCTGTCCTCGTCGCCGTCCTCGCCGCCCCGGGCCTCGTCCTCGTCGATGGAGGTGATCATGCGCGGCGTCGGGGGCATGTAGAACTGGCTGAGCACGTCCTCGAGCTCCTCCAGGACGAGGTTGGGGGTGGCGGGCTCGGGCGCGACGCCGGCGCTGCCCGTGGTGGTGGTGGTGGTCGCCGTCGGGGCGGCGGCGGCCGCGGCGGGCGCCGCGACGGCCGGCTCGTCCAGGTCGGCGAACATGGCGTCGGTGGAGGGCAGCGGCGGGTTGCGCGCCTCGCGCTGCTCTCGCTGCAGCCGCCGCACCGTGTTGTTGATGAGCACGGAGCGGCGCAGCGACGACTCGGGGTCCTCGATGCGCCGCAGCTTGTTGACGCTCAGCTTGAGCATGCGCCGCCGCTCCTCCTTGAGCCGGTACTTGGCCGAGATCATGGTGGGCCTCGCGGCCACGGTCACGGCCTCCCTCATCCTGCAACAGACAGAGCCCAGCCAGGCCGGTGTTAATAATCTAATCTCGCATAGTAAGCACTGGCGGCCGGCCCGCGCGGCGCGGAGCGGAGCTCGCGTGCGAGTAGAGCTGACAGGAAGCTAGGGGCTCAAATCTCCTCGCTCGCTCTCTCTCTCTCTCTCTCTCTCTGTCTCTCTCTCTCTCTCGCTCCCTCTCTCTCCATCTCCCTCGCTCTCTCTCGCTCCCTCCTGGTGTCACAACAGCGCCGTCCTGCTCCACGCGCCGTGGCCTTCTCCTCTCTCTCCCCTTCCCCTCCCCACCGCGCCAAAGAAGTGCGCGACAACGCTCCGTATTAGAGAGTGCACTTCTTTTTATTGCTCGATCCTCCCAAACAAGTCGGCCGGCCGACCGGGGCGTTAGAGGTGGCTGGCTCCCTCTATTTCTCCGATACAACATATCGAATTCAGAGCGCGCGCGGGGCGGGGCGGGGCGGGGCGGGGCGGGGTGGAGGCGGGGCGATGTAGGGTGGGCAGGCAGGCGGGCAGGCAGCCCCGAGGGCCCCGCCCCGCTGTGTGTCGTGCGGCGTGCCCGCCCCTCCCCCTCCCCTCCCCCGCACGCACACACACACACACACACACACAGGTTCGGAAAGTGAATCGAGATATTTCCTTTTCGCCGCCACGTCACGTCACGCAAAGAGGCAGCAGGCAAGTTATAATGCACGTCCTGTCTTATCGACCGGACCTGTCTGTTGGTGGCGCAGCGCAGCGCAGCGCAGGTGGAGGCGGGCGGGGCGGGGCGGGGCGGGGCACAGGGCCGCAGGGGACGGAGCGGGTCGCTACTCGTGACCCCGTGCTGTGCTGTGCACCCCGGGCCTGCCCATGTAGTGCCTCCGCCAGCCCGGCATCCCGCCGAGCGGGCGGGCGGGGAGCGCCATGGGAAAGCTAGCGAGCAGCGCGACGCACTGCATGGCCTCCTGGCGGCGCAGGACGTGGAGGGCGCTCCCCAAACAAACACAAGTCTGTGCGGGTCGGGCTGGCGGGGCGGGGCGGGGCGGGGCGGGCGCGGCGGTGGCGCGGCAGGGCGCGGCGGCGTGGGGTTTGCCGCGTCGCGCTCGCAGTAGGTCGCCACCCTCTCCGCGCGGTGCGGTGCGGCGCGGTGCGCGGCGGCTCCCTCTCGTGCCGGTCGCCACGCCGCGCCACGCCGCGCCACGCCGCGCCACACTCCTCCCCCTGAGGGAAGGGACAAAGCAGCTCGATGAATTAGAGGTCGGTTTGACTTGCCCGGCCCAGCTCGCCGGGGTCCCTAACGATGCCAAAGACCTCCCCCCTGCCCTCTTCTCTCTCCCTCCCTCCCGTCACTCTGCCGCTCTGTCTCTCTCCTGCCTCTACTCGGTCCAGTCCGGACGTTCTACTATACAGGTCGGCTGTGAGTGTCCTTGGCGCTCCGGGCCGGCGCGTCGCGGCGCAATGCCCGTGTGCTGGAGGCCGTACGCGACCGTGGCGTGGCGTGGTGGACTCAGATGTCTCTCGAAGACGACAACAAAATAATATTCGCGCATGACGCGACGCTGTGTCGACAGCCGCCCCACCCCGCCCCGCCCGCCCGCATGGCGCGGCAGTGAGCGCCGCCGTATCCTGGCCGCTCGGCTGGCTGGTACACTTTCCCATCACAGTCGCTCCGCTCAGGCGGTAATGAGAGAACAGAACCCCCTCCCCTCCACTCCCAGCTGCAGCTCTGTGCAGCTGCAGGTGACACCTGTTCTCGCGCCTGCCTGCCCGGCCTGCCCGGCCTGCCCTGCCGCGGCAGCCTGCGAGACCAGCGGGGAGGGGCGCAAATCATCTGCGTTCCAGGTCACAGTGGGGGGGGGGGGGGGGAGGCGCGCGCTCATAAAACCGTGATGGCTCCGCGTTCTAATCACCCGGCCCGGCACAGGCACCGCGGCGTCACTGGTGAGGCGGGGCGGGGCGGGGCGGAGCAGAGCAGGGCTTCTCTAAGACATCGGTCGTATCGTGCGGGGCGAGGTGGTGCGGGGCGGGGCGGCAGGATGTCGGGTGTAGCGACGCGTAGCGGGGTAGCCGATGGGCGCCTGCCGGCCGCGTCTCCCCGCCCCACCCCGCCCCGCCCCGCCCCTCCCGGAGCGCCCGTGGGCATTGCCTGCGCCTATGCAAAGCCACCGCGCCCCGCCCCGCCCCGCCACATGCTTGACCCTCGCCGCGAGCAGCGCACCGCGCACCGCACGGCGGCCGCTACCTGTTGGGGGGAGGGGAGGCGTCCGGTCAGGAACCTGATGTCAGACCGGCCTGCCCCGGAGGTGGGGAGAGGGAGGGGGAGGGACAAACAATAAGCTGCAGAAAGGGTTCGCTCGGCCAAACAAACCGACCGCACGACGCGCCCCGCCACGCCCCGCCACGCCCCGCCACGCCCCAAGAGAAACATCATGGACCTGACGCCCTTGTTGTTACTGCTGCCGCTTTGCAGTCGCTCAATCTTATTCGCCTGTTCAATAACTGCGGCGGGGCGGGGCGGGGCGGGGCGGGGCGGGGCGGGGCGGGGCGGCTCAGAGCCGCTCGGCTGGGAGCAGCACGGCGGGGCGGCGACGACAGTCTGGAATGCTGGGTCGTCCTGCGCGGCGCGGCGTGGCGCGGCGTAGCGCGGACTCCTCCCGGTCTTGAAGAGCAGGCAGAGAGGCCCCCTGTCCCCGCCCCGCCCCGCCCCGCCCCGCCCCGCCCCACCTGCACGATGGCCCGGCCCGGCCGCTTGCTTTACTCGACGATAACATCACGGTGGTACCCGTGAAGCCCTGGCCGTGCCCCGCCCCGCCCCGCCCCGCCCCGCCCTGCCCTGCCGTGCCCTGCTCCTCCAAGGGCCCCGCCGCGCCGCACCGCAGCGCGCCAGTACGGTTCACGTCCGGCCGAGTCAGGACAGCCGGGGCGGGGCGGGGCGGGGCGGGGTGGCCCAGGTGCGGCTTTTTCCGCCCCGCCTCCCACCTACCTCCGCGCTGCGCTAGGTGCATTCCTGCTCGTGTTAGTGTATCTGTGTGTGTGTGTGTGTGCGCGCGTGATGCACCGACTCGACTCCGCCGAGTGCGTCTCATATTCTTATCCGTGCCGCTCTGATGCTCTGCCCGCCTCGCGGCGCGGCGGGACGCGGCGGTGTGACGTCCTTCGGGTTTGTCTCTCTCCTCTCTCTGTCCCTCTCCCGCTCCTGTCCATTAGGCAGTGTGTCTCACGCTGTCTCGACATGGTTTCTCTCTCACTCTATGCATCTCTCTGTCTCTCTCTCTCTTATTCTCCATCCCTCTCTCTCTCCTGCCCTCTCTCCTGCTGGTGGCGGCTGACGTCGCGCGTTGCCTCAAGTCTTTCCTTTCTACTCCTCTGTGCCAAGGTTGAGGTTGTTGCGCTGTTCGCGGCTGCCCCGCCCCGCCCCGCCCCGCCTGCTCGCGCGAGTCAGTCGCGCTGCGCCGCGCCGCCCCACCACTGCTGCGAGCCCCCTCCGCCCCCCCCCCTCCCGACCCCCAGCCCCACCTGCGCCCCACTGGGGCCTAGCCCAGCGCGGCGCGGCACACCCAGAGCTGCCTGCCTGGGGCCGGGCCGGAGGACCCAACTGAACCGAAGCGACCAACTTTTGAGTTTGAGCATCAGCGTCCTGCCCCCGCCCCTGCCCTCCCCTCGCCGGGGTGGGTTGGGGTGGGGCCGTGGGGTCGGTCCACGTCGCCTTGGAAACTGAGCCAAACTCGCGCCGAATACTGGTTAAAATTGATGAGCCACACCGCAGCGCCGTGCCGCGCCGCGCCGAGCCGAGCCGTCACCTCCGCCCCGCAGCAGCAGGGCCGACCCGACCGCTCAAATTTGAACAGCGCGCCGCTACTAACTAACTACCTCTCTGTGCTTCCAGCAGGCGTCGCGGCGGCGGCGTCGGGAGGAGGGAGGGCGTCGGCCCCGCCCCGCCCCGCCCCGCCCCGCGGCTCCAGGAGCGCCGTGGCCGTGGACGTGATGGGACGCTCGGCAAAACTGAGCGGAAAACGGCGCGACGCGGAGGAGCCTCCCATTTGTGAGATCTGTTTGGCCGCCTCATCGCCGCGGCCCGACTGGCCGGTAAGTCTCATCTCTATCTCTCTCGCCCTTCCTCGACTTGTCGGCGCCTTTGCAGCAGCAGCACTGTGGCGGGGCGGGGCGGGGCGGGGCAGGCTGCGGGAGAGCACAGCTATTTGTACCGCGCCCAGTCCAGTACGGCCCTACGGGTTCCCGGATGAAGCAGCGCTGGGGCGGGGTGGGGTGGGGTCGGGCGGGGCGGGGCTGGCGGGGCCGGCGGGGCGCTGTCGTGCGAAAGGCTGCCTTGCCTGGCCTGGCCTGGCCGGCTACGAGGCGAGGCTGCCCGGTCCGGCCCGGCGCGCCGCGGCCCCCACTCCTCCCCTCTCCTGGGCTGGGCTGGCTGGGATAGCGGGCCGCGCAGGGCAGGGCGCCACAGCCCGCCCCGCCCCGCCCCGCCCCGCCCCGCACAGGCCGGCTCGCATCCGCCCCATTTATTGAATTTGGCCACGGCTGCCGGATAGGACTACGCTGCTCCTACAACCCAGCCACTACAGTCCTTTATCTGGGCGCAGGAGCCCGGGGGAGGGGAGGGGAGGGGCTGTACCGACCACTCTGGCCCGGCCCGCTCCACGACGCACACAAGGTCGCGCTCCCGATCACCCGCCGCCCCGCCCCGCGCACCGCACCGCCACGCCGCCTCGCGACGGCTTGCTCGTGAAATAAAAATGACGACCCGCCACGGACGGGACGGAGCACCTTGCCTCGCCCCCCCGCTCACACACACACACACACAGACGCCGCTCAGTGACCTGAATGTGACTCGGTCCGCGCGAGGACGTCGCCGCGCCGATCAGGATCAGGCCGCACCAGGACAGCGCCGTGCTGCCGGGCGGTGCAGTGCGGTGCGGGGCGCACCTCGCCTAGCCGGCCGGCCGGCCGGCGCCACTGGTTCCGGGTGCATCGCGGCGGCGGTGGCCAGGGCGTTGCGTAAGGACTCATCCCCCGACACCTCCTCGTATCACTGGGCCCTCTCACTTCTCTCTCTCCTTCTTTTTACCCGCGTGAAAGTGACGAGGGGCAGCGAGAGAGAAAGAGAGGGAGAGGGAGAGAGACGGCGGTGTAGCAACAGCATCGAGACGGTCCGTGCGAGCCGAGGCATAGCAGCACCGCGAGCTGCGGAGGAGGTGGGGGAGGGAGGGGAAAGAAGAAGAAGAAGGAGAGGACTGACTCTTTTGCTTTGCTTGCTGGCTATGGCTGCTGCTGCTGTCGGTGGCCGTCGTCGTCGGAACGGATCAGATTCCTCCTGCCGCTGCTGCCTCAATCGCTACACAGCAAAAGACGCACTCCCCCCCCTCCTCACCCCGCCTCCTCCTGTCTCCCACCACCACCAATCTCCTTCGCCAACCTTGAACAGTGCGACGCACGGGCCGGGCGTGGCGTGGCGTGGCGTGGCGAGGAGGTCGCTCAGCCCAGCCTGTTTGACGCAGTGGGGGCAACAGGCCCCCCGCCCCCCACTCCCCCCGCCCGGGCCGTGTCGGGTCTCGATGGTATCGTCAATTTCGCGCACTTTCCGCGTCGCCTCCCGCGCGTCCATGGCAGGCGGGGCGGGGCGGGGCGGGGCGGGGCGGGGCGGGCGGTAGCGGCGGTGGCAGCGCAGCGCAGGCCGCGATAAATTACCCGCCGGCGCCTTTGTTTTGTCGATTAAGCAGCAGCGCCTCGCCCCGCCGCCGCGCGGGATAGGCAGGCCCGGCGAGCACCGCTGCGGCGCGGGGCTGCCCGCCCTCCAGGGGCATTAGCGCGTTCGCTCTGCCCGGCTGTGTTACTCAAGGCGGTGAGGCCAGCAATCGTCATGTCTGGCGACAAAACCGGGTGTAATAGTGGTAACGATGACTTTGGGGGGGGGGGCGTGTATGATAAATGTTTTGAGCGGTCGGCGACAGGGGTCGTGGCGGCGGCGGCGTCTGTGTCGCGGGCCGGGCCGGGCCGGGCGCCTTGTTATCGCGAGATTCACTTGCGATAACAAAACAAAACAATACAGGAGAGACGCACGGCCGTGGCGTGGCGCGGCGCGGCGCACAGAGTTCGTACGGAGTTTGGTTATGCCGACGACGCACCTTCCCCTTCCACTCCCCCCCCCCTCCTCCTCTACCAGATCGACTTGCTGGTCGGGCACGGGGTTGGTGGTATGGGGGGGGGGGGGGGCGATCTGTATGAATACTCTCGCTGGAATGTACGCGCCGACGACCAAACAACGTGCTTCTCTCTTTCTCTCTCTCACTCTCTCACTTAGCACGCCGCTCGGCCCGGCCCTGGGTATGCCGGCCGGGGCGGGGCAGGGTGTTCGATAAGCTAAGCAGACGGAGCCCTCTGAAATCTCGCTGAAATCTGGCAATCTGGGCACGCGACATACAGTGCCTCCAAACACTCACACGTATACACAGCATTCTCACCCCGTTATAAAGGCGCATGTGTGTGTGTGTGCGTGTGTGTGTCATTCGTCATGGCGATGATGATAACAGTCAACCGCAGTCGGGCCAGCCCAGCCCCAGCCCGGGCACTCTCCGTGGGGCTGAAACCTGAAGCGCCGCGCCGCGCGGTCCTGCCTGCTCCCTTTTGCTCTCTCTCTCCCTCTCTCCTGATTCTCTTTACTCTTCCTCTTTATGCCTCCCCCTCTCTGTCTCTCTGTCCCCGCTCCCCTCTCCCCCTCCCCTCCTAATTGTCCCGGGCAGGAAATAGGAGGACAGCCCTGCCCCCCCTCTCTACCCAGGCCCGGCCCGGCCCGCCCACACAATACTGTACCGCCACTACGACTACTACGACCGACTGCTTCACAGCCGCACGTTTCTTTTCCGTTCCAGCTGTCATCTCTCCCTCTCCCTCCCCCTCTCTCTCTCTCTCTCTCTCTCTCTCTCTCTCTCGTTGTCCATCTCCCCCCTCCCTCTAGTTCTCCCACACTCGTGTGTGTGAGTGTGTGTGTGTGTGCTTATGCCCCTTGGAGCTGATGAAAATAATACCCATAGCGACGCGTGTCAAATCGGTGTTGTGTTGTGTTACGTGTATCCGGCCTCCTCGTCAGTGTTCGTGTGTGTGTGAGTGTGTGTGCGTGGTTAGTTGTATTAGAGGGCCGCGCCGAGTCGTTTTCTCGAAGTAGCGAGGCGTTCGAGGAATTCAAACGCGGAAGTTTGTGATTTCCAACGAGCAGCGGCGGAGGGGGATAGAATAGACTATACGCTAGGCTATACGTGCGTCTGATGTGGCGTCGTTGTTTGGGAGGGCCGGGCCGGGCCGATCGTCGCGCTGTATCCCATGTGTACCGCCCCGGGGAGGTCCGGTCGCCCGTCCCCGCTCGCGCCCGCGCATACGCTCGACATATACCTCGCAGCGTAATGCAGTCGTCCGATAAAAGCCCTAAAGCCGCACAATAAAGAAGCACAGCGCGATAACGTTTCGGTAAAGTTGAGTAATTTTCTCCCGACGGGGGGGAAAAAAGTGAGCGAGCAGAAGCAGCAGCAGCAGCAGCAGCAGCAGCAGCAGCAAGCAGCCGTCCCCAAAGCAGGGCAGGCAGGCAGGCAGGCAGGCAGGGCGAGCAGCAAGCCGAGCTGCACTCATCTATCAGCCCCCCCCCCCTCCCCCCGCCCCTCGCTGCCCCAATCCCCTCCTCGCTATCTCATTGGCTGGCGCAGCGCCGCCGGGGAGGGGCGGGAGAGGGAGAGGGAGAGAGAGGGAGAGGGCGAGAGAGAGAGAGAGGGAGTGGGCGCCTAAGGAAAACGTCGCGTGGTATCGCCGCCGGTACCGGAGGGGCTCCCTCCCGCGGCACACCAGACCAGACCAGACCAATGATGGGACCCGAAACAAGGGAGTCATAGTCATTTCTATTGTATCGCTTTGTGCTGCAGCCTAGCCTTTTTCGGTAATTGTTTCTCGCTGCAACACGCAACTCTCGTGCTGCTGCGCCGCCCCGCGCGCTCTCCTACGTCATGACGGCCGACATGGTGGTGCTGATGACGCCCCCCTCCTCCTCCTCCTCCCCCGTGCCGTGAGATCGGGTCATCGTGGCGTGGCGTGGCGGCGCGTGCACATGAGCCCCGGTGCCAAGCTAGACACACACACACACACACACGGACACGAGTGGCCGGTGCCACGGCACTATCGTAAGGCGCGGCCGCGCGATAAAAAGCAAACGGAGAAACTGTTCTTCTCAAACAGTTAAAAAAAATAAAAAGAAAAGGGGGGAAAAAAGAACAAAGAGGGATACGATATAGAGAAAGAAACGGGCGTACAGTGATGACGGCTGCGACCGCGCTGCCGTGGCTGCCGTGTCGGGCGGGGCGGGGCGTAAGTGCTCGACTCGACTCGCGTCTTACTTTCAGAGGAAAACTGATAAGCGTCGAGTCGAGTGAGCGAGTGCGATGCGAGTGTGAAGGAGGCTGAGGACCCCGGCCGCCGCGCCGGCTGACGTAAGTTTAGGTGGCGGGCGACGACGTCAGACGTCACACCGGGCCTGGCGCCGCGGCGCCGCGCGCTGGCAGTGTGGATGGTGCATCAGAATGCCGCGACGCCCGGGCGGGGCGGGGCGGGGCGGGGGCCACGCAATTAACACAGCAGTAATGCCTAGGATTATTCAGACCAAAGCCATCGTATTTTTTAAAGGGAAGAAAACCGTAAAGAGAAAGAGATTCTCTGCTCTCTTCATTGGATTTATATATTTTTTGTCTCTCTCTCTCTGTTCCCTCGGGCGTGCAGCCGCGCGGCGCCGCGGCCCGCTGCTGCTGCTGGCCCACAGCTGTGCAACGGCATGCAATGAATTATTTTAGGACACGCGATGCCGGGCGGGGCGGGGCGGGGCGGGGTGGGGCGGGGCCACGTGTCCGCGCCTGTGTCGTTCAGTGTCAAGTGCGCCGGCCCGTCCGTGTGTGTGTGTGTGTGTGTGTGTGTGTGTGTGAGCAGAGGCGGCTGGCTGTTGATATGCTGGCTCTGCTGTCGCCTCAAGAGCGTGTTGTCTTTACGCGCGCTGCTTTTTCTGCTGCACCACAAAACGTCCCCGCCCCGCCACGCCCCGCCCCGCCCCGCCCCGCCCCGCCCCGCCCCGCGCGCCCATGTCCGCCTCCGAGATGACGCATGTTCTAATAAACTGGGTGTCGCCGCGAAGCGTGGATCCGAATCGACGCATTAAACTGACTGCGAAATTCCCCGCCCCGTATTTGCAAAAAAATAATTTAAAACAAAGATTTATAAAAACTTAAAAAGTCCCTCTGCGCTTATTTCTTGTCGATTTTTCCGATGTCAATGTCGCTTGTGCTGTTTGGGTGAGGCCGCCGCCGGCGGGCCTTCCCTCGCGATGTAACGAACTCCCGCGGACTCTCCGCCAGAGAATGGAAGAATGTGCGATTCGCGATGTCTGTGGCGTGGCGTGGCGTGGCGTGGCGTGGCGCGGCGCGGCGCGGCGCACGGCCCGAGGCAGCGGCGCGTCGCGGTTCGGTTAGGAACGCGACCCGTGGAGTGAGTCGCTTAGTGGCACCCCCCCCCCCCTCCCCGCCCAGCCGCCTGTAACCCTTCTCCCCCCCCCCCCCTCCTCCCTCTCCGCCGCTGAAATCCCGCTGGGCCGCGGGAGGGGTAGGGGCGGGAGGCGGAGGAGGGGGAAGCGGGGCGGGCGCCGCGGCGGGGCAGGGCAGGGCCCAAGGAGCATCCTTTCCCTCTTACTTTTCGACTCGGTGGGCTCAGCTCGGCGGAGCCCCTGCCGCCCCGCCCCGCCCCGCCCCGCCCCGCCCCGCACTACTGTAAACATGTTGATAGGCGCTGTGCTGTGCTGGCCGGGCCGGGGCGTCGCCTCCCCCTCCTTCACCCTCCCAATGGCGAGCTAGTGACGCCGCGACGCCCCGCCCGGCCCGGCAGCAACAGCAACAGTCATAAGAAAGGAAATCGTCATGGCAGCATCGGTCCTCATGTAAATGCGACTGAAAATCGTGCTGGTGATGGCGGCGGTGATGGCCGCGGGGAGCATCTGCTGCTGCAGGCCGCGGGGGGGGGGTGGCCTGACGGGACGGGCCTCTCTGGAGCCGAGTGAAAGTGGCGGCGGGGTGGGGCGCGGCCGAGCCGGGCCGTGCGGGCTGCTCGCTGTGCTACATACCGCGCTCAGTGGGGCCCCCCCGGCCGGCGCCGCCCCGCCCCGCCACGCCCCGCCGCCGCGCCCCTACCCGCAAGGAGGCATGGAGCCGCAGCGGGCCCGCCCCGCCCCACCCCACCCCGCCCTGCCCCGCCCCACCAACTCCTCCTCGTCCTCCACGGTGCCAGTTATCCGTCAGGCTGAGCTAACCATCTTGGAGTCGTGACCAAAATCCCGATCGCGCCCGGCGCGGCCCCCGGCCCGGCCTGGTCCGCGCGGCGCCGTGCCGCCACCGGGGCCGACGCCGACGCCGACGCCGAAAATGGACGTCGCGAAACGGTGCGCCGCCTGAGAGGTATACCGTACCGCTACGCGCCTTGCACGGAACCTCGCAGATCAGAAACGAAAGCCTCGCCAGTGAAGGTTTTGCATGTACCCTTGGCAGACCCGCCCCGCCCCGCCCGCCCTGTGTTCGGTACACCTGGGAAGTCGCTGGGCGTGCTAAATGCTCGGGTTGTCGTCACCGCCCCGCCCCGCCCCGCCCCGCGCTGCTCGCTTCTGCTCCGCTCTCCACGCCCTCCGGACATTCATGTCATCAAAATGTTAATCGGTCGACTGCTTCACTCTGCCACCGCCGCGGCCGCCCGCCCCCACCCCGCCCCCGCGCCCGCTCCCCCGCTAGCATCGATGGGATTGGAAAAAGGAGTGGGAGAAAGGGGCGGGGTGGGGAAGGGTGGTCGTGCAGAGGGCTGGGGCTGGGGCTCCTGGCCGGAGGCGCTCCCCGCCGCACCCACACCCCACCCCGCCCCGCCCCGCCGCACCCCACCGCGCCCTGTTATAGCAATGAGATGCATATCAGCGAGTGCGGTGTCACAGCGCGTCATCATCAACACACTGTGTCGAGTGTGTGTGTGTGTGTGTAATGCCCGCACTGGCCTCAGACCAGCTCGCGGCAGACACGGCGGCCTTGGCAGGCCCCGGGCCGGGCCGGGCCGGGCCGGACTGGCCTGTGGGCCGGGCCCAGCCCAGCGCGGCGCGGCCCCGGGGCCGAGCGTTCTCTGACGCGAAAGAGCACACATACTGTGGCTGTGCCGGGTCTTGAAGCTGCTAAAACGTCATTTTAATTTCTATTGTGAATATTACTGTACACTCTATGACGGATGATGACGCACGCGGTTGAGCTCAGGCAGCGAGTCATGACCCGGAGCAGCGCTTGGAAACCCCGCCCCGCCCCGGCCCGGCCCGGCCCGCGATAGGGACCGCTGATCGGAAACTAAAACCGTCCCGGTCGACCAAGTCGGAGCCAAGTCTGCGGCGCGGCGCGCGCTGCTGGTGGTGATTTCCCAGAAGTTTGTCGCGTCGTAAGATTGCATAGCGCAAAAATGTTCTCGCTCTCCTTCCCTATCTGTCTCTCTTCTACGCCCAGAAAATTAGCGTGTTCTCGTTATTTCTTTCATGTACTTGAAATCATTATTACTGGGGAAATAACCTCTGGAGCCCTTAATAATTTAAGGTTATATGCTACTGTATTAACCCTTAGGAAATAGTAATAATAGTGGTGGAATTTTTTTTTGGAAGGCAGAATAAGAAGAGTTAGCACAGCCAGAGGGAGGGAGAGAGGCACGTGCAGCGCGCGGTGCTGGGGAGCGAGGGTGGGGGGTCACTGGGTGACGGGGCTCGGCTCTGCGCGGCGCGTGGCGGGGCGTGGCGGGGCGTGGCAGTGCTGAGATCCCATTTCCTCCGTGGGATTGTGTATCACCTGGGAGTATCATCGCTTATGGAATCTTGTTACGTTACGGCGGCGCCGTCGTGCGGCGTGGCGCGGCGTGGCGTGCATCGTGATACCGCACCCCCAAACCAAACCCCTGCTTGGCCTCAACCCGGCCGCCGCCGGGCCTAAACGGCTGCCGTTTGCTTTGCACACCACTGAGCCGGTCCCCTGTAGGGTAGGCAGTCCCGGACGGAGCGGTGCGGGCGGGTTGCATACCTCCACGGGGATTCTCCAACACCCGCCTGGATCTCAGAGCTGGTCCCCTGTAGGGTATGCAGTCCCGGACGGAGCGGTGCGGGCGGGTTGCATACTTCCACGGGGATTCTCCAACACCCGCCTGGATCTCAGAGCTGGTCCCCTGTAGGGTATGCAGTCCCGGACGGAGCGGTGCGGGCGGGTTGCATACCTCCACGGGGATTCTCCCCGCCGAACGATAACTGACTTGACGCGACGCCGCCACTCTCTGACGTACGCGTCGACGACGATGGCGTCCCTTCCCGACGCCCGAGGTCCGTCGGCGTCGGGTCAGTGGCCGACGGCGTCGTTGTCATCGGCTAAAGGCCGTCGGCCTTTACCGTCCCGCCGGCCGACTCCCCGGCCCGGCCCGGCCCGCATCGGAAGTAATCGCCGTGTCTCGCTCGACCTCACCTCGCCGAGGGAATCCCGACTGCCTCTCTCTCTCTCTCTCTCTCTCTCTCTCTCTCTCTCTCTCTCTCTCTCTCTCTCTCTCTCTCTGTGCTGCGCTGGTTCAAGGTGTGGAGTGTGGGTATACAACACACGGGGCCGGGCCGGGCGGGCGTTATCGAGAGGCTGGCTGACTGTCTGCGACCGTGCGGAGCTGTGCGGAGCTGCGCGGTGCGGCGCGGAGGCCTTCAGTGGCCAATGACCGAGTGCGGCTCGGCCTCGCCCCCTCCCGGCCCCCCGGGCCCCCCGGCCCCACACCGACACGGCGGGCGCGCCAGGCCGCCCAGCCCCGCCAGGCCTCCACGCGACCTCCACCAGCAGCAGCACCAGCGCCTGACAGCCCGCCCCGCCCCGCCCCGCCCCGCCCCGCCCGGCCCGACTCAGACTGCTCTTCTCGGATCGAATCGGATCGGGACCCCCGCCCCGCCCCGCCCCGCCCCGCCCCGCCGCCATTACAAACACGCTCGATTAAATAATTGGTCGTGGCGGGCTGGTCGCGCTCGCTCGGGTCGAGTGGTGCGGGCGCTCAGGGCGTCGCATGGCGTCGCGGCGCAGGTGCCAACACAGACGCCCGCAAACACGACGCCATGTGACGCGACGTCAGTGCGCGCCGGGCCGGGCCACGTCTATCACACAATAAACTTCAGAAAAAAAACTGCGTCCACGATAAATTTTTAGCTGCACAGCTAATTTTTTTGGTTGTTCTAGCCAACTTTTTTTGTAAGATCGTCCAGTTAAGTCGATGAGCACGGGACTGAATTTCATGTTTTGGCGTGTAGCGCTGAGAGGTGAGGCGGGGCGGGGCGGGGCGGGGCGGGCAGCGGACTAACTGCAGCGCAGCCTGCCGTCCGACCGACTGCCCCCCCGACCTTGGGCGGGGGTGGGGTAGGGGGCAGGAGAGGTGAGAGGGGGGAGGGGGCCTACGGCCTCGCGCCCTGCCTGGAGCGGGAGGGAGAGCAATGAGACTGTACGGTACACAGCAGCGTATATTGAGACGAACAGGCAAACCAGTGAGCCCCACTTTACCCGACACAGATTGCCAAAAATCCAAACGATAACGGAGTGGAGGTCTTGACTCGTGGTGGGAATGGGCTGTCTGGGTCCGGGGAGGGGCGGGGCGGGGCGGGGCGGGGAGGGGCGGGGCGGGGTGCGCCCCAGCTCCCTGGGTGGCGCCGCGGCGGGATCGGATTCCGATGAGGCCAGGCCGGGCTGGGCCGGGCCGGGCCGGACGGGCCGAGAGGGGACTAAACTGTGGGACCTGGGTACTACACCTGAGTGGCGGGGCGGGGCGGGGCGGGGCGGGGCGCTCAGAGCCGTACGTGTGGGGCTGCGGTGGTTACAGAAAAATAAAGTAAAAAGAAACGAGGAGCGGCAAAAGGATGCGTTAAGTAATGGCGCTGGTGGGCCCGCAGCCCGGGCCAGGTGAGGAGGGGAGAGGAGGGTTGGAGGAGCGGGGCGCAAGTGCATTTGAGATTCAAACCGAATCCTCTGTCTCGTTCTTCCTCTCTCTCCCTCTCTCTCTCCTTCCCTCTGCGCGGCATGCCCGCCCCGCGGGTCTTCTCGGCCGGGCGTGCCGGGGCACGTCTGCCCCATTTGAATACTACATCCCCCGCCAATAACCCCGCAGAGGGTGGCGCGGCGTGGCGCGGCGTGGCGCCGCTGCTGCCGAGGGTGGCGCCCAAACAGGCGCGCTCGCGCCACGCGGCCCCGCCCCGCCCCGCCACGCCTCGCCCCGCCCCGCCACGCCCCGCCACGCCCCGCCCCGCCCGCGGTGACGCTCCCCAGAAAGATTATATGTACTCGGCTTAAGGTAGCGCGCGCGTAGTCAAGGTGCTTAACAAGCGGGAGGGAAGCGCGTGAAGTGGGAAAATAATGGTTGTCGAAGGGTTAACGCGAGCAAGTATTTAACTGCCTGCTAGTACTCTCCCTTTCTCAAACCTCCAGTGTAGCCAACCCCCAGGTGCCACCGCCACTGGTGCTGCCCCCTGAATGTAGGCCAAAGCTGTCAATGGGCGGCTCGCGGCGGAGGGGGGGGGGGCGCAGCGGGGCGAGGCGGGGCGGCGCTGGTGACGCATTGTATAAAGACACACCACCGCCAGCCACGCCGCGCCACGCCACGCCGGGGCTCGCTACGCGGCTCATAGCTGACGGGCCACCTGCCCGGCCCATCCTGTCCGTCCGTCTGTCTGTTTGTCTGTCTGTCCGTCCGTCTGTCCAGCCTAGGGCTGTTGAATCAGCGCGGTGCTGATGCGGTGGGCCCCGGCACCACTCACACCCGGCCCGGCCCGGCCCGGCCCGGGGCTGTACGCGCATTAAAAGCAATAAGCGGGCGTTACGGCTAAGCGAGCCGAGCCGAGCCGAGCCGAGCGAATAAACAGATTTAAAAATCAATAATCGCCGCGAGGTGATTAATTTGTGGTAATGACTGCAGCGCGCGGGGCGGGGCGGGGCGGGGCGGGGCGGGGCGGGGCGGGGCGGGGCGGGGCGGGGCGGGGCGCTCGAGCAGCTCGCCCCGCGCTCCTCCCAGCGCGGCCCGGCGGGGTGCGAGATAACGCGAGTGTAGTAGTTGTTTCCTTTGTTTGGCTTCTGCAGCAGGCGCGATTATCCAGCAGCCCTAGCGAGCGTTTAGCTCTCTCTCTCTCTCTCTCTCTCTCTCTCTCTCTCTCTCTCTCTCTCTCTCTCTCTCTCTCTCTCTCTCTCTCTCTCTCTCTGTCCGTGGCTCGCTCCCCCCCTCCTCCCTCCCCAGCCTAACGAATGGTCCCCACACTATTGGCCGGGCGGCACAACGACCTGCGAGCACGCTGCAAGCTTGCCCTGCCCCCGCCCTGCCCCCGCCCTGCCCCCGCCCCGCCCCCCCCCTGCCCCTGCCCTGCCCCCGCCAGCCCCGCCGAGCCCCCACAAATATGTGGCTACAACCGAGATGTTTTACGACGAGCACCTCCCTCCCTGCCTCCCTCCCTTCCTCCCTCACTCCGCGCGCCCCTCCCCCACTCACTCACTCGCTCTCTTTTCTCTTTTCTTTCCCCCCTTTCTGCTGCTGCTGCTTCTCTCTCTCTCCCCTCTCTCTCTCTCCCTCTCTCTCTCTCTCTCTCTCTCTCTCTCTCTCTCTCTCTCTCACTCTCTCTCCCCCTCTCTCTCCATCCCTGTCGTCTGCTCGCCCAGTTGAGCTCTCTCTCCGTCCTCCTCCTCCTCCCCCGCTGGGCCCGCTGCTCTTTGTGGGGCCCTCGCTGTAATCGATGGTAAGGCACGGGGCGGCGCGGGGCGGGGCGGCGCGGGGCGGACTGACACGGCGATGAAGACTCGTCTCGCTGTGTGCGGAATTATTGAACTGAGACACACCGCAACTGTGCGCGCGCACGCCTGTGTATGTGTGTGTGTGTAAGATTTGTGTTGGCGTGACGTCCTACGGTTAGGGGATTTGGGGAAAGACAGAGCGCGAGCAGAAAGAGAAGGGGGAGGGAGCAGAGAGAGAGAGAGAGAGAGAGAGAGAGAGAGAGAGAGAGAGAGAGAGAGAAGTATACTCACACATGTGCGGCTAGTTACACAAGTAAACGCGCGCGTCATTATCGACGCTTCCATCTCGCTGCGCCGCCGCTCGCCCCTCCTCTCCCCTCCCGCTTCTCTCTCTCTCTCTCTCTCTCTCTCTCTCTCTCTCTCTCTCTCTCTCTCTCTCTCCCCCTCTCTCTCTCTCTCTATCTCTCTCTCTCTCTCTCGCTCTGCTTCTCTCTCCTGCCGGGGCTGGGCCGGGCCGGGCCGGGCACGGGCATCCCTCACAACAAAGAAGCTCGTCCTCAGGCCGCGCCCCGCCCCGCCCCGCCCCGCCCCGCGCTGAGCGGCGTGGTGCCCTGTGCCCTGTGCCCAGGACTGTGTGACTCATTGCACTCTTAAAACATTACGGTGATTTTCACTGTAAGCTACGGTGAACCCTGCAGCACTGTAGCTTACGGTGAACTTTCACCGTAAGCTACGGTGAATGTCACTGTAAGCTACGGTGAAGCAAGGTACATCACCGTAGCTTACAGTGATATTCACCGTAGCTTACGGTGAATATTCACCGTAAGTTACAGTGCTGCAGGGTTCACCGTAGCTTACAGTGAAAATCACTGTAAGCTTTTATTAGTGTGGAATGTACCTCCGCGCCGCACCGCGCGCGATCACGGCAGGAGTTCATGAGGAGCAGTGAGGAGGAGGAGGAGGAGGAGGAGGAGGAGGAGGAGGAGGAGGAGGAGGAGGAGGAGGAGGAGGAGGAATCTCGCAGCAGGAGCGACGCGGAGCCGGGCGGGGAATCTCACGGGCGTCTATAAGGCAGGCAGGCAGGCGGGCGGGCGGGCAGACGGTACAGGATCCCATGAGGTCCGCTCCGGTCCATGGGAGGTCCACGGGCCGCACAGTAGCGCCTCTGCTGCGCCGCGCGTGACTCTGACGCCAGTACAATATGGTGACGCGCCGAGCGTTCATGACGCCGTGGCATGGCATGGCATGGCGTATGGTGTTTCCCCGCCGCGGATCCTTGGAAGTGGCGAGGCGAGGCGAGGGCAGGGCGGTGGTGCTTTTCCGTCGCGGATTAGTTCGGCCAATGAAGCGTGTCCCGCGGGGCGAGGCGGGGGGCGGGGCGGGTGCGGCGCTTGGTGCGCAGATGAGCGACAGCGGCGGAGGGCGGCTCTGACGCGCACGCTGAAAACGCTTCCATTGAATCCGCCGATTTGCTTATATGATAAATGCTTCTATCATGAGGAAATTTTCCCCCCTTGATTTTATAAAGGAATCTCTATTAAGTCTTTGGCTGAATAACATGTTGCTGTATCGGGACGGAAAATAGGCGGATTTAACACAAGCGTTTTCTGAATACGATAAGTAAAGGCGGCACACTAAAGAAGCGGCCGCGGAGACCGCCGCGCCGCCTCCGTCGCACTTGCACTCGAAATGAGTGAAGGTGAAGGAGCGGAAAAGAACAGGATGAAGGTGAAGAAGGAAAGGAAGAACGAAGTCGCATCTCGCGGCGCGGTGGCCGCGGGCGTCACTCCTTCGACGTATGCAAAATGCAAATGGCAGGCAAATCGCCCACATCATTTTACAATCCTTCTTCTCGCCGCCTCCTCCCGGCTCCAAGACAAAGAGAGCGGGTCGCCCCGGCCCGTCCTCTTCCTCTGGGGCCGCGGCAGCAGCGCGCCCGGCGGCCTGCCCGGCCCGCCCGGCCCGGCCAGGACTGTGGGAGCGATCCACTTTCCGACTTGATTTCATTCAAAGTCGGCCCCTGCCCCGACGCCACGCTGCGCCCCGCCCCGCCCCGCCCCGCCTCGCCGCAGAGGGTCCCCAGGACGCCATGCCGCAAACTCTGTTTGGCGTCCTCGCCTCACGCCCCGCCCCGCCCCGCCCCGCCCCGCGCCACACACGTCCGTCCCTGACTCCGGCCCGGGAAGTTTCCAGGCAAAGATTTCCGGCTGTCGGTCTGGCTGCAGTGACGCCACATACACATGCTCGCCGTGGCTCTGATCTCGATCTGATCGGCCGCCCCGCCCCGCCCCGCCCCGCCCCGCCTCGGCTCACCCACCGCTCCTTCAGGGCCGCCGCCTTGTCACAGCAACGGCCTTGTAAAGTCCGACCCGACCCGACGAGATCACTTTTCTCCGGCGCCGCCCCACCCCGCCCGCGGGGACACGTCCGCCCCGCCCCGCCCCGCCCCGCGCGGCGTAAGCCTCATTTACACCCGTGGATAGCTGAGGCGGGTCCGGCGGGGTCCGCGGGGGCCCGTTAGAGGTCCACTAGGCAGCGGGCCGGGCCGGGCCGGGCAGGGCAGGGCTGGAGGCCGGGTTAGTCAGGCGCGCCGGCCGCTCGGGGTGCGCCGCGCCCGCCGCGCTGGCGTGCAGGTCCCGCCGCGCCCCGCCCCGCCCCGCCCCGCCCCGGCCCGTTACAGGTCCCGCTGGGGTTCTGTCGGCTCTGGTCCACTGGGGAATCCACTGGGCCGGGGTCGCGCCGCGCCGCGCGCTCATCGCGGCGTATCAGCGGCGAGTTAAGGACTTGATAAGGGATCTCCAACGCGGTGCCGAGGTTCAGGGGGGAGGATAAAGTTAACGCCGTGGGGTGCGTTTACATCGGACGCGGTCATTCTCCTTCCCATATGGTGGCGAGCGCCCCGCCCCGCCCCGCCCCGCCCCGCCTGAAGGTGAGGAGGAAGTGCTCCCGGCCCCGCCCCGCCCCAGGCCCGCGAGGTCCCGGCCAGGCAGGCTCCGGCTGGATCCACGCGCCGCGCCGCGCCACACCTGCAGCGCGCGCGGTGACGCAACGGGAGCGCCCCGCCCCGCCCCGCCGTGACTTCCCTCTGGCGCACAAGGTCGCGTTCAGTCACCTGCGCCCTCACCTCACCTCACCTCACTGGCGGCAATAATGTTGTCGAGCAGAGTTAAACAATTGGCTGGCGCTGCGCTGCGCCCGTCTCGTCCCCTCCCCGCCCCGCCCGCCCCGGTCGTGGCTTCCGTTATCAGATTACGGCGCACGATGTGGGACAAATGGGCGGGTAGCTATGGGCCGGGCCGGGCCACCCGACGGACGACCCGTTAGTAATGGGTTCGGGTCGGGCTCGCAGGAGTCAGATGCATTTCCGACCTCCGACCCCGCCGTGTTCAAGTCCCACCCGGCCGACTCAAGTCGTTGTGGCCGTGCCGGGGATGGGAGAGGGGCGGGGCGGGGGCGGGGGAGGGGGGAGAGGATTGGACTCGGGAGGAGCGGGCGGGGTGGTGGCGGAGCGTTGCGGGACGCATGCGGAGTGAGGGAGCAAGGGAGTTGACAATGAAATATGGACACCGCTCGCAGGAGAGTTTCGGTCGATAAGAAACTAGTCTCGTTGGAAGGGCATTGGGTGGGCATTGGGGCCCTGCCCGGCCCGGCCCGGCCCAGCCCCACAGCGGCTATTGGGAGGTGACGGCGATCCGTTGCGATCCGGATCATACTTTGACCGCCCCCCTCCGCCCCCACCTGGCCACCCCCGCCCCGCCCCGCCCCGCCGCCCCCCGCCGGTCTACCGCTAGGATCCCACCGGGGCCCAACAGCCTAATGGATCGTCCTCTCTCCTCTCACTCTTTCTCACCCTCTCCCACCGCTTCTCTCTCTCTCTCTCTCTCTCTCTCTCTCTCTCTCTCTCTCTCTCTCTCTCTCTCTCTCTCTCAGAGCCGGCCCAGTCTGTGTTGTGTCCGAGTAGAGAAAGCGAGCGGGTGGCGGCGAGTGGCGGCCGCACCGCGCGGTGGAGGGCGCCTGCCCGGCCCGGCCCGGCCCCGCCTAATGTCGGAGCCCTTCAATTCCCACTAATCGAGAGGGTCGCGTCAAACGGACGTCAGGACCTTCCAGGACCTGTCACACAGGAACGCGGCGGGGCCAAACAAAGAGGACGGTCCGGCGAGATATGAGAGAGAGAGAGAGAGAGAGAGAGAGAGAGAGAGAGAGAGAGAGAGAGAGAGAGAGGTGCGGCTGGAATGTACCGATGTCCCGGCTGATCCCGATCGGCAAAGGGCCTAAACTGACATTTGCTTACCTTTCAGATTTGTATCCCTTCGAGTCACAAGGATCCGCGCGGAGAGGTAAATCCCATAAGTGTGTTGTCACTGCACTGTCACTGTTCACACATCGCTCGCGACCCTATCGCGCTCGCTCCCTCCTGTTCGCCCGCGTCCTGCTCTCCTCTGCTCGCTCGCTCGCTCTGCCGACCCGACTCGGCTCGGCTCTCCCTCGCGCACGGCTCGGCTCCGGTTCGGCTCGGCTCGGCTCGGGCCGGCTCTGCAGGAGGCGAGGAGCGGGGCGACCGTCTGGCTCAACGAGCACTGACGCACTGAGGCAGGGCTGGCGGGCGGGCGGGCGGCCGAGCCACAGCCCGGGCGGGCGGACGGGCCGGGCGGCAGGCAGGCGGGCGGGCGGCGAGCAGAGCAGAGAGCAGCCGGCCTGCCTGCCCTGCCCTGCCCTGCCCTGCCGCTGCCCGCACACTCCGCACCGCACTCCGCTAAGCTAAACAGTCTCTCTCTCTCTCTCACTCACTCTCTCCGTCACTCTGTCGCCCTTTAAACGGACAGCTGTCTCTGTTGCTCTGCCGTCGTCACCCGCTGCTCTATGTCGCCGTGATCACTTCTTTTCTTTCTCTGTTTCTCTTTCTTATTTTCTTCACCCTCCTCCCCCCTCGTCACTCTCGCCCGCCCCCTTGGCCGACAATCTCTGAATGCCTTAGATTTCAGCACGGCGACAGGAGCGCTGAAACAGGCCGGCTTACACTTCAGCCCCGGGGCCCTGCCTGTGCCTGCCGTGGCATTCCGCTACCCCCTCCGCCGCTCCCTGCGCCTAGGCCCATCACACTCGTGATAATTGGCCCTCTCAAAGACGCAACGGAATCGTACGTCGCGAAATTCTACGAGGAAACTTCCGTCAGTAGGCTCGCCCAGCCCACCTTAACGCATTTCAAGGTTGTGCTTAACGCACCTTTGAAGTTCGCCTTTAACGCACATGTGCTTAACTTTTGACGCGTTTTTTTTTCTCTGCGGTTAAGGCTTTGCTTAACGCAACGCACTTCTTTGCCTGTGTTAAGCACTGTAGTTAAAGCAGTGTATTATTGTGGTTAATGCATCTTAAGCCTCTGCTTAACGCGTTTTTAATCCCGTTTTCAAGACTGTGCTTAATGCACTATAAGATCCCATTTAGCGCGCTTTTAGCCTGTGCTTAAGATTGCTTAATATGCACCTTAAAACTATGCTGAACGCACATTTTAGCCTGTGCTTAAGACTATGTTTAATATGCACCTTAAGACTATGCTTAACGCACTTTTTATCCTGTGTTTAAGACTCTGCCGAATTCCCTGCTTAACGCACTTTTAGCCTGTGCTTAATGAACCTTAAGACCCTGCTTAACGCAATTTTTTAGCCTGTTTAAGACTGTGCTTAATGCACCTAAGTTTATGCTCAACGCTCCGTTCTGCTTTACGCACAAGCTTCATGCACCTTAAGATTGTGCTTAATAACATTTACTACGCCGTGTCATTTTATTTGTGTGTGTGTGTGTGTGTGTGTGTGTGTTTTCCGTCTTGTTTGTTTGGTGCGCGTTTCCACGGACGCGTCCGGTGGCCCAGCCCGGCCAAGGCTGCGGCGCAAAGCGGGGCGGGGAGGGGCGGGGTAGCCCAGCGGAACACCCTCGCCTTTCGCCTTACGGACCGACGGCGGCCAACGCTCGACTGCCTGGGTGTGTAATTCGCACTTATTTGATGAGAAGGGTGGCTGCGTTGATTTACCCCATCAGCCCCGCCACGCCCCGCCACGCCCGCAACCTCCCCCTCCGCTCCGGCTGCCTCCGCTCCCCACCCCACCCCTCCCTCACACCACACGTGCGGCGGGCAGCGGCGCCCGAAGTGCGTTCGGAAACTGGGTTCGGAAACCCGAGTCCCCGGCCTAGACGAGCGAAAAGACTGGGGAGACGCTCAGGTGCCGTGGTGTACGGTGCGGTGGCGCGGCGTGGCGCGGCGTGGCGCGGCGTGGCGCGGCGTGGCGCGGGCAGGCCATTGAGACAAAGCTCGGTCTCGTGCGGCGTTGCCTAGCGGCCGCCTACTCCATCAAGCTTTGGACGCTTCGACTTATTTTATGTGCGTCGCTTTTCTTTGTGCGCGAGTCGGCTGCTGCTGCTGCCGCTGCTCGCCGCTCCTCGGCGCGCCCCGGGAGGAGGAGGGACAAAGAGAGGGAGCTCCTCGTCGCCGTCACAAGCTGCCTTTTAATTGGCTTGGCTCTACACCGCCAACGACTCTCTAGTTTAATTATTATTACTGCTCATTTACCTTTGGAGCCGGCCGGTCCTTGATTCTCGCTCGCGCTACCAGTTTGGTGGTGATTGCCTTTGCAATCGATACACCTGCTCTGCTCGCGGACAAAGGGCGCCCCTCCGCCCCCCGCACGCTCCGCCCTCGGCTTTACTGGCCGCTAACTTTTTCATCGCGATGAATGGGCCGATGAGGCGTGGCGGGGCGGGGCGGGGCGGGGCGGCGGTCAGCACTCGTTCTCACTTATCTAGGTTACGCCCTGCTGCCGCTACGCCCTGCCCGTTGTGAAACGCCGCGCGCGGCGGAGGAATTCAGTTGTTGCAGCTCTGGATGCAGCGTGGCGTGGAGGGGGACAGGGGAGCGGGGCGGGGCGGGGCGGGGCGGGGCGGGGCGGGCCACGCTGCCGCGCCGTAGCGTGCCGTGCTGCCTGCGCCTTGGTGGGGAGCGCCCGGCCCGGCCCGGCCCGGCCCGCTGCCTCGGCTGCCTCCCCGCGGGCGTCGCGGCGCGTCGCGGCGCTGCCCTGATCAGGCGGTGTCATCCGAGTACCGTAAACGCCGCGCCGATTACGACGCCCCGGCTGAGTGATTCTCCAATCGGATTCCATTCATCGATCATTACTAACTGCGTCTGAAAAGTCGCACAGCCCGCGTGTAGTATAATAAAAATTTTCGCTTTGTGGTCTGAAGTGAATTTTCGCGAGTCGTCGTCGTCGTCTTGGCGACGGTCGCGGTAGTTGTAGTAGTCTACACCGCGTTTTTGCCGAGGCGCGGGGCGCAAGGGATCAAATCACACTGGAGCGTTCACTGTAAGTCCTCCCTCTCCCCCGGGCGCCCGGGCAGGGCCTTGTCCCTTCTGGGGCTCCGCTAAGCCCTCTGCTGGGCGCCCCGTGCCGTGACCCCACAGCCGGGCCCTCCTGCTCCCCTCCGCCCCGCCCCGCCCCGCCCCGCCCCGCCACACCCGCGCGGCTCCCCTTTGCCTTCGGCTCCTTTTCGGGACGCCCTTCGGCTCCTGCGGGTCCTTCGGGAGACCCTTCGGGTGGATACGCTGCGCCGCCCCGCCCCGCCCGCATGGATGAACGCACGCTCCTTTCATATGTATGCACCCATTTACTGCAAAATAATAAATTTTACTGCCGCGAGAGGGAGGGGAGGGGGGGAATGAGGCTGGAGGAGGGAAGGAACGATGAAGGAAAGTGCGCGAAGTGGTGAGATGAGTTGGAGGAGAGCAGCGGAGGAGGAGGAAAAGAGGTAAGGAGGCAGAGGAAAACGATTGTAAAATGTGAAAAGGGGGGAAAATAAAATGCGGAGGAAAGAAAATAATAAAACGGGAGGAGGGAGTTGAAAGAGCGTATAATGACAAAGAAAAAGGAGAGGAAAAGATTCCAGATCTAAGCAGGACAAGAAGGCATGGCAGGGAGGCTTGCCGGGCGGGCCGGGCGGGCAGGAGCCATGGCAACTCCCTATCCAGTCACGTTCGCCACTTGGCTCGGCCTGTGCTATGGCTGCGCTGTGCGGCCCGCCCGAGCCCGAGAGAGAAAGAGAGAGGGAGGAGCGGGAAGGAGAGAGAGAAACGGGACGAGGAGAAAATGAGGGACAGGAAAAGAGAAGCATAACGAAGAAGGTTTGGTTTGGTTGGGCACCGGGCACCGTGCTATGCACGTTTGTTTAAATTTTAAGCGATGCTGCTAGACGTCTTGGACGTAACACGTTTTATTATTATTATTATTATTATTATTATTATTATTATTATTATTATTATTATTATTATTATTATTATTGTGAATACATCGAAACCTTAGTGGTAACATTATTACAATTGTAGGTTTCCCAGCGTTTTGTGTCCCTTGCCTGAATATTTTGCTCGCAAACGAGGCGATAAACAACACCGGAGTAATTGTAAACAGTAGGTGGAATGAAAAATGCTTGAGTATAGCGAGGGCTAAACAACAAGCAATACGCCCGGCCAAAGCAGACGACTCTGGTTGATTCATGGAAGAATGCGCGGATGAAATACGCAGGTGAGAGAGAGAGAGAGAGAGAGAGAGAGAGAGAGAGAGAGAGAGAGAGAGAGAGAGAGAGCACGAGGGGGTGGGGGGTCATGGCACTGTGCAGTGGAGAGGGTTGCTGCCGAGAGCAGAAAGAGAGAGAGAGAGAGAGAGAGAGAGAGAGAGAGAGAGAGAGAGAGAGGAGGGGCGAGGGAGTAGGGGGAGGGGAGCCCTTCCGCTCCGCTGTGCTCCGCTGTGCGCCGCTGCGGGGCGGGCTACAGGACGCTGCGCGCCGCAGGGCTGCGAAGGGCGAGTGAGTGAGTGAGTGAGTGAGTGAATGTTGGAGGTTAGTGTGTGCGGTGTTACCTCCAGCGGGCCGAGAGCAAGCTGCGGCGGCCGCAACATGCGCCGCCTCATGACAATAGAATATCGATAACACGAGCCTTATCTCCTTCACACTCGCTTTACGCACTGCGTTTTATTGCGATTTCAGAAAATGTTTACGGAATCGTTTAAAGCATGCTGTGCGGGTGATTATTGCAATGTCTGAAAATCGAGCCTTTTGGCGAATATTTGCTTCATTAATCTTCTTGGGATCGCAGACTATAACCTCGAAATTTACCGCGCGTAAAACACTTATGCTGTTGTAACCTAAATGTTTCTTCTCCTCTCTCAGCGGTGCTGCTGCCACTTACGTTATGACATGATACAATAATGCGCGTAATAATGTGCTGTTGTTTATGCTCAGTCCCGGGGTACATTTTTAAAAAGCGTCGCTGTGATACAACATTTATGTGCGGGACTGTTTGGCCTTGGTCGGTCCCTACGCGACGAAGCCTCGTGTCACAGACACAAAGGGTTGTGAGAGGGGCGTGGCGCGAGGCTACGGGGGTGGGTGTCGCCAGCCTCGCAGTGCCTTTTTTCCCTCCTTTCATTCCGAACGCCCCCTGCGAAGCTTCATAAATATCGTTGAGCAGTCATTGGCCCGGCCGGCTGGCCTTCTCATTTCCGCGTTTTCCAAGCGCTTGCTGGCACACTCTCGCTCTCTCCCTCTCGCTCCCAATCGATCTGTAACGCCCCCGGTGCGGCGTGGCTGGCTGGCGGGGCTCGGCGGGGCCTAAGGGACGATTAATTGCGAGTCTGCGTGTTTTGGAAACAACTTTCCTTTGTATGATCGCCGGAAGAGGTTGTTTGGATGGTAGACCTGGCGAGAGAGGGAGAGAGAGGAACGAGACAAGAAAATGCAACAAGACGTATATTTATGTTTCTCTTGTTTTCACTGATGAGGTGAAAAACCGGCAAGTCCAAATTTCAATGATATCGAATTCTTATTACTGTTTAAGATGAAACAAGAGACTATAAAGTGTAGCATGTCAACGCATAAGGATGAGAAATATTGAACAAACGTGACAGTGCCCTCGCTTCCTAACTCATCACACCAAACGAATCGACGTCGCCCCCAGTGACAGCCACATTTCCCATACCACGACGGACGGGTTGTGCCTCGGCCATTCCGAACCTCTAATAAATAGGGCGTGTTTCGGGTCCCTCTCTGTCTCTCTCACCATCTCTATTGTACTATCTCTCTCTTACACACGCACACAGTGGAGACCATAACGTGGAGCGGGTCGGTGTGCTGTGCCGAACTCACCACCCTCCCCTCCCCTCCACCCCCGCGCACAACCAGGCGCACCCTCTCCTCCCCTCCCCAACGATCAGTCCCCTCCTCCCCACCACCTCCCTCAGGTGAGCCACCGGCTCCCCCGCCTCTCTCTCTCTCTCTCTCTCTCTCTCTCTCTCTCTCTCTCTCTCTCTCCCCTGGCCTGGCCTCTGGCGGAAACACTGATCACATAATACCGTGTGCGCACGGTGCCCCTCCTGCCTCTCATGTTGTCTCTCTCCCACATCACACCGACGGGAAAAAGAAAGAGAATCCTGCGGACGGGACGGGGCGGCGGTCTGCCCGGCTCGACTCGGTTCGGCCCAGGACGGACGAATTTACCGTCTCATTCAGCGTCTCGGGTCGCTCTCCTCCCTCCTCTTCGTTTCTCTCTCTCTCTCTGTCTCTCTCTTCCTTGCTCGCTCTTCTTTTCTCTCGGCGTTTATTATGGGAGAGCCTGCTCGCCGTCGATGCAGCGTGCCTAACGGCCGATGTAACTCTTTGACCGGCTGTGTGCTCGCAGTGTGCCCTCTGCTCAGGCCCCTCGTCTCTCTCTCTCTCTCTCTCTCTTTCGCTCTCTCTCTCTCTCTCTCTCTCTCGCTCTCTCTCTCTCTCTCTCTCTCTCTCTTCTCTAGCGATGGCTCGCTACGTACGCCCCTGGGTTCGCCCGCTTGCTGCTGTTGTCACATAATCAGATCTATATTGCACAGCTTTGTAAGCGGCTCGCCTGCTGGTGCTGCTCCGCGCCTCAAGATGCATACCGACGCGCGCGTCAGTTTGGTTAGGTTAGATTAGCCGCTCTGGCCAGGAAAAACCACCTTTCGGGAAATTATGACAATATAGCACGGGCTGGCTCGGGGTAACTTACATTTTCGGCAAACGTTCCGGGACGGGCTTCCTATTTCTTAGGCCGCGGGCAGGCAGGCATGCAGGCACAGCGAGGATGAAGGCAGTGGCGGCGCGGGTGGCGCTCGCGCGAGCATACAGAGCAGGCATCCGTCCGCCGCCGGGCTGGGCGTGGCGTGGCGGGGCGTGGCGTGGCGGGGCGGGGCGGGGCGGGGCGTAGTAATGGCGTCACTGCTTCTCACTTGTTTGTCGCGGCGGCACCGAATGTGACTCATTATTCCGGGGACGAATGACGATGAGAGGGAGTACGACGGCGTTATGGAGAAGACTTCGCCCCTCTCTCTCTCTTTCTCTCTCTCTCTTCGATCTCCCCCCCCCCCCCCCCCCCCTCCTGAGGAGTGGACCGGGCAGCGGCGTTTCTTTGTTTTGAAAATGCAGCCGTGCTGCGACCGGCAGGACTACTCACTGTCACCCCACAATAGTGTGTGAGAGAGCAGGCGCGCGCAGTTGTGTGTATGTGTGTGTGTGTGTGCGTGTTTGTCACTTCAGCGCAGAAAAGCATTTATTCACTTGCTAAAAAAATATAAAGGGATAGTGATAAAAATCTTGCAAGGTAGACGCTCGTGAAAACCGTTTAAAGCTGAGCTGAGCAGAATTAAGTATGTACTTTAGGGCCAAAGCGAAATGACCTAGGGATCGGCCGATGAAAAAAATTTACTTTTCATTAAAGCCAATTCCCAAAGAGAACCGTGACGTGGATTCCACGTGGATTCTACGTGGATTCGTGGATCTGTCGTGGACGTTGATGAATCGACGAAAATTCAACTATATTTTCTGTTTTAAGATATTATTATAACTTTTTGTTTGCAATAAACTGTGGTGCTTGAATTTAATGACAAGTGAAAAATACGGCTTGGTAGCCCAATTTGTGAGACTACGTTGAAGAAACGTGGAATGGACGTTATTTCATCCACCGTGGACCGGTCCACCATATTCCACCTATACTATATTGTTTCACCTGGTTCTTCTTTACTATCGACTTTCCTCAATACTTGTCCTTGATTAATGAGATAAAGAGCTCTTAATGTTTTTTTAATCACGTCACTGAAAATACGTTGAAATAACGTGGAATCAACGTGTTTTCCTCCACCGCAGACTGATCTACCATATTTGCTAGTACTAACTGATTTACCTGGCATTCTGTGTTTGATACTCTGTACATAAGTTTTTTCAAATCCAAAAGCTAAAGGTCGATTTCTGATTTTTTTTTTAAGTTTAATAGGGCTACGTGGAAATAACGTGGAATCCACGTGGAAGCTACGCTACTAATTTAAAGTTTAACGTTCAAAATTTAGACCAAATCATAAACCCTCCTTAACTGTTACTTACGACTTGTCACAAATGTAAGGAATCAAATTCGTTCGTATTCACGAACAAATCTCTAAGTTCAAGCCAAAGAGCTGTGTGAGTTGACCTCTACAATAGGATCGATTACTGACTCTCTTCCTTCAGCAGCTGCGCCGTAGGCTAACGTATACAGTGCGAGACTTCTACTACAAGGTTCCGGGTTCAACTCCACTTAAGGTACTATAAAAAAAAAAAGATCAACCAGTAAAATTGTAAGGCATTAAAATCCTGGCCGAAAGAGAAGCTGAACGTGGGTAAAAAAATATTTTAATTACATTATAATACTGTGTTTGGAGGACGGGGTGAGCACGTCAAATCGACGGAAATTCGACGTGGAGCGAAGAGTCATTTCAACGTGGAAATCACGTCACCTGTCAACGTGGAATCCACGTGACAGTTCTACGTGGAATCCACGTTCCTTCCACCAAAATTTCTCTTTGGGTTTCTTTTCACATTATTTTCAAGAAATGAGAAGTGAAAAAGTTTTTATTTCTAGTAAACCATTTTACTTTTATTTTCTGATATTTTAAACCGCTAGCATGCCTATTGCGAGCCACTAGCGCGTGTCCAACACGCTGGGTCTGGTCTGGCCTAATCACTGGGGAGGTAGGTGCGTTCCAATGATGAGCTGACGTAGGCATGGCTTCACTGGGGCGCTAAGCGTGTGCTACGGGGTACGGGGGCTGTGTGCGGCCCACGGAGAGAAAGAAGAGGGGGGGGGGGATCTCACCAGGCTCGAGGAAGATAAGGAGGAAACGGCATCCTTGACTTCGCAGCTCGAGTTTACCCAGCGCGGTGCGGTGCGGTGCGGTGCGGCGGCAGCGGCATGGACCCGGTTGTGCACACTAATCCAGTCCATGCATACCGCCATCAACTAGGGCTCCGCGCTGGTCGCCCGGGGCCCGGCCCGGCCCGGCCCAGAGAGGCATGCCTATGTGGGCACGCTGCCAGCCGGCACAGGGGGGAGGGGGCGCAGTTTACCCCCCCCCCTCTATCCCCGTCTCTCTCCCTCTCTCTCTGTCTCTCTCACCGTCCTCTCCCTCTCTCCTTTCCTCTCCCTCTCTCCCTCTCTCCCTCTCTCTCTCACCTCTCTCTCTCACCTCCTCACCCCGCGCCCTTTACAGCTGGTAGTACTGTAGTGAGGTGGACAGGCTGGGCGAGCAGCGGCGTGCTGTAAGTACACAACTTTGTGTGCCCCCCGCCCTCTCTCCTCTCCTCGCCTGGGCTTTACAACGCACACTGTTAATAATGTGGGAAAGGGTAGCGGGGAGGGGAGGGGGTACAGCAGCCTGGTCTTTCATTACCACACGGTTTTCGCTCTGCATTTGGCGAATGATTTGGTCTTGACATCCCGACCTTCGCCGTGCGACTTGCACCTATCTTTCTTCGTATCCCTATCCCAGTCAATAATCAAGTCTCTCTCTCTCTCTCTCTCTCTCTCTCTCTCTCTCTCTCTCTCTCTCTCTCTCTCTCTCTCTCTCTCTCTGGGTGTCAACGGACTGTCGAGCGTTTTGAATCAACTAATCAGTAGTCCCGCAGACCAGAGGCCCGAGGCCTAGGCTTTTGTCACGTCCGTCTGTGTGCGTGTGTATGTGTGCGCGCGCGCACTGCGTGTTCCGTGGCGGGGCGTGGCGGGGCGGGGCGGGGCGGGGCGGGGCGGGGCGGGGCGGGGCGGATCGCGACGCCGCGCAAAGGTAAACATGACGGCGGTGCGGATCGCCCAGCCCACCCCAACACACCAGTGCAGTCTTATCAGGCACTTCTTGTCCTTGAAGTGCTGGTGACCGCAGCGCCGCTTAGTGATATGGCGGCAGCGGAACTCATGAATTAATTCCTCCCGAGTGATCACGAGACCGCCGCGTGTCGCGCGCCGTGTCTGTTGGGCGTCGTCGGTCCCTTAGTGACGATTTTTGCAAATAAGCAATTGTCTGTCACAAGCAGCACCGTGTGGTGATGATTTTTCGCCACTCCCCAAACTCCGACCGAGGCTGCAGGCTAGATTTGCGCGAGGATTCGAGAGGCAGAGAACAATTTTTCTGTCGCCAGCCAGCCGGGGGATGGGGAGTGTTGACCTACACGTTGTGTGAGCACCCTTTGTCGCGCGCGTATCCCCACATAAAAGACACGCCCTTTATCCCTCGCGGTGCGGCGGGGCGGGGCGCGGTGGTCCGGGCGCGCGGCGACCCAAACACCTTGTGGTGTGTAATTCCATTCATTTTGTGTGAACAGTGTGTATCGGCCCGTCCCGGCCCGCCCCGGCCCGCCCCGCGAGCTGGACTGACGTGTTGGGGAGGAAGGCGATCCCTCCACTCCTCTCGTAAAGTCGTATACAGGCGCCGCTCCCGATGTAACGAGGCTTGAAAGACTCCATCTCCCTCTCTGTAACCTTTTCGAGATTGTGGTGGCTTGGGGTGGGGCCGGGTGGAGCGGGGCGGGGCGGGGTGGCGTGGGGCGGGGCCCTCCGCGTATGGCCTTTGCGGGGCCGCGCGCGCGCGCACCGGAAACGACAGTGCAACGACTCAAAATAATATTTCAGAGAAGGATATTCCAGCCCTCGTCCTCCTCCCCCCGGCACCACCCCCTCTCTGGAGCGCATGCTGGCTATTTTGGCCTCCCACCCCTGCTTCCCCGCCTCCCCCTAGCTCTTCCCACCCCCCCTTTCCCTCCTGATCGAAACTCCGGCATGTTGGGGTGTCGGGGGTGCGGGGGCGCGGCGGGGTGCGGCGCGGGGTGGGGCGCGGTGGGGTTGTGGGGGTTCTACGATGGCTGTATGAGCTTTCCACCCTCCTCCCCCTCCTCTCTCTCTCTCTCTCTCTCTCTCTCTCTCTCTCTCTCTCTCTCTCTCTCTCTCTCTCTCTCTCTCTCTCTCGCCCTGCCCTCCCTATTCAGTGAGGGAAACTTAGTTGCCGCTGATGAAATGAGATTAAACAGTTCCACACCCTCTGTATCTAAATCAGACAACAAATAACTGTATGAGGCGCGCGTCGGTTAACAACGCAATTAGCTGCGTGCTTGCCTTTTCCATTCTTCCACTGCATTGTGATTCACGAGTGCGTTACCTTTTTGATGACTGTCTCCTATGCTGTTTTCATCGCTAAGTTAAAGGTGATAAAGTAGGTAATAAGTAAACAGTTTTTTTTTTTTTTTTTAATCCAATTTCAGTGTGGCTTGTACTTGGCCGACTGTGCTTGCAAATGTTCTGCTCCGAGTATGGTGAACTTGAAACTGCTTGCACGGTATCATCACTGCGCGGGAATTAACGAAAGATTTTCTAAATTTTCTGAAAACATATGGACACACGTCAGTCCAGCATGAAACCATTTTTCTTGGTGCATTGTCACTTTTTTGATAGTACGCGTGGTGGCATACGGCAGGGCAGGGCAGGGCACGGCAGGGCACGGCAGGGCAGGGCAGGGCGGCCCTGATGATGGCTCCTCGTGTAATCGAGCCGCCTCATGCACCCGCCGCCGCGGCTCAGCGGGTCACGGCTACGGCCGGCTTATTGGCAGCCTCAGGTCGGCCCAGTTAGCGCCACCCTTATTCGCAGGCAAGTGGAGCGACCTGTCGATAGGGAGAACCTCGGCGCGAGCAGAGAGAGAGAGAGAGAGAGAGAGAGAGAGAGAGAGAGAGAGAGAGAGAGAGAGAGAGCGGCGAGGGCAAAGGGAGGGGGAGCTTACATCATGACCCGTAGAATACGGCCTTATCTTGTTTGTATCCCCATCAGAAAATATAATAAAAACAGAATTAATATTCCCGCCGGTCGACAGCGCGGTGCGGCACCGTTGTCGCGGTGAACCGTTTACCCCGCCGCTGGCCGGGGTCCTGGCGGGGCGGGGCGGGGCGGGCCGCGAGGTGGCGCCTTTTCATTCGTGCGGCGTGTCGTGTCGATAACCCGCGAGCGCCGAATCAAGAATTAATAAGAATTAGCGTGTTGCTACCCTGCTCCTTTTCCTCCCCTCCGGGTGGGTCCGGGCCGGGTGGGTCGCCTGCCTGTCCCTGCCGCGCGCTGCCACCCCTCCCCCTGCCGCCGCCCCGCCCCGCGCGCTCCACCCCCGAGGAGGAGGAGGAGGGTAAGTCAGCAGAGAGGAGGGAGACTCGACTCGACCTTTGCACGGTCCCTCGAGGCGCAAGGATTTACCTAAGTATTAGCAAGGAAATGTGCGCGATATTTTCCTTCTTTCCCGGGGGTTCCCGTTTTTCTACACTGGACCAGGAAAAATTTCCTCACGAATGAATTATGTAAATAACCCACCCCGGCTCAGCCTCCCGATGAGTCCCCCCGCTCCCCTACCCAAAGCCCCCCTCTCACCCCCGCGTCCCATTTTCCGCCCTCCGGGAATGAAACTTGGTTTTCAACGATCTCAGTCGAAACTTTTCCGCGGCTCCTGCCTGCTCCTCCGGCCGATCGACTGCGAATTACAGAGGACCGCGCGATAATACAGGCGGCTGCCGGCGGCTGGGCGCGGGGCGGGCTGCGCGCGACCTGCCCGCCCAACCCCACGTGTCCTGCTCTAAACGAATGCAGAAAATATTTCGCCCGCCAAATGGGGACCGCAGTGCAGCCTGCTGCGGCGTCTTGTTCAGGGCCAGGCCCGTGGAGGAGAAAGAGAAAGGGGTCATGACCCATTTGATCCTCCACCCTACGGACGCGCGCCCTGGGTGGCCCTGAGGCCCGGCCCGGCCGGCCCCGCAGGCCTAGGCCGCCTAGGCCCTCTGGACGCACCAAGGCACACCCCGACAATAGACATTTCATCCAAACGAAGTGGCAACGCCGCTCGCCAATAGCCTTTTTCTGTCGGCAGCACTCGATGTGATCGCGATTGACAATTCATGCGAGGGTATACGACCTGACGCACCTACACCGTTACAATTATCGCCTGGAAGGGAAACAATTCGGTGGTACTTTGGGCTGCGCTCTGGGTGGAAGGTCTGTGCCGCCGAATCCATTCGATTCGTTTCAGGAGAGCAACACTGCCTCTTGTCTCGGCCCCCGCCCCACCCCGCCCCACCCCGCCCCATCCGCCCCGCCTCGCCGCACCAATCGAGGGGAAATAAAATGCTCCCTCCTGTTTACGTGTGTTGATCGACCTATCCTTATCCATTCAATATAGGCCGCCTGCCTGCCTGCCTGCATCTGAAGGTCTGTCTGTCTGCCCCGCTGCCGGTCCGACCGTCTGCCGCTCGGATCGCCAAGTCTCGGCAGGCAGGCGGCGGGCCAGGCCGCGCCACGCCACGCTGCGCTACGGGCTGCGCTGCCGGGTTGCACCATGGAGGGGAGCAGGGGGAGGGGCGGGAGGGGCAGCAAGGGGCCCCTTTTGCCTTGTCTGTCGAGCGGGGGGTGGCGGGGCGGGGCGCGGCGGGCGGGCGGGCGGGCTGTGGGGCAGGGCGCGCCAGGGCACGGCGCCTGCTGGTCGGTCGGCAGTTTTGTGGGGCCCGGCCCGGCCGGGCTGGGGCTCTGGGCTCTGGTGGCTATGGGCCTGGGCCTGCCTGCCTGGGCCCCGCCGCGCCGCGGCCGCGTCGCCCTGCCTGTCCGCCCGCCCGCCCGCCCGGCCCCTTGCCCCTTGCCCCTGGCCCCTGGCCTAGCAGCATGCAGCCGAGAAAACACTACTTCTCTCCTCCGCTCGAACCCTCCCTCCCCTCTCCTCTTGAGCAGCCACCCGCACCGCGCCGCCAGGCCCGGCCCGGCCCAGCCCGCCAGCGGCCATTTAAATGGTTTAAATGGCCCGCCTCGCCTCGCTGCCGCTACACCGCGCAGCTCACGCAGCTCCGCGAAGCCGAATCTGATCTGCTTGCGAGCCCCTCTGCCCCAGCCCGCCCCGCTGCCTTGGGCCCTGCCGTCTGCCCGCCCGGCCCCGCCCGCTCTACCGCGATTATTACAATCCTAACTAACCCGATGCCTCCCTTTCCCTTTCCTCCCCCGCGCTGCGCGCCGCCCGGCGCATGCGCGGGCCTACTCCGCTTCTGCCCGGAGCCGGGCCGGGTCTGGCCACGCTTGGCCCTGCCCCGGGTCCCCAGCCGGGCCCGGTGTTCCGGAAACGGCTTGTTGTTTTAACCCTCACATAACGCCCCGCTGTGGCTAGGGCGCCCCGCCCGAGCGACCACCCCCACCCACAACTCGGCACTCCATATCCCGGGGGTGGGCAGGGCAGGCCCGGGGCCGCGCGGGGCGGGGCGGGGCGAGCCATCCCGCCAGCTGCATAGCACTGCATAGCCGGCCCGCCTGGGCCCGGGACACTGCCTGGGCCTGGGTGAGTTACTGTACCGTAGCGCTCCTGGCGGTACAGTCGGGAGCTGCATGGTACAGTAGGACTGACAGGTCCCTCCCCTCCTGCCTCCCTGGCATGCTCCTGGCTCAGTTTTGGGGGTTTAGGCGCGAAGTGGCCCACGCGAGTCACACTGGTGTTGACGAGGTAACAGCGCCGGGGCCGCGGGCGGGGCGGGGCGGGGCGGGGCGAGGCCGCGGGGTCGCTCCTCTTCCCCAGCACTGCGACACCTTTGCACACCGCCGCCCCGCCCCGCCCCGCCCATCCCCACCATCCACACCGCGGAGCAGAACGCCCCGCCCCGCCCCGCCCCGCCTAACAAAGATTACGATCGGCAGCACGGCTGTGGCAGACACTCACCATGCTCTCGCCTGCTTGCTCGCGCCCCTCTTGCGTTCAGATCGATTCCAGGCTGTTTGCATTCATTTTCCGATTACAAAGTATTGCATAAGCTTTGGTGGGCCGGCCGGCCGGCCTCGCCAAGGACCTCCGCCGCTCCGTCTCTGTCTTGTCTCCCCTTCTCTGTCTCTCACTTTACTCGCTCCCGTAACCTTGGCCGCACTGCTCTTCATAAGCTTTGGCCCGGCCCTGCCCGGCCCGGCCGCCCGCTGCCGCTGGGTCCTTGGCCTAGCTTGCACCCCGCCCTGCCCCGCCCTGCCCCGCCCCACCCCGCCCCGCCCCGCCCCACCCCGCCCCGCCCCGGCGCGCGCCCGTGCGCCCGCCCTGGCAGCCTGCGGGTCCGCACGCTGTCACCCAGCCCAGGGGCCCGCGCCGGCTCGCACCACCAGCGACATCTTTCGGAACCAGACCTTTATCGCCTCTCTCTCTCTCTCTCTCTCTCTCTCTCTCTCTCTCTCTCTCTCTCTCTCTCTCTCTCTCTCTCTCTCTGCCTCTCTCTCTCTGTCTTGCCTGTACCGGGTGTATCAAAAGCAGTATGCGCCGGTATGCCTACCTGCCCTCGCCGTAAGGCGCCTGGACTAGGCAGACCCGCAACACTGTTACGTGTTCTGTTCTCCGCTCCAGAGGGGTTACCGCGGCGCACTCTGTGGCGACCGCACCGCGCTGTACAGACTACGTTGTCTCTATCGTGTCCTGCTGACATTAAGGCGGTGACCGTCCGCGTTATCTAGCCTAGCCCCTCCTGGCCTGCCTCCCCGCCCCGCCCCGCCGCGGACACGAGCCGCGCCGCGTGTCCGCAACGCCCGCGACCCGGACCCGCGACCCGCCCCGCCCCGCCCCGCCGGGGAAATGTCTTCTAAACGCCCTGGCTCCCCGTGACGCGGGCGGGCGGGAGACTGCGAGGCCTTCTCTCCTCTCCTCTCCTCATCTGAGACTCACCTCACCTCTCTCTCTCTTTCTCTCTCTCTCTCTCCCCCTCTCCCTCTCCCTCTCTCTCGCTTGCGCGACCGGAAGCGGCTGATAGATACGGAGGCGCGCATGGTCCACCTGGCGTGTGGCGGAGCGTAACCAGTCTGCTCTTGAGCCCTTCTTGCGCCCTGTGCTCCCCTCCGTGTGTAGGCACACGTGCTGGGGTGGCGGGGCGGGGCCCTGCAGGGCGGGGGCGTCGGCTCTGAGGGGCCCGGGGAGAGGGGGAGGTGAGGGTGAGGTGTGCCTCCCCGCCCCGCCCCGCCCCGCCCGTGGCCATAGCCCGCCCCGCCAGGCGGCCTGGCTGAGGCGGCGAGCACCGCACAGAGACAGGACAGGTGTTGCAGCCGTGCGCCCCCTACCTCCCCCCCCTCTCCGTTCCAGCTGGGATGCACGCACGTGCACCCGGAGTCAACCAGCGACCAGGCCGGCCGAGCCAGGCGGTGTGGCGGGTTGCCTACCTCGCGGCCGGCAGGCGCAACGCCTCTGGCGTACCGCGAGGATGCCGCGACGCGACAGGGCAGAGCAGCTCATGGCGCGGGGCGGGGCGGGGCGGGGCGGGGCGACTTGTGGCCTCCCGCCGGGAGTCCCGCGGCGGGCCGGGCCGGGCCGGGGAGCGACCGAGCCGAGAGCCTCATAAACTTGTAAACAGGCGGTGCGTCCCGTCGGGCGCGGCGCGCCTGCCTGCCTGCTGGGGCGGGGCGGGGCGGGGCGGGGCGGGGTGGGGCGGGGCGGGGCGGGGCGGGGCGGGGCGGCCCGTGCCGTGGCTCTGCACGCGGCGATCCTGTTGCGGTCAAGATGGCGCGGGTCGACGTAGAGACGGTGGCAAACACACAGCAGCAGGGCCTCTGCGAACTGCGTCGCCCGGCCGTGCCGTGCCGGGCCGTGCCGGCGTGCCGGGCCGTGCCGGGCTCCTCTCGGAAATAAGTACGTCACCGTGACGTTTAGGCGACAGAGGCTGAAAAACACAAGCCGGCGCACTAAACAACGCACAGCAGCATAACACACACTGGCTCGACTTCCCCGCCGCCGCGCCGCGCCGCGCCGCTCCTCGAGTGTAATATCGTTTGACAAACCACCGCATGGTTTGGTCGGCGGCAGGGCGCGGCCCGGCCCGGCCCTGCCCGGCACGCCGCCGCGGCTCGCCGCTGCTTTCTCCTGCACCACGGCTCTCTCGGCCTCGGAGTGGAGAGGAGAGGAGCGGAGGGTCACCCTCCCGGAGAGGATGTCGCACGGGCGTGGATCGTGTGGTGGACGTGTTACTCCTCGCCACCTCCTCCTGCCCCTCTCCCTCTCCCCGCCGACCATCTTACGCTGCTCGTCTGCCAGATTGTGTCTCACTGATATCCTACCCTACGATGATCTACATGTGCGTGATTATTAAGGGCGATAAACGCGTCGTCGCGTACCCTCTTCTTAGACACACACACACACACACGCACCTGAAGACCATAAGGCGGACGCCACACGCCGGGCCGGGCCATGGCTGTCGCGGACACCAGGGGGCAAAAGCGGCAACAATAACTCTGTGGGCCGGGCGGGGCGAGCCGCTCCGGGCAGAGCGTTAGCAAGCGTTAGCGTTACGCTCAGCACAGAGAGTGTTTCGCCAGCAGGCGGACGGTGACCGTGTGGCGCGGGGCGGGGCGGGGCGGGGCGGGGCGGCTGGGCCGCGGTGTGCGACAGACGCGCGTATGAAGAAAGTGGTTGCATGTTGTAGTCACGCTCGCCTCTCCTGTATGTTGTGCGACGGGCTGTGCGCGGCGTGGCGGGGCGCGGCGGGGCGGGGCGTGCTGGGGTGGGGTGCGGTGGGGTGGCCCCTCCTGATAACGAAACGAAACTGGCGGCGGGGCGGGAGGCGCGTCGCGGCCCTGGCCGCGCTTGGCGCGACGTCGACGCCGACCACGGTGCACTACGGTCGTTGCCCCAGCGCGGTGAAGCAGGAAAGGAGGCCATAATTATTGTTATGGCCACTTCTCTTCTTACTACGTCTCTCTTCCTCTGGATTCGAATGAAAGCACGTGACATACACGGGTCACGTCTGCGGCGTAAATCTCGGCGCGCGGCGGCGCGGCGCGGCTCGGACCGCCCTGCCGCGGCGGACGGGACGGGACGGACGTTTACTATTTCTCCCATCCGTAAAAGCTGCGCGTCGGGGCGGGCCGGGCGTGGGAGCCGCACTTATGGTCGCCCCGCCCGACACCGCCGTCGTGGTCACGATGGTCATGACGATGATGACTTCCTGACGTAACGGGGACTTTTCTCCGGAGAATGGCGACGACACAGCGTGTCTGGATGAATGCCATTTACGTACCTCGTCCGTTGACACTAGCAGACGCAGCGGCGTGCGTGCGTGCGTGCGTCCAGCGCCGCGCACGCCTGCCTTGAATCGGACGATAAATCCTTGGCTTCGGCTCCTCTCCCTTCCCCCTCTCCCGTTTTTACTTGGGCCGTGTAGCCCCGGAAGCGGAGATACCATGACCCCGTGACAGTGGCCGGTGCGGTGGGCCGGTGCGGTGCGCCTGCCTGCCTGGGGCCTGCCCTGCCTGCCCCTCGGCCTCGGGCTGCCCCGCCGCGCCGCCCCGCCGCGCCGCCCCGCGCCGCCGTGGGTACCGACGTCGCGAGCAGGCAGAGTCTCTGCCGGCAGGGGGTATGGAGGACGCGTGGAGTAGCGCCGAGCTCCGTCCTGACAGCCCCTCCTGCTGCTGCTCCCGCTGCCTGCGCTGCTTTGAGCCGCCACCGTCCGGCCCACTCAGCCCGGGCTCGTCGGCACACTTCGAGGCCAAACGTGACAGCATCTCTCTCTCTCTCTCTCTCTCTCTCTCTCTCTCTCTCTCTCTCTCTCTCTCTCTCTCTCTCTCTCTCTCTCTCAGCATTCACCCAGCCCGGCCGGTCCTCTCTCTCAGTTTCATCACCCGCATAGCGAGAGTGTGTTACCGAGGAATACATTGACGGGAAGGCCGGCGGGCCTGAAACACGGAAAGCTGGTGGATTAGGATTAGGGCAGGACAAGGCCTGGCTCTGGCTACAGCCGAGGCGCTTACATAAACTGAAGAAGAAAATGTGACAGCTTCTTCAGCCTAATGTTTGGCGTTCCCCTTCACTTGTACCGAGTGTTTAAGTGAACACGTGTCAGTGTGCGGGTTTGCCTACCCGCTCCAGCCGCAAGGCGCCGCGGCCCCTTGGGTAGGCAGACCCGCAACACTGCTACATGTTCTCTGAATCGCCCGGCACTTACACAATGCTGCGGCATCAGTCCCAATTTTCATCAAATACATATACATTTTTTTCTAAAACAGTGTGGAGGTGTCATCTTTGATTCCCGCCTCCGCTATTCTTGTCCTTCGGGCTCACGGGTCCGCGTCGCTTCCTCGTCGATCAGGGCGGGCACTCTCGAACAACTGTTCGGTGTCGCCCTGGTACACGGGGCGTGGCGGGGCGGGGCGTGGCGGGGCCTAAGGGGTGGGTGCCGAGTGGGGTAGTCGCGAGCGGGCTGCCCTGCCCTCAGTCTGACACAGCGGAGCGTCTCTCGCAGGTGGACTGCACTGCGCCCCTCGTCGTCTGCAACCGTTTATTTTTTCATTTTTTTTTGCGTCGCTGTTCTCCTGTCCTTACCGATTAAGCGCGTGTTTTGAAAAATTTCACCACCATCCAACATTGTGTTTTCATTCTGCTCCCAGTGACACCACTCTCGCAGTTACAATGCCGCCTAAGGACGACCCCGAGACAGCCAAGCTGCGCAAGGAGCTCGAGGACCTCATGAACAAAATCAAGGTAAGCGTGGGGCTCCATTTTTAGCAGATGATACTTTAGTATCAGCAGCTTGTACTGAAGTAAAGTTAAAAGTTAAAGTTGAAACGTCGTCAGTTAAAGTTGTCAAAGTTAAAGTTGTCCAGCGTTAAGCGTAGGAAAGTTAAAGTTGAAAAAGCAGTTGCCTAAAGATATATATAGGAGCGCGGCGACAGTGGGCCTCAGCGTGCCTGCGTGCCTGCGTGCCTGCGTGCCTGCTCGCTCGCCACAGTAGTGCTGTTCAGGCTGCCAGCAGCTCATAGTGCTTCAAGCATGGACGCTACTCAGCTGCCGCCCGCAGCCGCCCTATGCACAGCCCTATGCATTGATTGCCGTTTTACGACCCATAACCCAAAACACTAGTCGTCCGCTGTAGGCCCCCCCTCCCCCGCGCCACACCGCGACGCCGCGCCGCGTCACGCTACGCCATATCGTAATGAATCCACGTATTTTATCAGTAAACGTTAAAAGTTAAAACGTTAAAAGTTGAAAAGTTTAAAGTTGAAAAGTTAAAAGCTGAAACGTTGAAAGTTGAAAAGTTCTGAGTTCGTGAGGAAAGTTACACAGTTCAAAGTTAAGCTGCCTGCGTTACTAGTTGAAACGCTAAAACTTAAAGCTTTAAGCAGTAAAAGCGATAAAAGTTAACGCGTAAAAGGTTAAAGTTCAGAGTTTGAAGTAGGAAGTTCAACGTTTGAGGCAAAACGTACAAAGTAAAAGTCATCTGCTTTCACGTTAGCGTTAGCGTTAACGTTTTTTTTTTTTTTTTTTTTGATCTTTTATATCGCAGTGGGAAAACGCATGTGTGGCTTAGCGCTTTTTGAAGGTGGTAATGGGTTACTGCATTCGCACGAGGCATTCAGTTTTAACATCTCCGGGGCTTTTGTACGCCTCTAAAGGGAATTATACTGTAATAATTGTTAACGCCCCTGTAAAAGTGCTTAGTCAGGTCATTGTTTTTCCAGTGCACTCTTTGACGGGCAGTGCGTCAAAAGGAAAGGGCACTATTTCTTTTCTGGCAATGTGTAGTAAAGTGTCCCGGCCACCAGCTCTAGACCCACTCGGAGGTTTTAACGACCGTTACATGTACGCGCGAGCGCTGTAAAACACTGCCTTGAATAAGGAAAAGATCGCTTTCGTCACACCCAGAGTTGACCTGGCTGTCGGTCTACCTGTTGGGAGTGTGCAGGGGGGTGGACGCGGGCCCCGGGGCTCCCCCGGGCCGGGCCCCACCTCGCGATCCGACGCGACGACGCCCCGCAACTGCCGAGGGAAGCCTACGAAGTGTTCGCGCCCTGCCCTGCCCTGCCCGAGCCCGTCCCGACATGACCCATATGAAGCAGTGCTACCCCGCCCCGCTCAACCCCGCCTTACCCCGCCCCGCTCAACCCCGCCTTACCCCGCCCCGCCCTACCCCGCCTGCCCTGCGCCGATCTGATCATCTCCGGTAGCGCGGATCTGAATTATCGGATTAACACTCCTCCGTGTGGTGCATGTCGGGTATGTGTCCAGGACGAGCAGAAGAAGGTGGCGGACGCGACGCTGGCCGAGGCCTGCGCCTCGGTGGCGGACGCCCCCAAGGTGCGGCTCGTTACGCGGAAGATGCTCAAGGGCCACATCAACAAGGTCAACTCGGTGCACTACAGCGGCGACAACAGGTAGCAGCAGCTTTCACTCCTCCCCTATCTCTCTCTCTCTCTCTCTCTTTCTCTCTCGCTCGCTCTCTCGCTCCCTCTGATTACTCATTGTCGCCCTCACCGCAGGCACGCTGTGTCGGGGTCCCTGGACGGCAAGCTTATCATCTGGGACACTTGGACGGGCAACAAGATCCAGGTCATTCCACTGCGGTCCTCTTGGGTTATGTCGGTCGCCTTCGCGCCCTCGGGCAACTTTGTAGGTAAGAATCACAATTATTTGATGTTTTTCCCATTTTGTGTGAGGATTGTTGAGTGTATAACACAGTCCTCCCGCCCCACAGCCTGCGGCGGCATGGACAACATGTGCACCGTGTACGACGTCAACAACCGTGACTCGACCGGCGCCGCCAAGATCACCCGGGAGCTGCTGGGCTACGAGGGCTTCCTCTCGTCGTGCCGCTTCCTGGACGACAACACCCTCATCACCGGCTCGGGCGACCAGAAGATGTAAGAGCCGTCCGTCCGGCCGGCGGACCTCCCCAGCCCCGCCCCGCCACCCGTCCTTGGCGCGTCCACACACTCTATGCTCTCGTGTGTGTCGCAGCACGCACTGGGACCTGGAGAAGAACGTCAAGATACAGGACTTTGTCGGCCACAACGGCGACGTGGTGTCCATGTCCCTGGCGCCGGACAACAACACCTACGTGACGGGCAGCGTGGACCAGAGCTGCAAGCTGTGGGACGCGCGCAGCCCCGACTGCAAGCAGGTCTTCCTCGGCCACACCGCCGACGTCAACTCGGTCTGCGTGAGTGTATTCTCTACCGATGTAAAGAGTACTAAACCCCGCGCACTTTCGTAGTTGTACTGTACCGCACGCAGGCGCGCGAGCGGGCTTGCCTTAAGGCCCCGTGTGGGTATGCAACCCGCCCGCACACATGCATGCGGTACAGTATAACCACGAAAGAGCGCGGGGGTTTTCAGCCACCTGGTATTTTTTTAATTAACGGGGAAAACTGTCGTGATGAATTTTTTGATGACACGTGGCAGGATACCTTGATATAAACTGTATGATGATTGGTCTGTACCCCGTGCCTGCCCCTGCCGTGCCGCAGTTTCACCCGAGTGGCCAGGCGTTCGGCACGGGCTCCGAGGACAAGTCGGCCCGCCTGTACGACCTGCGGTCCGACCAGCAGGTGGCGCAGTACGCGCCGCCCAGCGGCCAGTCCGGCTTCACGTCCTGCGCGCTGTCCAGCTCGGGCAGGTTCATCATGTGCGGCTCCGACGACAACAGCATCCACATCTGGGACACGCTCAAGGTGCAGCACAACGGTGAGCACAGCGCCACGGTGTCCTATTCGTTAGATACCATTTATTTTTCGCGCCTCATATTCATTTATTTTATTTTTTGCGCAGGATCGCTGTCGGGTCACGAGAATCGCATCACGTCCCTCAGCATGTCGAGCAACGGCATGGCGCTCTGCAGCGCGTCCTGGGACAACAACGTTCGGGTCTGGGGCTGAGCGCCGAGCCGACACCAGCGCCCGGCCCTTCATGATACTCTAATCTACTATTAACTACGTGTAGACGTAAAGGAAAAGAGAATTAAAAACTGCATTCCCTTCAGTTAATCGCGAATTCTTTAGATGCCTCAGTGCAAATCTCTTCCTTCTCCAATATAGTAGTAAAATCTCTGACGTACGACGGTCGGCGAGACGCCGCGCGCGGCTATACCCCGCTCGCGGGGAGAGCTTCTGGTCCCGCCCGCGAGAGAGAGGCGCAGGCTCCGCAGGTGACAGGAGAGGTCCTGCGCCTGGACCTGGACCTGGGACCTGGCCCGGGCGGCTCAGAACGTCCACCCACCTGCCGGGGCATATCTAGGCACCTTCCTAGTTGCGTCTTAGACCGGCTGCTTCCCCAAGGCCACCCACTCTGCAAACGCGGCGGCTGCGCGGCAAACTCCAGCCACCGCGCGCACTGCGGTGCGGTGCGTCAGTCCATCCAGGAAAGCGAACCTAGAGCGGGCGGTGCCGGGCCGTGCCGGGCCGGGTCGGGAATAATGCAGACGTGCCTGAGGAATATGCGCCAGTGCCGCCACGCCGCGGTTCGGGTATGGCAATGCTGCGGTGGCAATGGTTCCCGCCGAGGGGCGGAGTGCGCTCCGCTGTGCTGATCCTCTCTGTGGTGTTCAGCCTACTGCCAGGTAAGGGGGCTGCCAAGATTATAAGAAAGAGGATGTAGCGGATCAGGGTTCACAGTTCAAAACGTTCTACAAACGAGTGTTTATTTTAATGTTCAGCGGCAGACGCAGACGCGGCCGCCTGCTCGGAGGGCAGCTTCCAGTGCCAGGACGGCACCTGCATCCCCGCCGCGCACCACTGTGACGGCTACGACCACTGCGGCGACGAGTTCGACGAGGACCCCGCGTCATGCCAAGGTAACGAATAGGGTCTCGCAGCCCAAGAGGATGTTTCCAATCCGTTCTAAAATGGATCTCTGGACAGGTTTCCAGCCGCACTTCATCTGCAAGAACGGCAAGTCCATCGCCGCGTCCGCCCACTGCAACGGCTACGACAACTGCAACGACGGCTCGGACGAGGACCCGGCGGAGTGCGAGGGTGTGTCGAGGCAGAAACACTTTCTTTAACGCTGTATTAAAGCTTTTATCAGTCCGGCGGCCTTTTCTTTTCGTATCAGTCTGACAGCCTGAATGACTCGCAGCCAACACGCTGCTGGTCGGCGAGGGGGAGGTGGTGACGGCGCGCGTGCAGCACAACGTGAGCCGCGGCTGGATCTACTTCACGCTGTGTGACGACAGCTCCTGCAGCTCCATCGACGTGTACGGCACCACGCCGCGCGGCCTCAAGTACAAGACGTGGACCACGTGCAGCCGCCTCGGCGCCTACGGCTGCCACTGGAGCAACTGGGTGACAACTTCATCGTCATGAAACTAGCGATATCTTTGACAGCTGCAGACAGGAAATCAGAAATATTCGTATCCCTGTCCTGACTTTATTCCTATGATGTTTCTGACAGGGCCGGCCCCCCGGCGCCACGCCGCTCGGCACCGGCGAGCACGTGTTCCTGGTGGAGCGCCGCCCCTCCGAGATGGCGCTGTGGCCGGAGGAGAGGCCCGAGCTCGCCGTGTCCGTCACGACCAAAGTGAGCTTCGATCGCCTGCGCATCCGGTACTTCCGCTGGATGAGGGACCTGCCACACGTGGAGTACACGGGTGAGCACGTCCTCCTGCAGCTCAACTGCGTCCCTACCGCGCACGCTCACTAGTAAAAGTTCAACGTGTTTTGCAGGGGGTAAGGTCTGGCAGCCTGCTGATTCTGCTGACATTGATGCAGGGCTTAACGGTGAGTCAATCCGTCTGCTGCTGAGTGCAGAGTGGCACTTTATGGAGCGTTATTCGGTACCGGCTGCTTTGTAGGCTGCGGGAGCGCACGTTTCTTCGGCCCTCTGGTGTCTGGTACCTTGGCCCGGCCCGAGTACTTCCCTTGGCACGGAGCGCTCTACCAGGAGATCGATGGCGAGTACAGGTACCTGTGCGGCGCGTCCCTAATTACTCCGTCATCCCTCGTCACAGGTACAAAAACAAAATTTTACAGCAAATTTCGCAAAAAAAAGTATTTGTTTTTCGTTCTTTTTTAAATATTGTTTTTGTGTGTCGTCTACTGTTAGCGGCCCATTGCGTAACGTCGAAAACAGCTAACTACTACGTAGCCATAGGGATGCTGACCTCAGACTGGAGGAGGGACTCAGTCGGTGTGCACAAGTCAAAGGTGGGTGCTTACATTGCTGTTAACTTTGATTTTATCGTCCTCATTCTCCTGCCGCTGCGCTCGTGTCGAATTTTCCCGCATGCACCTGTAACCCTTTCTTTCGGACAGGTGTCAAAGGTGGTCATCCACCCCGACTTCTACAGCTCCTCTGACAGCAAGCTCGACGCCGACCTGGCACTGCTGCAACTGGAGCGGCCGGCCCCGCTCAGCCGCAACATCGGCACCCTCTGCTTGCCCCGCGGAAATGAACTCGCGCCCGACGACGTCATCACGGTGAGGACACCACCTGTGACACCGCCGCGGGCGGATTGTGAAGCACTTTTAACTCTTGTTGACCGTCGCGTCGCGCAGGTGGCGGGCTGGGGCAACGGCTCCACCGCGCTGGACCAGCTGCACTTCGCCGAGTTGCCGTATCTTCCCCGCCGCCAGTGCCGGAACGTGACCGCCGAGATGGCCAAGTTCGCCCTGGGCTACCTGACCAACGACAAGTTCTGCTCCGTGCGAGATAGGGGTGGGTACTCATCTTGCGGGCAGAGCGGGAAGATAATATATATATATATATATATATATATATATATATATATATATATATATATATATATATATATATATATATATATATATATATATATATATATATATATATATATATATATATATATATATATATATATATATATATATATATATATATATATATATATATATATATATATATATATATATATATATTTTAAGAATGCGTGAACTTTCCGCATTCCAATCGCTACGCATTACGTTTTTATTTACAACGATAGAAAACATGGAGTAATTGTCGCCGAGTGCTGATCCGCATGTGTTTTGTGCAGGGGTGATACTCAAGGGCGACAGTGGAGGGGCGGCGGTGGCGCGCCGCCTCGGCGTCTGGTACCTCGTGGGCATCGTGTCCAGCGGCATCGACAGCAGCCGCATCGTGGTCTTCACCAACGCCACCTACGGCGACTACGCGGACTGGATAGAGGCGTCTGTGCGCAACCTGACAGTGACAGTCGCCGAAGCTCGCCCAGAGCCACCCCCACCCTCAACCGCGGAGTCACCCTCGCCGTCAACCGCGGAGTCACCCTCGCCGTCAACCACGGCGTCCCCCGCACCCTCCACCGGGGCGTCACCTGCCCCGTCAACCACGGGGTCCCCAGCGGCAACGCCCACGGTCTTAGCAACAACGTAAAAGAAGGAATATTTTTTTTGGCTTCGCTCAACGAAATTAAATTAAATTAAATAAGATAGCGGAGCCATTACCACCCAAAGCCCACTGGTGAGATTCGTCGTTTCGCGTACCCGTGACAATGTAGGCATCCGTGCCACCGAACTGTTTCGGAGAATAAAGTGGGAAAAATTGATAGTTCAAATGAGGTAGACGCTTTGCATAAACGACAAATATTACATGATGTTGAAAAAAGAACGCATACCACTGTTTAAAGATAGAATGGTTGGTGAAGTTTGGTGTTCTTGTGATGTTGTACGTTGGAGAGAATGGACCGTGAAAATGCAGCCAACAAAATTTTACCAACTTGTTTTGTCAATATAGTTCTGGATACCCCACGTTACATCACTTAAGTTGAAAACAATTGAAATATTATTTGTTTTGCGAGATTGGATTTTCGGCGAAGCCCTTGGACTGAATGATCCAGACTAGTTTATTTTGCTGGAATCAATGAATTTTTGAATTATATAAACATGATTTGAAACACGGCTTCCGGTCTACGGAGCGCCGGCGCCACCTAGCGGCAGCGCGCGGTACTGTACCGTCAGCCAGCCAGCCAGGCCAAACAAACCGCGCCGCGTTTGTTTATGTCGTTGAAATTAAAAATGTAACCGTGATTAGGCCTGAATTCGCGGTTGAAAGTTGCGTCTAGAGCAGTGAACGTCGTCATACGCTGTTTGTTATGTTGTTAATGTGTGGAAGTGTCGAAACGAGAAACGAGTGATTTGTGGACCGTTTGTTCACACCTGTGAGGGCAAGTGTCTCAAGTGCCATATTAATAATAACCCTAAGATGGCTGTTGTGATGCGTGATGGTCGACCTGGTACTTAAGTTTCCGTCATACTTCATCCTTCATACTTCATTTGGTAAGTGACCTAATTTAATATTAACACAAATGATGTTGTTTATTATAAGGCTGCTGAGTGCAACAGTAGAGCATGGTCAGAGTATTGAAATGACATAATCCCTTGAACGCATTGAACTGACTAGTGAAAGTAGAAAAAAAACTGTGGAATGATTAATTTTAGTTTGGTAACAGTTCGTTTTGAACCTTTTGTATGTTACCCTGTGTTGCGAATTCCTATTGAATTGTTATCTGATTATCTGATAATCAGCTGAACGCATTCCTTGATATAATATGGTAGCTAATATAAATTAGAGAAAGTGTGCTCTTTAGGGATGTGAACAGTGAGATAATTTATAAATATAAACCAGTAAATTTGTAAAGATTCATTAAAACAAATACTTTGGCAAATATTATGCTGAGAGCACACACCTGAGTATGGTCAGGCATTAAATCCACGTAACCACGTTACTATACAAGTGAAACAAGAAATTATTTATTCAAATACGGTAGGATTTTATTTTGAACCTTTGCATTGTTCTCCAGGGTAGCGATTTACTATTGACTTACCACAAGTTATCAGTTGACTCGTTCCTTGGCTGTGACTTTGTATGAGCGGATGAGAGCTTACGTTAAAATAAAGAGAAACATTTTCTATGAAATAACGTTTAATTTCATGGTTTAACACAACCAAACATGAAGGGAAATTTTATAGCATTTCCATGCTCTGACCTCTCACCTCCCCTCCCCCTGCCGTTAGACATACGCCGCGTCGCGTCCGTCCATACCCCTCGCAGCTCGAGAGCTTCTGACCGCGCCCGCGAGAGGGGGTCGCAGGCTCGGCGGACCTGGCCGACCTGGCCGGGGCCGATGCGGCGGTTACCATGTTAAAATTTACGTCAAAAAAATTGCATCTGCAAGATACAATTTTTTTAAAAAAATTACCAAATAAGTGCATTCAACCTTATTCGGCACCAGGCTCAGCCTTCTTCCCTCCTGACCAGTGCACTAACATTGAGCGTGTTGCTAGCGGGGTGTCCGCGCGGTCCTTAACCCTCTAGCGTCTCCCGCCCCGCCCTTCCTCCGTGGCGGCGCCTAATGTTCAACGGCGTGACAGGCTGAGCCGGGCGTCGATCCTACTCTATTCGTAATCAGTTTTGACGAAGACGCCGGTGATGCTCGGCCACCGCCCGGCCCGGTCCCGGTGTTAAGTACTTCTTCACTCGGGGCACATGCAGACAGACAGGGGCGCGGTCCTTGCTGTCCGCCCTATCATTTTATTTGCCCCCCCCCCCTTTCTCTCCTGCTCTCTTTACCTTACCGGTTGGCAACATTGCGCGGTGCAGTACAAACACAGCTGGAGGGCAGGGCAGGGCAGCCACCTCCGAATCCCTCTCGCCCCTCGTTATTTTGGTCCCGGGCCGGCCGCAGGTCGTTGGTCCCGCTCGGGGCGGGGCGGGGCGGGGCGGGGCGGGGCGTTCCCTCAGCCTTGACCCTTGGCCTCGGCTCGGCTCAGGGCTGCATTTGCTTCCGCCGCGCTCGCGCCGGTCTTCGGGTTTGTCTGAGGTCCGGCCACTGACTTTACAGCAGCAGTCTGTCGTTTACGAGGGTTGCAGAACGGAGCGAAAGCTAGAGCGCGCGTGTGCGTGTGGGTGCGTGCGTGTGTGTGTGTGTGTATCTGCGTGAGTGGTAAGAACGTCCGCAGCCTGCACAGCGCGAGCCGGGGCGCGCCCGGCTCGGCCCGACATGGAATGGGGCGGGGCAGTGGGTGCTGCTGGGGGGGCGGGGGCACGCGCTGTGCCCTTTAGCCCCGCCCCCAGCAGCGGCGCCCGCCCCCGCCCCGCCCCCGCCCCGCCCCCTGCTCCCTGCGCCGGGCCCCTCCCGCGGAGCCCCCCTTTCGACCAGGCTCCTCCTCCGCCCGGGCGCCACGCCCCCCACACGTCTTCTTGCGTCCGACTGGATTAAGATTTGGGGCGCATTGCCCCGCTGCCCGCTCGCCGCGCTCCGTACCCCTGCAGCTGAAACCCGTTTTATTCGACGGGAAAGCGACCTGTAAATCACTGTGAATCCCTTATTGCTCTGATTTGGCCTGCGGGGTCACCTACCTTTTGGTTTCGGAACTCGCCAAATGCTCGCGTACGAAACCGATTTTTCGGTGCGCGCGTTATCATTGCGAATGTGATAGATACACTGCCGTAAACATTTCAAGCGCGTCGCTGATGACTCGCGGGCTGGGACGGGACGGGCCGTGCATGTTTGATACCCCGCGGCGGGGCGGGGCGGGGCGGGGCGGGCGGATCAGCCGGAACCAGGACGCGCTCGCGAGCTAACCTAACGAAGGCCGTCCAGGTCCTGTCGCAGGTTTGACAGGAGGGAGGGTCGCGCCGCGCCACGCCGCGCCGCAGACACTGGAGGCCCACATCAAAGTCAGGCGTGCTCCGCTCCGGCTCGTTGGCTCCGCACATTTGGCATCGTACTATAGAGTAGTCATTTAGTGCGTGTTCCTTATTGATCTGTGATAAGGTATTACAGGAAAAAGAGCGTCGCTTTCTTGATTCTGGTACTGTCGATCATGAAGACGTGCCATGGTCGCCCCGGTACATGTGTGATAATTATCCGTTTATCTGGGGTCCCGGCGGCCCGCGTCGTCTGGTCCCGCCCCGCCCCGCCCCACCCCACCCCACCAATCCGCCCCGCCCCGCCGCGGATCGCGGATATTGGGAGGCGAGCGGGGGCGAGGCATGCCGCGGTGACAGGCGCCACAGGCCGCCCCGCCCCGCCCCGCCCCGCCCGCACAAGACAGGCGAACTCATTTATTAGCCAAGCGTCGGGCGGCATCATTCGCGCTAAAAGCGTCTCCTTGTTAAATTAAAACATCCCGGCCGGCGGGGCGGGGCGGGGCGGGGCGGGCTGGTCCCTATGCGCTGCAGGGCCCCGCCTGGGGGCCCCCTGGCCCTGCCTGCCTGCCTGCCTGCACGCCGCCCGACCGGACAGAGGTTGCGAATTTTCGCGGCGGGTTGTTGCTGGATGAAACTGAAGCCGGCCTAGCCCGGTGGTGGCGGTGGTGGTGGAGTACGAGATAAACACTGGGAAACAGAAAAGCTGCGTGCTCTACGTTTTTCTCACCCCGCTGCCCCCCTGGACTGTGTGTGTGTGTGTGTGTTCTCTTATTTTATTTTTTCCCGTCCTGTGCTGCGGCTCGGCTCGGCCCCTGAGCGCGCGCCGCGTTCTGCCCGCTTTTTAGTATGGGGAGGAGGAGGAGGAAGAGTAGGTGGGGCGGGGCGGGGCGGGGTGGGGCGGGGCGGGGCGTTTTGTAGAACGCGGCAGAATAGTGCACGGGCGTGCTCAAGCGGCAGCGCGCGCCGCCCGGGGGAAAGTGTGGAGGAGGATCGAGGAGCAGTCGGGGGTAGGGGGAAGTCCCGGTGTGGCGCGGGGAGGGGAGGGGGGAGGGGGTGAAAGGGGTGCACGCACGGGGGAACGCGGTGGCAAACATGACAGAGGTGGGAACGCTTACATCAAAACTTGCCAAAAGCACACACAAGGCAAACACGACAAGCCTGGCGGGGCGGGGCGGGGCGGGGCGGCGGAAGGAGCGGGGTGAGGCGCTGACGTGTGGGATTCGGGAGACGGGGGGTAGGGGCAGCAGGCACGGGGAATCAAGCGAGAATCATTACGGATGCCGCGTTATTTTAATGCTGAGTGGAATTGAATAAACCGTTGAGCTAAATGGTCGCGTGCCCCGCCCCGCCCCGCCCCGCCCCGGCGCTGCCTGGCCTGGCCACCGGCCCTGCTGGCCCGCCCCGCCCCGCCCCGCCCCTGCAGCGGAGGCCCTCCCTGGGGAACGCCCGTCGGCCGGGTCGCCCGTGTGGTGGCCAGGGGCGGGGCGGGGCTGGGCGGGGCGGGCCTGCTAGCCCTGATGAGCGCTGATTGTGATGACCGCGTTTGCAGCGCATCCCTGGCGCCTTGCGAAAAGAAATTTTTTTCACTTTACAAAAAGTGAAAGGGACCCGCGTGTCTGTTCTTTGGCGAGACGAGCCCTTCCTAATCTCTGCACGCTCAGCTCAGCTGCTGGCGCCTGGCCTCCGCCACGCCACCAGGGTGGTCATGGCCCCGGCCCCGGCCACGGCCCCGGCCCCGCTCGGCCCCGGCGAGTCAATTTTCGGAGGCAGCCAGTGAGAAAGCGCCCCGCGGACTCCAGGCCCGCTGCACGCGTCGACGCAATATTTCAGACACCCTCGACCATGTGCGGTGCGGGACGGCCGGGCAGACGAGGCTGGCGGGCAGGCAGACAGGCTGCTGGTCGCACCTGGCTGCCAGCCTGGGCTGGCTGTCCGCCTGGACCGAGCTTGCGGCCTCGTGGGAATTCCCGCGCACTTTATTGTGTATGAATTTATTAAAATTTCTCTTTTGCGCGTAGTGAAGTTAAAGGTACATTTACTTTTAATGATAGACACGTTTAGTTTTAAGGTTAGCAATACGCTCTTATTTTATTTCCCTCTCCGCAACGATTTCACTTTATAGTGTCTATTTCTCCATTACCCCTCTGACTGTAGAGGGCAGCTCACTTTGACATTCCTTCTCTCTACCTCGCCAAAAAGAAAAGATAGACAAATAGTAAATAAACGTCCACAGAGACGTGCCGTGCCCCGCTGTTGTCCGAAGCGTTGGCAGCAGTGACGGGACGGCGGGGCGGGGCGGGGCGGGGCGGGGCGGGGCGGGGCGGGGCGGGCGGAGCAAGGTGGGGCTGCTGGGAGGGGACGGGTTGGGGCGGGGCGGGGTGCGGTGGCCTCTGTAACGAAGTGGCGTTTCCCGTTCTCATTAACACAGAGCGCACTGCGCTCTTTGAGTGACTGGCCGGTACGGCAAACCCAGGAAAATGCCACCTTTTTTCACCTCTCTATCCCCCTCCTCTCTCCCTCTCTCTCCGCATTTCTCTCTCCCTCCTCGCGGATACACTACAAGTAACGCAAAGGGATAAGGGCGAAAATAAGTGAAAGTTACAGGAGCAGGCAACGCTAGGCACGGTGCAGGCTTTACTCATTCCCACAAGAATATAATAAATTATTATTTGGGTGCGGATTAGTCGCGTGATTAGCAGTGTACTTGTCAGCGTGGTTGCCCCGGTGGATCGCATTGCGCACGGCTCGCCGGGCAGGCTTCCTCTGGCGCCGCCGTGCCGCCCCGCCCGCCCCGCCCCGCCCCGCCCCGCCCCGCCCCGCGTGGGGTGGCGTGGGCGCGCTGGCTGAGGGCTGAGGCTGCTGTTCGCAACCAGTTCGCATCCGCGGCACATTTCATCGCCCTGCCCTTACCGTGAGACGGCGCGCCCCCTCCCCCGCAGAGACGCGCGTGTTTCAAATACCAATCCAACCATGCTTTATTATGTTTTTCTCAATAGCAAATCCATGCCTTCGTACAAAGTAGCACTAACACTAACTCCTGGTCACTTATTCCGCTGCGCAAAAACGCAACTTTCAAATAATTACGAAGGACACGATAAATCTGTTTCCTGGGACGCCCAGGAAAGTAGGTACTTTTCCAGGAAAGTTCCTGGGTATTTCCAGGAAAAGTACTGGAAAAGCCAGGAACTTTCCTGGAAAAGTACCTACTTCCCTGGGAGGTCCCAGGAAACAGATTTACCGTGGAAAAAAAATGAGAACAGGTCCGCGTTCCTTCCGTGCCCGGCCCGGTGGTCCGGTCGGGTCGAGCGCCCGGCGGGTGGGCCGGCCCGGCGTGCGCGCGTGTGCTGCGGGTGCCTACCCGCCAGGCGCCCGTCTCGCCCGGGCGCGCTAATTCATCTGGCAGCAGGCGGGGCGGGGCGGGGCGTGCTGCTGGGGTAAGGCGCTAGTAGAGAGAGAGAGAGAGAGAGAGAGAGAGAGAGAGAGAGAGAGAGAGAGAGAGAGAGAGAGAGAGCAGCAGCGCTGCGCCGCGTAAATAAACCAGTACGCTACGCGCGAGCGAGACATTACGCAGCCACTGCAGTCATTAAGACGCCGTTGTCCGCGCCGCGCCGCGCCGTGCCGTAATTGAATCGCGATGAGCGCAGAGTTTTGCTTTGGCGACGTCCGAGACTTGAGCCCTAATTGCAGCCCTTGACGATGATATTTTCCCGCGCAGACGCGGCGGCGGTCTGGTCTGGTCTGGCGACGCGAAGCAGGACGAGAAGGACGGCGCCGCGACCGGGCCGCGGTGGCGCGTCGAAAGTTTTTGAAGAGCGACGCTCTCTCTCTCTCTCTCTCTCTCTCTCTCTCTCTCTCTCTCTCTCTCTCTCTCTCTCTCTCTCTCTCTCTCTTGATATACCTGTTGAGGGGTTTGGAGAGTCGCGGCGCGCAGCAGACAAGGAGCTAAAGCCCTCCTCCCTTCACTGTAAAAAAGAGTAAAAAAGTTTTACATAAATTTTGTCACTTTAGTCTTTAGTGGGTTTTTTTCCTACTATAAATAAGTTGTCTGAATTTTTGAGACTGAAGCTTGGTCAGAATATGATGTCCGAATTTGAAGCACCGTATTTTCAGTATAAGTAGTCCCGAAAATATACAAGTGCAATGTGTCTGCGGCGACTGGAGGAGGGCCGTGCGGTCCATGTGAGCAATGCCTCGGCCTTGTTTGTAGGTCTGGCGGGGGGCGGCGGGGCGGACGGGAAGTCGCGGCCGCCCCTCGGGGCCTAATGCCCACCTTCCTTCATTCCCAACTGCCTCCCCCCCCCCCACCGCAGTGCCACAACAAGACGTGCCCCATTCGTTGCGGTAGCCGCGCCCGGACCGGGCCCCGGTCGCACCCTACCTGGCGGTATGCAGGGCTATCTATCTATCTATCTATCTATCTATCTATCTATCTATCTATCTATCTATCTATCTATCTATCTATCTATCTATCTGCATGCCTGCGCGAGCCTGGGGAGTGTGTGGTTGTTAGGAGTTGTTGCCGGGGTGGCGTGGCGTGGCGTGGTCCTTAATTGGACGTGCTCCCCCCGCCGGTGGTCCGGTGCGGCCCGGCCCGGCCCGGCCCGGCCCCTCGCTGAGCTCAGCGTTTTGTAACTGGACCGCCTCGCACCGCCGCCCCGGCCGGCCGGGCCCGACCTGTATGCTAAGCCTTGTGGATCAGCAGGGCCAGACTGCTGGCTCTGGCGCCTTGCATTCAGTTCTGGCTGATTTAAAGATTTTTTTTACTGAGAAACTAGTCTGGAATTTAGTGGACAAATGTATTGAATTTTGCGAATTGTTTCTAAATTTTCCTGAAATAATTGATTTTTTTTTCTTGAATTTTTCTTATTGCGTTTTTGGCTTGAGTTCCGAGTTATTAAACATTTTGTCTTTTTTCCTTTCACTTTCAGAATTATCTGAATTTTGAGGTGTTCAATGATTCAAAAATTCGTTCTTGGTCTTAGTGTGCCTTAGTCTGAGTTCAGGCAGCCGACGCCACACACACACCAGACCCCTGGCGGCGGGGCGGCGGTGCGCCCGGCCCGGCCCGGCCCCGGCCACGATATGGCCCTGCCACGCCCTCTTTTACGAGCGGGCGGGGCGGGGCGGGGCGGGGCGGGGCGGGGCGCAGCCGGTGCGCGCGTCCCGACTTACTGACTCACTGGCTGACTTACAAACAGTCTGACCTGACCGGGACCACTGACCTCCGCGGCTGGCTGACCGACTGTTTGTCTGAGGCACGCGGCGCGGACCTCCACCGCCGCTTTATTGCGTACCGGAAAAAAAATTAATTTGACTGCCAATGCGTCAAAACTTGTAAAACACAGGGTCGGCCCGGCCCGGCGCGTCGGGGTACCGCTTCCGGTGCGATTTCCCCGCGCCGGCCGACTTTTATCGCCGTGTAATTAATTAATTAACGCGTAGCTTGCAGGTGCGAGCCTCGCGCTGGCCGCAGACGGGCGGGCGGCGCGCCGGGGAAGAGAACGCGCCTTGAAAATAAAAAAAGAAAGAAAAAAACACGCAATAAAAAAAGAGCGAAATGGCCAGGCGGAATGCGAAAGAGCGTTATGATTTGCAAACAAAGGGCTGCATGGGGAAAGTTTCCGGGCCAAAGGGAAGGAGGGCTGAGGGCGCGCGGCCGGCGAGCGGGGCGGGCAGGGTCCTGGGCGAGGGCCTCGAGGAGGAGGTCGGAGAGGTGGGGAGGGGTGGGGGGTCAAGACTGCCTACCATTGTACGCAGCGCCACTAATGCCCGCGCCGCGCACCGGTGAGGCCTGTCCGGGGCGGGGCGGGGCGGGGCGGGGCGGGGCGGGGCGGGGGATGGTCTAAATCACCGGCGCTCGCGGAGTGGCAGCAGCGGCGAGCCTTAACGCCCTATTGCCTCCGCTGCCGCGCGGGCTGAAGGGACTGCGGCTCTCGGCGGGGCATGACTCGTCCCCACCGCCCCCGCGACGTACAGCCCCGGGCCGGAGGGACGGCGGCCCTATAGGAGTAGGGCGGGGCGGGGCGGGGCGAGCCGGTTGGAGATTCACCAAGATATGCGTCCGCAGCGCGGCGGCCGCCGTGTCGTGATGGTGCGCCGCGCCGCCATGGTGAAGGTGGTGCTTGTCCTGGTGGGAGTGTCCGTCGCCTGAGGCCTGAGGCAGCACATCCTCCAGGTCATCTCTGACGTCGTTTTGTTTTATCACTGCCTCTGTCCGGGCGGGGCGCGGGACGGCGCGGGGCGGGGCGGGGCGGGGCGGTGCGGGGCGGCACTGCTGCTTAGCGGCCGCAGATATACGCAGGTGATTGGAGGGTCGGCCAGAGATGACGAGATTACGGGGGAATAATTACAGCAGCGGCCCCCTCGCGGGAGAGAGAGAGAGAGAGAGAGAGAGAGAGAGAGAGAGAGAGAGAGAGAGAGAGAGAGAGAGAGAGAGAGAGAGAGAGAGGCGAGAGGGAAAGAGATACGGCGGGGCAGGGAAATGAGAATGCTCCTATCTCTGGATTGCCGATGGCGTGTATTCAAATTATTTTATTGATTGAACCGCTGATATCGGATCTTGCGTGACACCTAATTGATCCCCTGCCGCTGCTGCTGCGCTGGGCCGCGCTGCGCCTCCCGCCGCTCCCTCTGCTCTCGACCTGGTGCATGCAACAAACCCCCCGCCGGTGACCTCTAGGTAGCGGGACCTTTTTGAAAAAAATAAAATAAAATGTGTGGTGGTTTGGTTTTGGTACACTGTACTGTACAGCTGTAGCAGGACGACTGCCTGCGGTAATATTTTATACATAACTCTCCCAGTGGCGGAAGTGGTCTGCACCCCCGCGCCCCCCAGGCCCCGGTGCAGCTGCTGGCGGTGGGGGAGGGGTAAGAGGGGGGGGGCGCCGGGGGCTTAGGCGCCCTCTCCTTCTTTTGAATTTACGGATGTCGCCGACGTTTATTCCTACTCCTGCTCGTGTGTGTGTGTGTGTGTGTGTGAAGGGGTGAGGAGGAGAGGGGTGGGTGCGGCAGTAACTCATGCACGTCTTCTGAGGGTGACCCCCATTTCCCATTTCTACCACTTCATACATCCGGCCGGGACGGGACGGCACGGCACGGCTGGCCCGGAGCAGGGTTATAATGCTTGCTACAAATAAAATAGGCGTGTAGGAAACCCGATTACTCAGTTGCGAGGACTGCGTAAACGGAACCTCACAAAAAAAAAGGTTCCCATCAGGAAACGGACGTCTGAAAAAATACGGTAAAATACGTGTATTTCATGTTCCTAACCGCGGTGAGTCCGCCGCCGCGCCGGCGCGTGAGACTGATACACCTGCTGCTGGAACATGCCTTGTATATCGCTGGTGCAGTCAGCGCCGCGCAGTACTCCCCCCCCCTCCCCCTCCTAGCCCGCCCCTGCCTCCGCTCCCTCCGCGGTTCGCAGAAAGTTTGCGGGGTGATTACACACCTAACGCTCGCTGATCACCCCGCCCGGCCCGCCGCCATGATCGGATTGGCAGCGGGAGAAGCTCGTCAGCGCGTGGCGCCGTGCCGCGCCGTGCCGCGCGCGCCTTCAAGAAGGGCCCGGCCCAGCCCAGCCCGGCCATCCCCTCCGGTGCCCTCTGGCGCGTGAGCCCCCTACCCCCTCCCCACCTCCTACCGCCCCTGCTCATTTTCCGCAAGATTGACGCCCCCGCCGCCTGCCTCCTGTGCTTGCCTTCGGCTCTCCTTATATACCCTCGAGTAGTTATTTTGGAGGGCTCCGCGACTCCTATCTATCTATCTATCTATCTATCTATCTATCTATCTATCTATCTATCTATCTATCTATCTATCTATCTATCTATCTATCTGTCCATCTATCTATGTCCGTCCCCTTACCTAACCACGGAGTGTGGTGCTTGCTGCTACATACACGACTGATGATGATGTATGGGGGTCGCGCGCGCGCGCCTGCAGACCCGAGGGTAGGCCGCCCGGCGCGCAGGGGTGCGGGCGCGGTGCCTACCTGTCGGGCTGCGTCCGCCCCGCCCGCCCCGCCCCGCCCCGCCGGGGACCGGACGTCACCCGCTTCCTCTGCGCTGCGCCCAGAGACCTTTGACTCACGGCGGGTCCCCCGGCCCGGTCTCGCACTGACGGAAACATAACCTAGTCTCTGGACCAGCGCTGTTATTCCTTCCCTTTTTCCGTCGCCCCCGCGCGCTTTCAGACGCCATGCCTCCTACGTATAGAGCTTTGCGTTGTGTGCGCGCGCGTTTCCCCGGACGCACTGTACAGGTACAAGTAAGGGGCATGGCTCTCCTTTCTCTCCCCTCCGCCGCCGCTCTCTCGCTGAAGCTGAAGCAATCTCCCGTCGCTGCTCTGAAAAATGCAAGTCGTCGGTAAACAGGCGGGCCGGGCCGGGCCGGGCGGGCGGCTCCGGCGCGGTGCTGCGCGGCGCTCCGCCTAATCACATTGGGACACAATGCCTCCGCTATCAAACTTACAGCGCTGCACCTCATCTTTATTTCACGCAACAGCGGACCTTGACACACTGCGCGCCGGGCCGGGCCGGGCGGGTCGTTGTGTCGCTGTTCGTGCCTCCGTCACTTTTTTAGCCTGTTGCCTACCCGAATCCTTAAGCGCGGGAAGCAGGGCTTTGAATTGAAGTTTCTTTGTAAACCTTGTAATAAGGCGTTATAAAAACGGAAATCAGCGGAAATTGTAATCTAGATTATGAAGACTGAGATCCGCGACTGACATTGATTTTATCCCGTCAAGGAGATACTTCGATATATCGATAGTGATAAGATGCAGTGATGAGTACCGAGCCCGTCTCCTGTTGGCTCTCATTAGCTGTGCCCGCCCCGCCCCGGCCCGCCCCACCGCCAGGCCCAGTCATGCCCTGAAGGGTGTCGTGGGAATTAATATCGCGTTGTTCGCTCGGATATTACACGAGAGAGGCGTGTGTATCGCCTCCTGATTAAAAAGCACAGCGCGAGCGAGCGCGCCGTTAAAATTTGCAAAACAACAACAGCAAAAAAACAACAACGTGGGCGGATCACTTTCCGCCTGGACGGCGAGCCGCCCTTGGGCCTCTGGCCGGCCACCACCGGCCCCTCTGGTCTGCTCCCCGCCCCGCCCCGCCCCGCCCCGCCCCGCCCCGCCCCGCTACACCGCGCCACTCCAGCACGCACACTTCGACGCCACTTCAAAGTCGCGCAGCGCGGCCAGCCTCGCTTAAATTAAACTTGCAGCGGTCGGGCCGGCAGCGCCGGTAATGCATTTTATTATTATTATTTTCTTTCCCGCGTGTTCGTTTTCGTGTGTTGTATGAGAAACAAGCGCTGCGGCGCACATCCCTCGCGACCTGACCTCGCGACGTCCTACTCACCGCTGCGGGTTTATTGTTTCACATCGAAAGATTTTCGTACGTATTCCCACTGCTGCATGCAAGCCTTTTACAACCTTCGACCTTCCACCCTTTTTTTCCTCCTGCTCCCCAGTGCTCGCCTTTATCCAGCACTCGAAAACAAAAGACACACCTCCCCCCCCCCCTCCCCCCTCACCGCTACGAAGACGTATAGCATCTCGTTGTGGGGAGAGAGAGAGAGAGAGAGAGAGAGAGAGAGAGAGAGAGAGAGAGGGGGAGGGAGAGGGGGAGGGAGGAGAGTTCTTACCCAGGCCGCCGCGGGGAGTCCCGAGGGCCCAAGAAGAGCCCCACACACCGCCGCGCTACTCAAGTTATGCGGAAGGCCCGCCCCGCCCGCCCCGCCCCGCCCCGCCCCGCCCCGCCCCGCCCCGCCCGCTGATCTGGAAGTTGACTATTCTATTTCCCACGCGAAACGTAACAATCCAGCAGCAGTGGCGGCCGCCGACGCTGCGTGCCGTGGGGTGTGGTGGGGCGCAGCGTGGTGGGGTGGGGGGGGGCGGGGCGCGGGGCGGGGCGGGGGGAAGGAAACAGGTTAGCTCAGGAGGCACTTGACTTGGCTCGGTGCAGAGCGGCGCAGCCACAGCCAACCAATTCCGAGGTTGTCACCAATTCGCTACGGCGAAAACTTGTGCGGTGCGCGGCCAGAGAGAGAGAGAGAGAGAGAAAGAGAGACACACAATCTCATTCCAGTGTATACATACAATAAAGAGGGGAAAAAAAGAGAGAGAGGAAGGAGGGAAGAGAAGGGGAGACAAGGAGTAAGCGAAAGGTGAAATAAGAAGAGCGCCTCGCTGCTCGGGCATGATATTTCTTTGCTGTAACAATAACGAATGACTCGCTGTTTGTTGCCGTCGAGGTCGCCGAGTGGAGCGGAGCGGCGTCCTGCTCAGCACTCAGTGCATCGGCACCTCGCTCTATCTCCAGCGTAATCTCAATGGAATTCGAAAAAAAATTGTGAATGAGTGCGTGAGGTAGTACGACGGCGGCAGTAACACGCAACGCATCTTACCGGTGCGCGGGGCGGGGCGGGGCGGGGCGGGGCGGGGCGGGGCCGCCTCTCGAGGGGGCCGTTGGTCCGCGTTCGTCCGCTCCGAGAGCATGCGTCCGCGCCAAGACGTTGCGCGGGGCGGGCCGGGGCGAGGCGAGGCGGGGCGGGTCAGGCGGCGCTAAGCCCCTTAAGACCTTGACACAGCAGCGGGGTGGGGGTGTAGCGCGAGGGGCGTCATGTTTGCTCTCCTATTTGCCAATCCCGTTATTTATACTGGGCTGCCGCTGTGTGCGCCTGATTGCAGGACCGCCCCCTCCCCCCCTCTTCACTAAACACGCAGGGAAATAAAACGCTACTATTCTATTGACCGTTTGTAGGCTGCGGGATCTTCGAGGTGTGATTCGACAAAGATATTTGTAGTTTTTTTTAAGCGCATCGTATGCTCTTCAACTAGAACTAACTGTGTGTGTATGTTTGCAGTGCCTGGACGCCGTCCTTACCTGCTGACTGTCCACCGCGTCCCGTCCACCGGCTGCTCAACGTAAGTCTCAGTCTTCATTTCTTATTGTAAGGATATTAAGTCATGGCATGGTACCGCGGGAATGCAACGTTAATGTTTAAATTTTCCCGCTGCGGCGGCTGCGCGCGGCGTCGTAGTCGTCCTTTAAACGGAGAGAAGTGTGAGGTACAGGGCGGAATGGGGGCAGCGGCCGGAGTGGGGCTGGATCAACCTGTCGGACTGCTGTCGCGCGGGGCGGGGCGGGGCGGGGCGGGCTCCTCCGGCCGGCGCGCACATCGGATCACATCATCACTATACGCCCAGGACGGGGGGCTGGGCCTCTCCTCTCCAAATATAGATCCATCTGTAATCTTATTGAGCCATTGAGGCGTCAGATACAGCTGATGTGGGCGAGGCGGGGCGGGGGCGGTAGGGGGAGCAAGACGGTCTGCTTCGTCTGCAGCAGTGCCGACGTGTGCCTCCTGCCGGGGGAGTGTGTGTGTGTGTGTGTGGGCGCGCGGAGTGGTACATCGCGGGCTGCACCGGGCGGGCCGGGCCGGAGCTCGAGGCCATTAAGATGCCTGCCGGCATACCGCGCTGAGCGCAGCCCGCGCGTCCGGAACAAACGGCACTCCAAGGAGCCATGCCTGGCGGGGCGTGGGGCCGCCCGGAGCGGGGCCGCGGGGGTAGCCCAACCCCTCCGCCCCGCCCCGCCCCGCCCCGCCCCGCGGGCTCCCCGTCCCCCGCCCGGAGAAGATTGCGAAGATTGCTTCATCTGGCGGTGTGTCACGGCCCGGGCCAGACGGGCTTTCGGACTTCCTCCCCTCCTCCCTCCCCCTCTCTCCTCTCTCCTCTCCCTCTCCTCCCCTCTCCTCCCCTCTCCTCCCCTCTCCTCCCCTCTCCTCCCCTCTCCTCCCCTCTCCTCCTCTCTCCTCCCCTCTCCTCCCCTCCTCTCCACTCGGGCGTGGCGAGCGTCTGACGCGGTGCCATTCCTTTCCCCAACTGGCGTCGCGACGCCGAGCGCCGTCCCCAGGTGGCCCGGCCCCGCCCGGCCCGACCCGACCGCGGCGCCACCGTCACCTCTACCACCCTGGCGCGCATCAGGGGCGTGGGAGAGAGGGCTGCTGCCGCGCCACGCCACGCCCTGCCCCGCCGCGCCACGCCCCGCCGCGCCACAGCACCGTGAAAAGGAGCAGCGGCAACACACGAAATGAATCCTGCTGTAATCCCCTCACATTCACCTGCCCTCCGAACAACCCAACCCCTGCCTGCGCGCTGCGCGCCCCGCCTGCCGCCTGTAAGCTCCCCTCTCTCTTCTCACACCGAGCTCCCCCCCCCCCCCATCTCTCTCTCTCTCCCGCGTGCCCCGGGGGTCATCCCCCCCCCCCCCCGTGTCACGCCGGGCTGCCTACCTCCTCGGGCGCAGATGGGGCGGCGCGAGGCCTCCGCGGCAGCAGCGTTCACATGGCTTGAATCAATTACTGTATGCAAATCCCGCGCGAGCGAGAGAGTGGATTATACAAGGGGAGAGAGCGAGAGAGAGAGGAGGAGAGAGAGAGAGCAAAAGAGAGAAAGTGATGCCGCGCCGACTAGCCCGGCCCGGCCCGGCCCGGCCCGCCCGTGTAGACTCGCGAGGTCGTACCGCGTTGTGGCCGCAGCGCAGAATAAATCCACCGCCTGATCGCTATCTGCCAAACCGGCCGCCAGTGTCTGCCTGGCCTGCTGCCCTCCACTCCTGCCAACCCCCCGTCCCGCCGGAACAAAACCACCGCCGCACCACCGCGCAGTGCTGCCAGAAAGTAGGCAAAGTAGGGCGGTACGAACGCCTGCCACGGAGGCAAAAAGTATAGTATCGGACAGCAGTCAATGTCTATAAGAAGAAGGTATGCGGAGCAGGGGATTGTCAGACCCCGATATATAGATTCCGAATACTGATATAGATCGCGAATGTCATCCCGCGAAGGCTCAACAGTTTCGCCGCGGCTAGCTGGACTCGCCGGCGTAGAGGGGAGGAAAGAGGCTCTGCATCTAAATCAGGTCAGTGGGGGCGTGGCGGGGCGGGCTGTGGCGTGGCGGGGTGTGGCGGGGGTGGCGGGGGCGGCGTTGTTGTCACGTGTGAGGGCCGATGTGGCGGAGTCCGGCCTGACCCCGCAGGCCCAGGGAGCATTCAATTATCTAGATTAGCGGAGGCATCGAACGCGCTCCTGTAGATCCACCGCGGATCCACCCTCCCCACTCTCTCTCTCTCTCTCTCTCTCTCTCTCTCTCTCTCTCTCTCTCTCCTCTCTCTCTCTCTCTCTCTCTCTCTCTCAGCAGTAACCTCGAGGTGATGAGGGCCGTGATGTGCTCCACTAGCCCCGCGTTCGCGTCGCTGCAGAGTCCGGCCGCCAGCCGCCGCGTCCGCCCCCGCATCCTGTCCCGCCCCGCCCCGCCCCGCCCCGACCCGCCCCGCCCCGACCCGCCCCGCCCGCACGTGAGCGCCGCGCCAAAGTTTTTCGATTAAAGGAAGCGCGAGGACGACCCTGCCCCGCGGCCACAGCGCCACGCCCCGCCACGCCCCGCCACGCCCCGCCGTAGAAACGGTCTCATTTCACTCCACGGCGGACTGCAATTTTTCACGATTCATATCATCGCCCTGGGAAAAGGGGCGTGCCGGCCCCCGGCCGGCAGCACCGGGGCCGCGCCAGCAGCGGGGCGTTCCAAGGGCGTGGCGGGGTGGGGTGGGGCGGGGCGGCGAGGACGTGCACGCCCCGCGCGCGCCACCACCTCGGGGGAAGAATAACTATTACAATGCCATCATCCGAGGGAAGCGGGGCGCGGCGGGGCGGGGTGGGGTGGGGCGGGGCGGGGCGAGGCGAGCGTGGTGTGGTGGGGCGTGGTGTGGCTGGTCAGGGCCGGGCTTGGCCTCTGCGCAGCGGGGCCCACCTGTCGTTGACACTATGCAGACTTCTCGTCTTCCCAGAGTCTGCATTCTCTATCGTAAATAACTCGTGGATAGCTCCTTGATAATTTTTTAAAATTAAATGAAGGCTTACACAGAGAGGCCAGGCCTGTCATTACTTCAGTGTAGTCGTGTCTCCTGTAATGGATTTGTTTTTCAGTTACCTGTTGCGTGTTGGTTTTGGAGGAAATGTGCTGTTTTGTGAGTGTGCGGGGCGGATCAGTCTGGCCCCTCTGTCTCTGCTCTCCGTCTGGTTTTACAAAGTTAGACCGCGACACACACGACTTCCCTCTGCGCCGCGCTCGTCCCTCACCGGGGCCCAGGCCAAACTCCTTCTGACTGAGCTGTCTGCCCGCCCCGCCCCGCCCCGCCCCGCCCCGCCCCGCCCCGCCCCGCCCCACCCCGCCACGCCCCGCCAGCCGGTGTGACTCCCCTGTGGTGCCGCCCCCCTCCCCGCCCCCCGCCGGCCCGAGGTCACGCCACGCCATGTCACGCTACGCCACTTCCGTAACGCTACGCTATGTGAGGGGCCGCGCCGGCCGGGTTCAACGAATTTATCGGCAGGCGAGCCGGGCTGCGGTGCCTCCAACTCTCTCCCTACTATCTCACTCCGCCTCTCTCACTCCGCCTCCCCTCGCCTCTCTCACTCCGCCTCCCCTCGCCTCTCTCACTCTGGACGCGGCGAGCTCTCGCTCCGTTTTCGACTCGCTCCGACCCCCATGAGGGGTCACGTCCCCCGTCGAACAAAATATCCTCTTGGTGCAGACTACACCGTAGCTTGCAGTAAGGATTTTTTTTTTATTTTTTTAAGTTTTTTTTTTGTACAGCAGGCTTTTAAATAAATTTGTGGTGAAATACGCTTTATAAAAGAGGCAGGCAGAGAGAGGGAGGGGGAGAGAGAGAGAGAGAGAGAGAGAGAGTTTTTATTTATTCTGGAGAAGGCAACCTTTTCCTTTAGAAACTTGTTTGATTTTTGAACGCCACTTTCCCTGTTTTTCAGTAGAAAAGTGATCTGTTTCGTTTAGCTGTAGGCGAGCGGAAGTGACATGTCCTCCGCCCCGCACGCCCCGCCCCGCGACTCGTCCGCTCCTTGTCCTCCATCACGGCCAGCATTGACAGGCGCGCGGGGGGCGCTGTGTCGCGCAGCGCCACGACGCCCCGCCCCGCCCCGCCCGGCGGAAGATGGATCCGGGCGGGGCGTTCTGTCCTCCGGCGGCGGGGCGGGGCGAGGCGGGGCGGGGCGGGGCGGGGCGGGCCTGGCCGGGCGGGACCCGGCTGTCCCGGTCCGGGTGAATGATCACGAGGGTCTCGGTGCGGGTCAGCGCGCGCCCCGCCACGCCGCGCCACGCCTCGCACCCGCCGGGGTTGTGACCGGGACCCGAAACGACCATCCATCAGTGGGGCAGGGACCAAAGTTCTCTCCAGGTGCGGGGCGGGGCGGGGCGGGGCGGGGCGGGGCGCGAGGCGTCATCACTGCGCGCGCGTCGCGGCCCGGACTGGCGGGCAGCATGAAACACGTAACAGCACTGCGGGGTTGCCTACCCGCTCCAGCCGTAAGGCGCCATAGACGCTGTGCTCCTCGGCCCGGGCGGCGCAGCGTCGTGAGAGCCAGCACTGCAAACAACATCGTCTGCGTGTATGAATATTGCATCACACTCGAACGAGTGCAAACAGGGTGCACGGGCGGCGCGATTCGCGTTCAAATACGCGGCACGGCACGCCGCCCCCCCCTCCCTCCCCCTCCCCACTGGTCTGTTTGCTTTCCCCTCGACGAGTCGTTTTTAATGAGATGCCGAATTGGCACTCCTTGCTGCCCCCTTTGCAGGCCGGAGCCGGAAGCCGCCGGGGTGTGGCGGGGCGGGGCGGGGCCGTGGCGACGCACTCCCCCACCCCCACATGCGGGTGGTTTCGGTTTGTTCGTGGTGGCGGTGCTCGGGTCGTTGGGGGAGGTTAAGAGTTGTAGATGTCGGAGAGAGATTAATACATTTCAAGAGTAATAACATTTGCTCACCAAACAAAATTTTGTGATTTAAATATCCGCACTCCATTCTCTACTTCCAACTGTTACTATGAAAAGGTAAAAAAAGGATCTATACGATACGGGGCAATAATGTAATTCATTTTCCAGCACCACCGATAAGGGGTATATTGTGTGCTTGCCGCAGACAGTGACAGCAAATAAAATTGAGGAGAAAAAGGCAAATATAGCGCCGACGATAAAGATCAAACACTGATCTGGAGAGCAGAGGGAAGTCGGTGAGTGGCGGACTGGCGCCGTGCCGCGCCGGGGGATAACCGCCTTCAGCCGGGCGTCATTTTCTCATTAGCGGTAAATGAGTCATGACGTCGTGGCGCGGCGGGGGCGGCGGGGGCGGCGGGGGCGGGGGAGGACGGGCTCCCTCTGTCAGAGCTTCCGATTGCTTTTGTGTCTTAATCTCTCTGTCGGTCCCACTGCCAGGGGGCAGGGAGACCTCTCCCCCCCGGGGGGCGCCAGGCGCCAGCTCGCTCTTACCTCGCAGTATTTGGCGTCGTGGGACCTCCGCTCCGATCAGTTTTATTAATCAAGAAAGTCAGGCAAATAAGTTGGCTGAGATTACAGTTAAAGTCGGGCTGCCCGCCTGCCTGTGCGGGTTTCCAGCCCCGTGCGACTTTATCGTAGCGAGCAATAAAGGAGACACGAGACGACAGGCCAACCTATAGAGAGATGATGAGATTACATGCGCCGCTCGAGTGGCCTGCTGGCCTTGATGGAGCCCGGCCCGGGAGCTGCGGGGGCGGGGCGGGGCGGGGCGGGGCGGGGCGGGGCGGGGCGGGGCGAGCCTGGCCTGCAGGACACGGACCAGGACACGGGCCGATACGGCTGCATTGTGGGCGCCACTCCTGAGCCCCCGCCCCGCCCCGCCCCTGCAGCCCCCGGAGTGGGCGATCGCTCGCCGGGCGGGGAGCCGCCGCGCGGGGGGTAGGGCTGGGCAGGGGGTGCATGGAGTATTCTTTATGATGGGGCCTTTGTTCCGACCGGCCCCAACAAAGAGTTCGCCCCGCCCCGCCCCGCCCCGCTGGGCTGTGCTGACCCGAGAGCATCCTCGCCACTACATCAGCCTGTCCGACCCGACAAGCCCGGCCGGTTTGAGAGCCCCCCCCCCCCCCCCCCCTCCTGCTGGTACGCTTTGTTTTTCCTTCACCGCACTACGCCACCTGGTTCGCATTTTTTGACGCCTCTCGTCCCCCGCCTCCCCGCCCCCCGCCTCTTTTGTTACTCCCGCGGCGGGTCCGTCATCCACTGCCTCCTCAGCCCAGGTGAGCCGAGCCGGGCTGAGCACGCCGCCTAGGCTCCGGGCCAGCGCTGGCGGGGCGGGGCGGGGCGGGGCGAGCTCCTTAAAGGCCCTGGTGACTACCCGCTTTGTACAGGGCTCCTTTCAATATCTCGGGGACAAAGCGTAAGGTGATTCCGGTTTGGCCCTGAGCCACCCTCGTCCTGCCCGCCCCGCCCCGCCCCACCCTGCCGTCTGCGGCGCGGCTGCGCATCCTCGGGACCGCTTATTTTGACAGTACCTCTCTCCCCCTCTCCCTCTCTCTCCCTCTCCCTCTCCCTCTCTCCCCCTCACTCCCCCGCAAGCCACTGATCCCCGTCGTGCTCTTGGCAGGCTGTCGGTGTGTCTTGGCAGGCCGGGTCCCACGCCCCCGCCCGCCCCGCCCCGCCCCGCGACGCTTAACCCTATTCCATGTGCCTGCAGCTGTGGCGGGGCGGGGCGGGGCGGGGCGGGCCAGCCGATGGCAGCCGATGCCGGTGGGGTTGTGCTGCCCGGCGCCGCTCAGGCCGGGACGGTCACGCTCTTTCCGCTCAGGTGGAGGCGGAGTGGATGCCGCGCGGCAGGAGAAGTGGATCCTCTTCTCCGTCAGGACAGCTCTATAGCCGTGCCGGCGAACCCGCTCTCCCCCATCCCCAACACCACCCCATATTCGCCGTTCACCCCCCCCCCCTTCTCTCTCTCCTTCTCCGTTCGTTTTGCAGCCCCTTTTCCCCCTTTCTCACTCGACCCAAACCGCCGCCCTCTGCATAAAATGAGTTCCCGCTGATTTGGAACAACGGTTCTGTGAGGGCTCGAGGAGCGGAGGCTACCGCCTCGCTATTTTCGCCGACCCTCGTGACCCCTCCCCCTCCCCTCTCTCTCTGTCTCGCTCGCACACTTTTTCTCTCCGGCAGCGGAGGTAAGAGGAGGTAGTAAAAACTTTGATTGCCGGCGTGAGGCGAGCGTCTGGTCTGCAGCCTCGCTCGGGGCCTGGACGCCTGGAGCGGCCTGGAGGCGGTCCTGGAGCCTGGAGCTCTCCAGTCTGGAGGGCAGCGCGCCGGCCGGACCGGGCCGGGCCCCGCTGAATGGCTCGAGGGCCTGGCCTGACCCTCGACCTGGCATCACCGCACCGCACAGCACAGTCCGGCGCAGCCCCGAACGTACAACCCTCACCCCGGCCATGCCTTGAAATTTTTATCAGCTTTAAGATTCGCGTGGGTTGCCTTTAAACCTGTAAATTAAAACAACAGGATATATCTTTGTTTTTATTTTATTTTTTATTTTATTTTTTACGTTGGAAAATTAAGTTTTGTGTTTTGGTTGGAATATTTTTTTTTCCCTTTTTGCATTTGGTCCGGAGAACGTCCGCGCGTGTTTGCATTGACGCCTCGGCCCGCGTACGCTTTGTGAAAGCAGTGTGTGTGTGTGTGGGGGGGGGGGGGCACAGGAGGAGGCCCCACGGCCCCGCCCCTCTGCCCTCCTCATTCACCGCGTGCCGTGGCGGGGCGGGGCGTGGCGGGGAGTGCGTGCTCGGAGGTGATGTATCGGCCGCGAGAGAGAGAGAGAGAGAGAGAGAGAGAGAGAGAGAGAGAGAGGGGGGGGCCTCCCTGACCGCCGCCCCGCCCCGCCCGCCCCGCCCCGCCCCGCCGCACCGCGTGGTGCCCGTCCTCACCGCCGCCTGATAAATTGACCACATGCACGAAGAAAACCGGCCGCAACAAGGCGTGGAAAAAGCTCGACGAGGGAGGGGAGGAGTCGGAGGGTAGAAAGGTTGAGGATCGTAGAGGGGGGAGGGGGGCTGCTCTAACTATCGCGGGGGTATACGTTTTTGTGCGGTCGTCTCTGTGAGTGTAACGTGTCGCCCGTGTAGTGTACCCGCAAGCGGTTTTCAACTTTGCAGCTCGTACAGAGTAATCGCCGTTTAACGACCGAAACAATTTTTTCCTTACGTTTTACTTCCGTGGAAGTTGAAGTTATTGAACCAGGGGTGTTCGATCATTCGACGCGCCGTCATGGTATTTCAGTGCTGGTTTTGGTTCTCTTTACCTGGTGCGTGTAGAGCCCGTGTGGGTAGGCAACCCGCTCACAGCCGTGCGTGCGGTACAGTATCGCCACGGCGCCAGGCGCGCGCGGACTGGTGTGGTGTGTCTTAGCGGTATAGGAGCGGAACGAAGGAAGCGGAAAAAGGGGTTGTGCGTGAGGCGGGGGAGAGCATCGCGTTGGGGAGGAGGGGTAGGGTCGGCCCCGTGGAAGGGCTGGCGCGGGGGTGTGTTTGGGGCCGCGGCCGCCGCGGCCACGCGCTCCACCAGCGAATAATTTAGTGCGCGTATTTCTGCCACGGCTGACTTCAATCAGGGCCGCGTGTGGACAAAATTTGTATTTTTTTTACTTTTAAATGGCGAGCATGACTGTAGCTGACTCCTTTACCTCACGCCCCCGCCCGCCCTCAGACTCCTTCTCCTCTGACGCAGGGCGGCAGTGCGTGGAGTGCCCCGTGGCGGCGGCGTGCTGCTACACACGTAATACCAAGCGTAATGCGGCTCGCCTGGTCGACAGGTGTTGGCCAAGTGTTGTGTGTGTGTGTGTGCGTCGTAACGTTTACTTTACTGCTGCTGCCACTGGTCGCCCCACCACACCACCACTTCTCGTCGCCGGTGCGGTGCCGGTGCGAGCGTCACCCGCGTCCCTCCCGAGTGCAATGTGTTGCGGGGTGTTAGCTGTGACCAGCCTTGAGGTTCAGTAAATACGGTTCTACCTGGAAAGTTTCATAGTTGTTTTAGAGTAGTTTTCAAGAAATCGCAAATGCGGACGTGAGCTAAGGGTCAGTTGAGTTTCGCCGCCCGGCTGCTCCGCCCTCGCCCCGCCTCAGTCCATCCCCATGCTTGTCTCCCTCCGATTGCTGATTGCCGAGCGCGCCGCGCGCTGGACACGTTTTGGTTCGCTTCCGCTAACGAATGGCCGGGCTGCCGGCCGTCTGGTGCCCCCGCCCTGCCCTGTCCTGCCCCCTGACCCTACCCCCTCCCTCCCCCTGCCCGGTCCACCCTCCAAACCCCCTGCTGTCGCCGCTGTATCCCCACATCCACCCCCTGCCCTACAGACCTCTCTCCTCACTAATTCTCTCCGGCAGCCGAACCAACCGTCCGAGTCGAGTGTGATAAGCAGCATGAGTGATAGTACCGAAGAGGTTAGGACTAAATCAACAAAACGAATCTTTTTTTACCTTCCAGGAAAATAATATTTGATGCGCCCCCCTTGAGCCCGCGTGACGCTGCATCCCCGACATTGGTGGCGATCGCCTGTCTCGCTGTCTGTGTGTCAGTCGTGTCGGCCGGGCCGGCCTGCCCGCCCCGCCCCGCCCCGCCCCGCCCCGCCCCGCCCCACGCCAGGCCAGACAATCGCCTAAACACGCGGGGCTAATATTTAATTTCGGTTTCTCGCCGCGCCCCGCCGCGCCTCCTCCGCTCTGCCGCGGTATATTCGGGCCGGGCGGGGCGGGGCGGGGCGGGGCGGGCGGGGCGGGGTGGGGCGGGGCGGGCGGGGCGGGGCGGGGCGAGGCGGCCACCTCCTTAATCACACGATTGGGCGGTGCATAATTCAGCCGCGCGCCTTCGCGGAGCATGGTCTTCAACCCCCCAGGCGGGGCGGGGCGGGGCGGGGCGGGGCGGGGCGGGGCCGCGCTTTGGGCAGGCTACCTGTGGGGGGCGGGGCGGGGCGGGGCGGGGCGCCGGCCTGGTCGAGCCAGCAGCGCTCTTAATATTGCAGGCGTAAAGTGGGGCCACATGTTGTTTGGCTGTGCGGCTCCGGCGGCTCCGGGGGCCCCGCCCCGCCCCGCCCCGCCCCGCCCCGCCCCCGCCCGCCCGCGCGCCCCCACCGGCAGTTCCTCCGGGAAGCCGCGCGCCACCTCTGACGCCGCCGCGCCCGCCACGCCCCGCCCCGCCCCGCCCCGCCCTCGCAGCTTTCTCTGCACGCCCCGCTAATGGTGTTCGGCGGGTCCGTGGCCACGTCGACACACCACCCCTTCTGCTGCGGCGGTATGCCCCTCAGCACTACGGCATTGCATTACGTTCGGAAAAATAAAATAAGAATTAATCTTATTCCATTTTAAAGAGTGATGGGGACGTATACTAATAGAACCACTTTTCTTTAGGTATTAGGTGGCAGGAGTAGCATATTTTGCTTCCACGTCATTTTTTCTTTTCAGATGACGTGGAGGTAGGTGGTTTTTCTTCCTGTTTGAAGCTGGATCTGCCAATCGCGCTCGCGCTGCGCCTGTCAGGGTAGGCAGCACGGCGGTGTGTAGCGGGGAGAGGCTAGAACTAGAACGGAGAGTGTGAGCGGGAGAATGCCGCAGCCCGGTGCGATCTTCAGGTCGTTGTAGTCCGGCTAAGGACGAAGGAGAAGGGGAGCAGAGTGGTGAGGCGGGGCGGGGCGGGGCGGGGCGGGGCGGGGCGGGGCGGGGCGGGGCCGGGCCTGGAGGGATGCGCTCGACTCGCTCGCACCTCACACCTCCGCGGACCATCAAAAAACCATGAGCCTCAAATTGCTCGCAGTGAATTATTGTGAGAGCGCCAGGCCGGGCCGGGGCCGGGGCCGGTGTGGGAGGGAGTGAGAGCGGGAGGAGGAGAGGCGGAGGGAGGGGAGAGAGGGAGAGAGAGGGAGAGACTGTGCGGTGACGTTTGAGGAGAGCAAGTGAGACGGAGGGGATGGTTCCACCCCGCGAGTTGGCTCTCTTACCCTGGTAGACTGACGCATCACTTTGTCTTTCCTTCACAAACCTGGTGAACGACAAGATTTCAAAAGAGGTGCAAAAAGATGTGTGAAAAAACATTGCATTACAAACAGAAGTATTCATTTTTGGTTTAGCGCAATTTTTTGTTTTTGGGTGGGGGGGATTTTTCTTGTGACCTAGATATAATGGCGAGGTTATCGGCGGGACACGCGCGGCACGGACCGGTCTGCCGATGGGCCTGTGTGGGCCCGTGCCGTGCCGCCGGCAAAAACAATGAGAAGCGGCCGAGGGCGGGGCGGGGCGGGGCGGGGCGGGGCGGGGCGGGGAGGCTGGCTGGACGCTGGGAACTGGCGCAACCTGTGCCAGGGCGGCGTGGCGCGGCGCGGCGTGGCGGTCGTGTCCCCCCCCCCCTCCCCACCCAGGCCTCTTAACCCCGGGGCGGGGCCAGGGCGGGGCCAGGGCGCCGACGAGACCCGGAGCAAAAAGTGGTGCGAGGGGCCTGATGTGATGTGGTGGTGGTGGTTTGTATGCCTCAACCGGCGGGGGGGAGGGGGAGGGGGTGCCTCGGGAATGACCCCGCCCCTCCCCTGCTCCGCGTGAAACAAGCGGGCGCCTCTAATCCGATACGACCGTCATTAGCCTCCCCACCAACATCCTCCTTACTGTAGTAGGTGTGTGTGTGTGCGCGCGCGCGCGTGTGTGTGCATGTAGCTATTATAGCAGCGGTTTTTTGGCAGGAGGAGGGTAAAGTGCAATGTTTTAAGAACTTTGTGGTAATGGTTAAAAAATATAATTGTCACTCTTCACCCATCTGAATGCTGAATGAGAATGAACTGACAGAAAAAAGGAGAGGAAACTGAAAAACGTTGTAGCGTATACAGAGGAAAAAAAATTGTTGATTGATCAATATACACGGATGGGATATAATACGTGAGTAAGCCTATTGAGATGGAATCGAACAGGAGTGCCTCCCCCGCCCCCCTTCCCCCCCCTTCCCCCCGCACGGCGCGGGCGTGCGCGCGACAGGCCTGACCCCCTGGCGCCTAGCCTCGTCAAGGGTGTCGCGGGCACGGCAGTCTCGCCCGAAGATAACACAATACGCCTCTGAGCGCGCGCGCGCCTGTGTAGAGTGTGGGATCAAGCAATTTCTCATGCGTGATCGGAAACACTATTTGTAGAAAAAAAAATCAAATAAAAACTTAACATAGTGTGAAATAAATGGGGAAAAACATTGACCTTGGATTTCCAATTGTTTTCTGCGCTTTGGAGAATTTACTGCATTTCTGGGCCATTCTCTTTACATACAAATTGGCCGCAATGAATCGTGAGTGGTCGTTAGTTTTCGCGCACGACGCGTTCGCCGTCCCCAAACGTGAGCCTATTTACTCTCGCTATGCATGCTCGCCTCACCCCCGGCCAAATCTGCATGTGTCGTGTCGTGTTGTGTCGTGTTTCGTTGTGTTGCAGTGCTGCGTTTCGTTTGATGCCGCCGCCGCCGCGGCTCGAACAGATCGCTTCATTTTCCAGAACGGGACGTTTTAGGGGGGGGGGGGGGGGGGGGGGAGGTGGGGGGGTACACCACTGGCCGTGCCGTGCGCCGTGGTTCCGCGTGAACAGGACTAGGGTGGGGGGGGGTGGGGTGAGACGGGGCGTGGTGGGGCGGGGCGGGGTGTGGTAGCGTGGGGTCTGCGGGCGGGGCATAGTGGCGGCGTTTGGTGGCTTTGCTGGTGGTTCCTGGTGGAGGCTGGGGGAGGGTGGGGGTGGGGCCTTATGGCCCTGGCTCTTCCATCGGAATTCATTGTCGGCGTCACGTCACTGGACATGGATGGAGTGGCTCGGGGCACGCCACCCCGGCCCGCCAGGGCGCCCCGCTCGCTCACTGTGCCGGACACACACACGCACACACACACACACAGAGGCGGAGAACAACCCACGCCGTTTTGTCATGGCGTTTTGTGTTTCGGCCCCCACACGCTCTGTTACCCCTTCTACTGCTACTCGCCTGCTCGCCCCAATATCGCTGGCGGGTCGGACTGTGCTGTACTGCGTGCGGCATGTATATGTGTCGGGCGGGGCTGGCGCGACCAGGGGCACTACCCCTGGAGCACTGGAGTCCGCCCTGCAGCCCACTGTGGCACACTTGTGCCCTGGAAAACCGCTAGAGCCAGCGCCCAGTGCGTACCTCGATATCATCTGGTGCGGGCGGGGCGGGGTGCGGTGGGGTGGGGCGTTGGGGCGTACCGAGGGCTCTCCCGGGGCGGGGCGGGGCGGCGGGCACTGCGTCGCTGACGAGATTGGCAACCTCCCGGGAGCGCCTCGGCCCCGCCGCTCGTCCTGCCCGCGGCGGCATGGCACTGCCCCTGCGACCCGCGGGAGGCGCGGCGCGGCGCGGGGGAGAAACACAGGGCCGGCAAAGACACGGAGTCACCGCTGCAAGACAAAACGCGGAGTGTACGAGGGCCATACCAGCCTGTGGGGGCGCTGCCGCTGCTAGTGAGTATGAGGCGTCTCCAGGTGCCGCGATAGTGAAGTATGGGGGTGTCCTGGTGGTCCTGCCCCACCTGTAGCGGCTGCCCGCCCCGCCCCGCCCCGCCCCGCATCGCCCCGCCACTTTTCGCCGACGCTTCGCCAGGCCACCCTCTCCAGGGCGTTCGGCCGCCCCGCCCCGCCCGGCCCGACCCAGCCCGTTTATCTCATACAATATTCAGGGTGCCGATACGGCGCCTGAGTGCTGCTGGGCAGAGCCGGGCAGAGCCGGGCAGAGCCGGTGGGAGCTCCTCCCCGCCCCGCCCCGCCCCGCCCCGCCCCGCCCCGCCCCGCCCCGCCCCGCCCCGCCTACCGAGGCATGGACGTCTCTCTTAGCGCCCATCAGCTACTCGCATGGAGCCGCTGCTGCTGTTTGCACCGAAGTTTCTCGATGAGCGCCTTCAGGTTCCTGAGGAATATTGCTCGTTCGTGCATTTTCCACGCCATCTTCGAATTTTGAACGATGATCGCATTTATGGGTCTGGTAGGGAGGGGGGATGGAGGGGAATTCGATGGTGGACCAGCGAAGAAATTATCTCTGATGCGTCGTACAGACAACGATGTGCGTTGGGGCGCGGGTAGCGGTGCACCCCCCCCCCCCTTCCTCTAGTTCGCGTCCTACCTCTATCCCCCCCACCCTCCCGCCCCCGGCCCCGGGACGCCCAAGGCGTCGCGACGCCGCGGCAGCCAAGTGTCCGCCGAGCCGAGGAGGTGCAGGTAAAATGATCCGATTATCCAGAGTGGCACTTGGGCCCTCTTGTGCTGATGGCCGCACCGCGCCGCGAGCGAGCAAGCGAGCCGGCTCCATCCGGGGGAAGCGGAAGCCGTGAGGGAGAGAGAGAGAGAGAGAGAGAGAGAGAGAGAGAGAGAGAGAGAGAGGAGGGGGGGGGGCGTCGCCAAAGCAGGGATGGGAACATGAGTGTCGGTTGACGTTTCCTTTAACTGTCCCCATCCCTCCATTGCATCTGCCCATCACTCTACGAGACCATCCTCTTTTCTACCGGTGACACTCTCCCCTCCATACTTTTCCGCCGAGGCGGAGGCGCCGTGGGAAAATTGGGGGATTACTTGCCTCTTGTGCGCGGCACCGTGCTCGGGGCTCGGGGCCGGTCGTGGCGTACATGAATAAAACTCATCCCAGAGTACGGCTTAAAAGCGGAAAGAATCCCTATAGCCCTCCCCCATACAGCGGTGGCCCTTGCAGCAGAGCCACCTTCTCCTTTGGGTACACTACCACAAGACTATGTCTATGCCCTCCCCGCGGCCGGCCGCTTTACCTGTACGTCGCTAAAAAATAAAGCTCCTTTTAGTTTTGCAGTGTAGTTCGGGCGCAGAGGCCCCGGCCGGCGCGGCGCACGCCGGGGGAGCCTGGGAGGCCCACTTATTGACTGTCACGAGAATGGTGCGGCTCTCGGCGTGCATTTAAAACTTTTAGGCTCAGCCGGTCCTGGCTGGGCTGGGCTGGGCTGGGCTGGGCTGGGCAGGGGCGCAGGTCCCGTGATGAGTGTTCCTGAAGTTTAAGTAGGTGGGCACCCCAAACTGCACACCGACCCGGCTGCTGGCTATTCTGCGCTCAACAAAAAAGCTCACTTTTTTTTTGAAAGAAAAGGATTTCGGAAAGTACAGCTTCCTTTTTTTGTTCTCTCTCTCTCTCTCTCTCTTTTTTTTTTTTACTGAATTTTAGCTGGACTCAGTTGATTCGCACGGCGCCGCGCGGCGGGGAGGGTGTGGGCGCGTGTGAGCTGAGCAACCTCAGCAGAGTGTTCCCCGCGGCCAGGGGCCTGGGCAGGAGCCCAAGCAAGCGCCCACACGGGCCACCACCACCCGGGGCCTCGGCCGGGGCCTCGCCCGGGGCCTCGCCCGGGGCCCAGGGGGCATCCAGAGGGCCATCCCATCCCGACCTAAAAGGACTCTCCTCTCGCTGTTTGTATTAAGAGCTGGCAACCAGGAGGAGCTTCCAAGGCGCTCTCTCTCTCTCTCTCTCTCTCTCTCTCTCTCTCTCTCTCTCTCTCTCTCTCTCTCTCTCTCTCTCTCTCTCTCTCTCTCTCTCTCTCTCTCTCTCTCTCTCTCTCCCTCTCTCTCTCTCTTTCTCTCTCTCTCTTGCTTTCCCTTCTCCTTCTCCCTCTCTCTTTCTCTTCCTCCCTCTCCCTCTCGCTCTCTCCGCTCGCGTGACCGGCCCCCGCCGTTAGCCTTTCGGCCGTGTTCGTATGCGCCCGCACTGAACTGACCAGGCAGGCAGCCGGCCGCTCTGAATATTTCAGCGCGGCCCGGCCCGGCCCGGCCGCTGCCTGCACAAGTCGCTGTAATTGTCATCATTTCACCACACGGTCGGCGTGTAGTGCGGGTGGCGGCCGTCAGGTGCCCCCCCCCCCCCCCGCCCCAGGACCGCATACGTGCGGGGTAGTAAAAGAGGCAGCGAAGTGGCGTTACTGGTGGAGGAACCGATCTGTCTAACGGTCTGGCCCGGCCGCCACGACCTACACTGCCAGAAATAAAAAATGAAA